>JAZKJV010002405.1:0-406899 GCA_037367405.1 Ottelia alismoides
TTCTCCCCGGAGGGCTATCTGCGGGAGGATGCCGCACTCGATGAGTACTCGGTTTCACTTTCTGAGAGTGTTTCCGATCTGGCGGAACACAACCGAGTCTTTAGATCATTCTGATTCTGAGTCTTCTCACCTCGACGACCCTCGCGAGGATGAGCCCATTCTGGAGATATTTGATGATTTGCCTGATCTCTTTTCATTCTATTCATCGGATATCAGTCTGCTTAGAGAGTCTCCTGATCTTGATTGTCCATACCTGCTTGAGACATTGATTAACGGTGGAGGATTCTATTACTGATCCAATCTTTCTCCACGTTCGATTTCTTCGGCTCCACACTCTCACTCCAGTCTGATCCAGAGCCGACGATTTCTTTTGTGCTACCGGATCCCGATCATTTCTTCGCATATATCTTTGGCCGGTAGCAGACACCCGCCTGATTGTATACATGGGTGTCTTACTTTATACTGTTGAGTTCGTCGTTGTTCTCACACCGAGACTGCGACGACAGTACGGCATTCGCCTTACCGATGCCGTCCTGAACCTTGATACTGCATTGTCCTAGCCTTTGCGCCCAGCTAGGGGCGTAAAATCTAGCGCTTGTTGAGAGGCACCTCAACATTGTACTCTTTTGTATATACGTGTTTCGTCTTATGTTGATCCTTCTTTCTTCCGTTCTTGTTTTCACCCCAGGTCTCGCTTAGGATTATCTTTGCTATATTTAGGATACTGCTCATCCTAAGTATAGGGGGTGAAAACACCGGGTTGTTCTTCGTTCTGTTCCAATCACTCCTGTTGTTGCCTATACTTAAGGTTCTTCACCCTAAGTATAGGGGGAGTGATGTCCTCCTTCTTATATATAGTCGTGATTTTCTTCGTGTCTTGCTACCCCTGTTTTGCTGCCTATACTTAGGGATATTTCACCCTAAGTATAGGGGGGTAGACCCTGTACATTCTCCACTCAGGTTTTCCCTTAGTATACAGCCTGCTATACTTAGGATTACTTGATCCTAAGTATAGGGGGAAGACCTGAGCCCCTCTTGACTTTTCATTTCTTTTTGTATAGCCTTTCCTTTTCACTTCCCTATACCTAGCACGAGTTATGCCTTCTTCATCGCTCTTGACTCTGAGGACATCGTTCGAGCTAAGTATAGGGGGGTGTGTATATATTTCATATATACTTTAGCCATAACTCGTACTTTGTGTGAGTGTGTTAATAAATAAAAATGGCTAAAAACCACAAAAGTTTTAAAATTTTCATGTACATAATCTTCTTTTATTTGTACATACATAGCTAGTGTACAAAGTATTTTTGTAAAAAAAATGATTTCAAAAATCTTCTGTGTAAAGCTTGTGTAAATATCTTTGTATCAAAATTATGTATATAGTACAAAATTTTTCCAAAATGTTTTGAAAATAAAAAAGTTTGCAAAAATCTTGTGTAAATGTGTGTAAATATCTTTTTGCAAAACTTGCACTTCATGCATTATCATTCATGATTTCAAAACATTTTTCAAAAATTTTGCATGATTGTAAAATATTGTGTAAATAAGCATTTTTTTTGTACATATGTATATAGTTTTTCTTGGATGATAGTTGACATTTAAACTAGCCTGGAATCAAATTGAGAAATGGAGCTTGATTAAGATCTTAATCCACCTAATTCTAAGAGGAACCTTATAGGGCTTAGGTTTAAGGCTTTTCAGGTCCATGGTGACTTAATTCTTTGAGTCCACTAGGCTATGATCACATGTCATCTCAATGAGCCTAAGTAGAGCACTTAACAACAACACATGACTCATATAGATTATGGCTTTACTTGGACACCAGCACTATGCACCGAGCTCTCTACGGATGAGGTGGTGAGGAGGCAGTCTTCCTTGACTTGGGGTAGCATATGAGGGTAGTACTTCTAGGCGGAACCTCTCTTCTTCTTATAGTGAAGGAAGTGCGTCTCAACTTGGTCTGGTTGCCATGAGGTCCAACGACAGGAGTTGTGGGTTGCAATAAAGCTTCAAAAGAGGGATAGTCTACTGGCTCAAGAGGAAAAACTCCTTGTATATATGCTGCACATGTATATGTTGTACAGATGCACTTGAAAAAAAATGTGCAAAAAGAAAAGAACTCCAAAAAGTGGTGGGTCTGAGAGAAAATGATAATCCCACCGGAGTATGTATATAAGTGCAATAAGCAAAGCTTGGTTTCATGTCCCACCTGTTGTAGCTTGCAGCAGGGGAGACTTGGCTACACTGGTCAAGCTCCCAAGGGTACTTGGCTACACTGGCCTTGACCCATTCTCTTCTTCCCCCTCTTCTTGAGCCGGTTGTACTTGAACTTAGAAGGGAATACCCCGCTCCTCGAGGAAAGAGTGGCCAGATTGGGGTCACCGAGTTACCTTGTTAGGGAGGGTTGTCAAGTTGCCATTTCTGAGGTGGAGAGCTTAAACTTCACATCCACAGGACAAGGAAAGATACATGGTCTTCAGGGTTTGTGATTGATTGACTTGTTCTGATCTGGAGCATTGAGGAGTCTTGGTTATAGAGTAGTGGAACTTAGAGGCTGTTAGGTTTTAAGCTTAAGTCTAAATAAGGTTCCGCACACATTAATAATCCAAAGATCTGATTGAGCTCCATACCTCAATTTAATTAAGGCAAGTTTAATAATCAACCTTGATCCATGTACATCCTCTTTTTCTTTTTCTTTCTTTCTTTTTCACTTCTTTTTCAAATAAGTGTTTGCTAAGGGACTAGCAAAGTATAGTATAGGGGGTGATGAATACCCATTCATCACTCTTTATTCTTATATTTTAGCTACAAAAACCTATGCAAATGCATGTAGATACTTGTAAATAGGAATAATTAGCAAAAGCATGCATCTTGTAAAAACCTATAATTAGCATGTGAAATAAAAGAATAAAGATGAAAAAGAAAAGAGGGAAATATTTAGAATAAATATTGAGCAACCTAGCCCAAGGGAGGGCCCAGCATGGGCCTGACCGCATAAAAGCCAAAGTAGAGGGAGATAGGGGCTCTAGTGTAAATATTTTTGTAAATACATAAAATTATATTTTCCTCACCCAAAAATATGTTTGTAAATAGTGTACATATTTATAAAGTATAAAAACAAAACAAAAAGCTAAAAACTTAAAAGACCAAAAATGCCCTTTCACCATGTATATAGACCATCCTCCTACATGTATTTAACCTCGTAAATAAATTTATTTATTTTCCAAAACTTTTTGTAAATATTCTATATATTGTAAATAATAATAAATAAAAAAGAAAAAAACAAAAAATCAAATAAAAATAACAAAATTAAAAATACAAAAATATATTGTACATATACCTATATATAGTCTTATTATGTACATACCTTATTTTCATTTTGAAAAATTAATTAAAAATCACCAAAAAATAGAAAAAAATTAAAATAAAAATATTTCATGTTTTGAGTTTTAATTAAATCGGCCATTTGTTATTTTTAATTCAATTTCTAAATCTTTTATGACGTGGCCTCCCTGATTGGTCCACGGGGATGTTGACCCCCCGGTCAACTCCCCCCGCAGACCCTCTTCTCTCGCGGATCGGGCTGTCGACCCGATTTCTCCGATTTTTCTCCCCGCCTGATCCGCCCGCCATTCGCGCAAACCCCGGGTCCTAATCCTTCTTCTTGCATCCGAGTATCATCGCCCGGGGGATTGCATTGGGATCCCGCGCTTCACGCTACCCTACCCGATCGAATCTTGCCGACCCTCCACAGTATATAGTTTGAGCTCCGCCGCATTCTTTATCCATCTTTGGCTCTCCACCCTTCAGCCCGTGACCTCCACAGCAGTCCCTGAGGTGACAGCTCTCGATTGCCCGTGTCGCAGCGAGGAGGGGGTGGCCAGACCATCGACCCGACGACGTAGCGCCGCCTGTGCTCCGCCCAGTGCAGGAGCTCGAGCCTCAGGACCAGACGACCTTCGAGGACACGACCGGGGAGCTACCTCAGCTCCAGCCTAGTCTACTTCGCCACCCAGGTAACCTTCTAGCTTTCCTATTTTGCCTAATTTCTAGGTTGCCCCAAATCGTAACTCCGCCGAGTTCCGTCGATTCCGGCTATCTCGCATACCCTTTCGATCATCTGAACCCACGTTCACCATCGCCTTTTCCTTCACACACCTTCTCCGCCCCTTCGTTCAACCCAGCTCGCACAGGGAGCTGGGGTTCGAGCTCCACCGTTCGTCGCTCGCTCATCCCGACGCATCGACCACCTTCACGCCGCCTCATCGGGTCGAGGCACTTTGCCCTCGACCCGCGAAGCTTCTGACCCATTTTGCAGGACCAGAGGAGGCCATCTGAGGCTTCCCTACATCCAGGCCAGGAGCTTTCCTCCGCCGACCTCGTCGGAGCCCCTCCAGGGCTCTGCTGGGCCATCGGAGGCCACCACCAGCTGCGGGACCTCATCGCGGACCTGTTCCGATCTTCAGAGGCAGCTGACGAGGACCACCGCGCTCGCACCAGGCCGGCAAAACTCACCGGCCAACTGTTCTTCTAGGATCCTCGAGCACCGTCCGATTACCCTCAGCGCTCCAGTTAGCATCTTGACCGTCCATCCACGAGGAGCAGTCACCGCCCGATCATTCAGAGGGGCGATCTGGACCGTTAGCGCAGAGAGAGAGAGACACCAGCACCCGAGGCCGTCAGATCTTCCACGTGTCTCCTCCACTGACGTCGATCAGGCCACGTGCGGAAGGAGAGAGCCGCCAGTCGTCCAGGACCGTCAGATCTGCTACATGGCGCACATCCGGCCGTCGACGTAATAAAGGGGTAATTTGCCTTAGGCCCCCTCTTAGTTTTATGTTTTTAGATTCAGTCCTGTAAATATTTTTGTACCTTTTATTTACGTTGGGTTATTTGCACCTTGACCTCGTGCTTTTTAGTATTTGCATGTATACCCCTGCCTATGTGAGCCACGTGCGTTGTCACGTGTAGTTTGGTGTATTTGCAGTATATTCCCTGTAGTTCTGGATGTTCGTGAATGAATGAATGTTTTTAGTAATTACATATATGCCCTGTGAGTGTTTTATTTGCACATGTGCGTCTTTTAGTGGGTTATTTGCAGAACAGCCCCTGGACTTTTTGGTACGAGTTACCAAAAGGTCCTCGGACTTGTTTTTCTTACAAAAAGGTCCCTGAGTGCCCCAGGCACGCGCTGCGCGCGTGTTTTGCTGGGAAAATTGCACCTGGACCCCCAGAACTTCGGGTATTTGCACTTCAGTCCCTGTGCACAGTGCCCTCTTTTGATTTTTGAATAAAATATCAAATCACCTCCAAATTCGATGAAAATTTGACACATGGCTCCTGCCATGTTGTAGGATTTTTGAGAATTTTTGAGGACATTTTTGATTTTATTTGTAATTTTTAAAAAATTCAAAAACCTTTGTTTTAGCTACTGTCTAGAAGTAAAAATCCCAAAAAAATATAAAAAACCCTCTCAAAAATTCCAAAAAAAAATAGGTACTGTTTCTTTTGTGTTTCTTGATTTTCTAGCCAATTTGGGCTATTTTTCACTCATTAAAAACCCTAAACATTTAAAAACAATCAAAAACTCATAAATATTCTAGTAAATAATCTAAAAACCCCAAAACAATAATTTTGGTACTCAAATTTTCCTTGTTTTGTCTATTTTACAGGAAAAATACCTCCAGGTCCCTCTGAGATCCTTAGATATTTTATCTTTGGATTTTGGGCCTGGCTGGACAGTGCCTTGCATTTTCAGTACTGTTTGATTTTTAGAAAATAAAATACATAGTATAAAAATCCAAAAATTCACCAAAAACACTAAAAAACCTAAAAAACATAAAAACATTTTTGTTTGAATTTTTGCTTGATTTTTGACACATTAAATAATTAGTCAAGCTTGCTTGTTTTTGTGCTCCTTTTATTTTCTTCACATTTAAAAATCCAAAAAAAATTATAAAAATCATTAAAAACCACAAAAAATATTTTATCTTTGTTTTGTTTTATTTTTTACTACTTCGTAGGCCTTTGGCCAACCCGTGCTCCTTGTGTTCGACCCTGGGTGCTATACCAGGTTAATCTCATAGCTGGACCGCTATTTGAGTGTTTGATTGATTTTATTTCTATTAGTGGTTCGATTTTTCTTGATAGACATGGTCTGATTGCTCGGGTCACAACGACCCTATTTCTGTACCTCATACCCTAGTGATCAGGCCGGTCATCAGGAGGCGATGGGGCAGATGACGGAATTTGCGAAAGGGAATTCTGGTTTTGATCTTTGATCAACCAATATCTTATTTTTCTGCTTCCTAAATAGGATGTGTCAACATGGATGGAGGATTATCGACCAATTGCTCTTTCTAAATGCAATTTACTTGATTATTGTAAAAGTCATGGCAAATCGTTTGAGGGGGGTGCTGAACAAGATTATTTTTGCCAGCGCAGAGTGCTTTCTTGCTTGGCAGGTAGCTCATGGACAATGTGATTTTGGCATATGAGATTGTTGCGTATTAGCGCAGGAGGAAGGGGTGACTTCTATGGAAGGTCAATTTCTCGAAGGCATATACCTATGTGGATTGGCATTTCATCACATCTCTATTCAGACATATCTTTCCTGATCATTGGATCTCTTGGATGAAGATATGTATCACGATTACGTCGTGTGCTGTTCTAGTGAATGGCCAGTCGAGGGGGATGCTACTTCAACCGCAATGTGGGTTCGTCAGGGGTGCCTGCTGGCACCTTTACCTCTTTGTCCTTGCAAAGGATACACTCACTTATCATGGTTGATCGCGCAGTGACATGAGATTTTTGCAGTGGTTACTCTAGGGGGAATCTCAGTTCCATTCTTCAATATGCTTATGATACCATTCTTTCTGCAGAAGGTGGATCCAAGAGTTGCAGAGGTTTGTCTGCAGTCCTTGACGTTTTTGGTGCGATGTATGGGTTGAGGATCAACAGGGGACAAGTCGGAGTTTGTTACCCTCGGGTCGGAGGAAGCCGAGATAGATCTTTATTCTGGTTGGTTGCGATCATAGCATACGGACATGCAGCTGCGCTACCTTAGTATGCATCTAGTGGTTGGAAAGATGCACCTAGAGGATTGGTTACCGGCGGTTGAAAAGATGTAGTAGAAGCTGGCATGCTAGAGGCTAGCTTGTTTGTCTAGAGGTGGAAGACTGGTGCTTCTGCATTCGATTCTGAGTGCAATCCCTATGTTTTTCAAGTCTTTAAGGATCATGCCTGTGGGAGTGAGGAGAAGGATTGAGGTCATCATGTGGTATTTTTCTGGGGTCTTCCGATCGGTCGAATGGGATGCCCCTGATGGATTGGAAGGCAATATCTTGTTTGAAGGAGGATGATGGTCTTGGTGTGCACAACCTTGAGGAGATGAATAAAGCCTTACTGAGCAAGTGGATTCCTCGTATATGGGGCGACCGTGATAGTCTAATTTGCAAATTGATTAGGAGGATTTAGGGACCACATTTTCTTTATAGTGACCTGAGGATCGAAGACATGCCCCTTCGTACTTTTGTAGGAGAGTTTGTAGTGTGATGTAGGAGATCCGTCCATTCTCGAAACTTTTATTGGTGATAACACTGGTTTCAGATTCTAGACTGAAGATTGGTGTGAGAGCGGGGCGCTGGGTATGAGATTCTCGCATCTAATGGTAATGACTATAGACTCGGATTTGTTTGGTTGGCATATGTGTGGGATGGACAAACTTTCAACCCTCAATTTAAATCTGAGCTTTCATATCAGCATTTGGATGAATTTCTGGTGATGCTTGAGGAACTGGATAGTGTAGTAGGGCCCACGGAGAGGCAAGACGGTTGGAGTTGGTGCGATGGAGTCTTCTCTATTGGTAAGGAATATAGTACCTTGAAAGGCCAACGATCGTCGACTTGGAAGGGTACATGACGAACTGCAGATGGATCTGGAAATGTTAGATACCAGCATGTGTGAAGATCTTTATGTGGCTACTCAGGAGGGGAAAATTGTTGACTGGGGGCATGCTTGCACGATTTGTTCAAGCGACTGATCCCCGTTGCTCTAGGTGTTGTGAGGATGTGGATCATCTATTCTTCAAGTTCCAGAGTTCGATGGAGGCATGGGACATGTTTGGGAACCAGTTGGTGTACCTGGTGGTGTCTCAGAGTGGAGGGGGGATTGGGCTGGGATGGTCTAGCACAGAAGGAGAGATCGAAGTACGTGGCTATGTTGTGGGTGATCTGGCTGCTTAGAAACGGTGTGGCATTTCGTCAGGATAGATTTTACGACGAGGATGTAGTAGCTCATGCTAGGGCATTAACTGAGAGCTGAAACTTGTAATCCATGGTAACTTTCTGGATGGTACATGCATGTATTATTTTTTGGTGATAAATGGTGAAGTCTTTTGGTATACACCTATATAGCGGAGGCCCTTTTTTCTTTCAAAAAAATATTTATAGAAATTCAAAATGAATGAAATACTCATTGTTATATTGCTGGCAGAAATAGTTTATATAACATCGACTATCCGTTGCTTTCCTCTATGAAATTGATATTAATCAAGGTTAACTTTAGTCAGTTGGCAAAGACTGCGAATAATTGTAACGTCCCAGGCTTAGGTCCCCAGTCCGTTATCGAGGAAAACTGGCCCTGACATCTTGTTGGGTACGGACCCAAATGAACCCGATGACAACCACCCAAAATGCTTAAACCCAATGTTGTCAAGTAGTAATCCCCACCACTTATAAACCACTCTCACACTTTGTGAGTTTTTAGATGTGACACTATGTTTGGGGGTATGAGTGTTACAATCTCCTCCACTTATATTCGTAACGTCTTCGTTTGCGGACATAACCCATCACTTATTCCCAGTGACAGTGGCGGCTGCACGCTCCCGGCTTATGTCCCTTCGGGTAGCCCTTTCCACCATCAGAGGGAACCCGCTCTGATACCATTTGTAACGTCCCAGGCATAGGTCTTCGGTCCGTTATCGAGGAAAACTGACCTTGACAACTTATTGGGTACGGACCCAAATGAACCCGTTGACAACCACCCAAAATGCTTAAGCCCAAGTTGTCAAGTAGTAATCCCCACCTCTTATAAACCACTCTCACACTTTGTGAGTTTTTAGATGTGGCACTATGTTTGGGGTATGGGTGTTACAACCGTTGTAACACTCATACCCCCAAACATAGTGCCACATCATCTAAAACTCTCGAAGTGTGGGTGTGGTTTATAAGTGGTGGGGACTACTACTTGATGACTTGGGCTTAAGCATTTTGGGTGGTTGTCAACGGATCTTATTGGGGCCCATACCTAATAAGTTGTTAGGACCAGTTTCCTCGATAACGGACCGGAGACCTAAGCCCGAGACGTTACAATAATTGATGTTATATGCTCTATCAGCAGCAATAAAACAATAAAGATCATTTACTGCGTGTCTCGAAGAAATCATCTGCTTTTGCATCGACTATCTTATGTTCTAGTTTATTTAACATCGAATCAAATAGTGATGACTCATCAAATTATTCCATGAACACGACTTATTTTATTGTAATGAACGTGTGTCCATCTATGTTCCCATGCTCCAATACTTTTACTTATGTGAACTTGGTGATTACATTCAAAATTGCTAAAATGAGATGACAAACAAAATTTCAAATGATGTCATATATATGTAATTGTCTTATCGTGGGCATCCCCAATGCATCTATATATGATTGCCCTTAATAGAATAAGCCTTCTAAGTCTATGGAATGTCTAGCTTTCGATAAAGGAATTTCCGTCGCCACTAGTTGGACAAATGTTATAGCAATGAAAATAGTTTTTTTCTTAAGTTGAATATATCTTGAATGAGCTAAAATATAAACAATGAATAAATAAGGAAGTCAAAACATAATTAAATATGAAATTATATAAATATTTCAAAAAATATTTTAGCAATAGTTTATGTTATCTGATTTTATAATTATGGCAAAAAACTTCGTCTGGCGACGATTTAACTGTCGAACAAAGTCCGTTGCCAAAAGTCCACAAGGAAAAATAATTTGTAGACAAAATGAGCACCGAAGTCAAAATTTGATCACCGCATGAAAATATTTACATTTAAATATAATTTGTAAATGTGAGCTGCAGGAAATTTGTCGGGGTCATATTTAAACAACTTAACGTCATATTGTACATATTATTCAAATAATTATCACATTTTCATTTAAAACTCTTTTGAGTTGGGTCTTTGCCATATTGCATATAATCTTTTATGAAAATATAGAGTTATTCTTAAAATTATACTTAATCAAGGAAAAAACACAAACTTTAGTTGCACAATTTACATACTTCTCATGGTCATATTTATCTATGAAGAACTACAAATAAAAAAACTCATCTATAAACTCACTACAAGAAAATTGACCTACAACCATGAACAATTTGATTACTCATTGACATACCTTCCGATGTTAAATATATAACACTGAACATTATTCGTTACAAAATTGACTTTTGTTGTTGTAGTTATCAACTAACGCCATATTTGTTGCAAAATATTCTTGTAACAATAGTTTATCTGTTGGCTTATTCATTAAAATTTGCATGTAATTGTTACTAAATTTAACAATGATTAGAAGAAAAAGTCAACGGATACCAATGAATGCAATAATCACTGCGATCGTAAAGAATCAAGTAATGCATATTATTTATGGTTATATATATATTTAACTACGGAAGATATGGAAACAAATAATAAGTTATTATTGTTACCTTAGGTCAATTTTGCAGTAGTGTTCATCGCATAATAAAAATATTAACGTATAAAAATATTACAAAAATCACGCGATTAAAGGGTTGAGTTGCGTGTTTCTTGACCAAAATACACTTGTTATACACTACTAGAAAGTGTGCATTTGTGGACGATTTTTCATAGTTGGTTCTCAAAAACCGCCATTGTGCGCACACGAGCCTTGTGATTGTACCTACAAAACCATCGACAAAGACTCAAACAACGGTCGACGATTTTCATTAAACCCATCGTGATCTAATGCCATAATATAGATGCACAAGTACAATCAATATCTTTCTTAACCAAACCTTGATTTGAACAAATAACGATTTCATGTATCTCACAAACAACTAACTAAACGGAATAACAAGACCGTTAACTAAAAGATAAGAGCACAAGTGTAAAATACCCATAAACAACTATATATTTTAGGTAGACAAAATAGACCAAGTGCAGAAAAAAGTAGCCAAGTCCTAACATCTAACATCAAAATCTTAATTTAATTAGCAAGGAAATAGAAAAAACTCCTAACTCATATTGACCATCCAAAGTCAACAAATCAGTAAATGGAGGTGGACGAAACCTATGGCGATCGTGTCAAACATATAGATAATATATTATTTCATATATATATATATATATATATATTATATACAAATCAAACTATCATCTGCTCGTTCCCCGAAGCAACAGGTCAACCACATGCACAAGTTGTAAGAACCTTTGATTAAATCGAGTCGAATACGCGTCTTGGTTATCATCTTCTGACTTCCTTCCCAAAGTCAGAACCCAAATAATCGTCACATTTCTTTCATTCATGTGATAAAAACTTATATTCTTTTGGCATCATATCATTTGGCATCATATCATGTATAGTTAGGCGTCGTGTTTGTGTTTGTATCATATGCAAAATTTCATTTCGTTTTTTAGGAGAAAACAACTCACGTATAATGCAACACCTGAGAAGATTCCATCATTCCACAACTATTATTTTTTACTATGACACTTTTTCCGTTTCTAAGGGATGAGAATTTCCGATCTTGTAGTTGTGAAATTTGTTACAGAATTTGTTGTTGGCATGTGAATGCTTCTTTATAATAGGATGGTTATTTTTTCTCTAGAATTTAGATATTCACAATTTAGTGCACTAAAATAGGAATAGTTGAGTTCCCATCGAGATCCCCGAATAAAACAAAATAAGTAAATGTTAGGTTAATACTTATGCTCATAATATGCATACATCTTATTGTATCTTGCATGCGTACCACTTATTGTAACGGAATGAGTCGTGCTGACCGACGGAAGCGTGCAACTTAAATTTGCATGATCAAGCCGTTACTAATACATGCATGGTAATCAATGAGCAGAGAAAATAATAATCTTAATTAAAGTCCATTCGACTTAAAAGTTATCTTATTACAGCTCCAACATAAATAACATTGGAAAAGGACCAATAATAAAATTAGCATATCAAAGTTCCAGTGGGCATAATGACATCCTTCCGTAAAGGATCCATCAATGATCTGTACCGGTTCAACCTCATGTGACAATAGTTCTCCTTGAACTGGAAATTAAATCACAACTCGTGCTCTCCTGAAAAATAATAACAACACATGTTATGAGCTAACGCTCAGTATGTGCCAAGTTGGGGTCAAGCCAGCTAGCGCGGAAAACAAGTCTCCCTATGCTACTTTAAACCGTTATAAACATAATCTCTTACCTGCAATATCATAACAACACAACGGTACAAATTACACCATTATCTTACCGCATATAATATCTACTTGTTCTCATATATTATCACTATGAGACTCATAATTCGGTAAACATGCATACAATGGGAATTCCTTCTGAATCCATCCATTAAAGCAACAATTTCATATATACTCTTAAAGTTTGCCATATTTGCATACACGCCTTAACATTTTCATAATTTTTACTTATACCCTCAGAATTTTTCTGTAGTTGCATATATGCCCCAGAACAATCATAACACTTGCATAATGCCATTACTTGGCCATAGTTGCACACATTTGCCTTAGCAATTTCAGAAACTGTACACATACCATTGGTTTGTTTAGTGGTTAAAGTTGTCTTGATTGTTAATCCTTAATGGCTTTGGTGGCTTTGGTGGCTTTGGTGGCTTTACCGCTGGCATAAGCGGTCCATGAACATACATGACAGTGTAGCTACACTTTAGAGGACTTATCTTTCGCCTAAATCGGTTTCTTGAACCGTACGCTCTCGGAAGGCGTTGGCCTCTTTTAGGCCTACGATAATTGGACTCTAGAGGTGGCTCCCACCATTGGGTGTAGCACTTAGCTCCGCTTATCGTTAATGTACCATTCTTTATGTTAAAGGAATTCTAATCCTTTTCATATCAATTCTTGTTTTATATAAAAACAATAACTTATGTTAACATTTTATTTCCAATCAAGAGGTCTTCACCGTAAAAAGTCAATACGTATATAACAGATGTACCTGGATATGTCCATACTAACCAGAAATCTTATTACCCCGAAGGCATAGTTTTGTTTGAGACATATATAATATATAGTAACATGTGATATCGTTATATGAAAATTCGATTTTATTGCAAAAACCGCCCCACTGTTATTATTATATCCAATGTGTTACATATGGATAACGTAATGTAGACGAGCTTGGTTATGGTCTTCCATTTATGTTGAACTAAAATAAATAGTACACGTTTTTTTGTAGAGATTAAGTTGTTTAATATTATCATATACCCATGTTCTGTTGTCCTGCCTAATGTAGACCTTAACAAATAATCTGTCAAAGGATGATACATGCATCATTTTAAATTCTAATAAGTTAGCTATCTTAGTGTATACGATATACATATGAAATGTGAACCAGATAGAAGAAACGATATATCTACTAGTTCTTTTACACACACAACAGTTGAAAAGAAATTGTATCCTGACAACTTAATTTAATCCTTACCCTTGACTTATTGAATGGAACGTCAACTCTTATTCTTCTTCCATGAATTTTTGTCAGGGTTCAATACATTTCATGCATTCACGACTACACAAATTGATATATCGAGGACTCGGTTCAAATTTCAGAAAATCGTTGGACTAATAATCGACTGAACCAAAAGCAACCATGATCATCATCTATAGCTTTCATCAAATCCACAATTGTCTCAAAGGAAATAAACTCCCGTAACAACACATGATTACCATTAATAAATTAATATATTTACATACAGATGGGATCCTCCGAGCATACGTAGTCATCATGTCTTACGATGAAATCTTCCTAAGGTTCATATTATCCCCGCAATATATTTTCATACGATTCTGGCATTGCTAATATAGAGGAGAAAAATATATACAACCAATCTCTCTACAAGAAATCAAATTTATATCCTCCATTTCGCCCGGTATCCTCCATGCGAGTTTATGAAATTGAAATGACATTAAGTTAAAGATTTGCAAGCGATCGTCAAACGTCCTTAAGGGTTCGACACATACCTCGAGCCCGACGGAGTGTGTCTAACGGATTGCTACACCGCTTCTCCCCGCTCCCGAGCCGACGTCCTCCTCCACCGAATCGACGCCGACGTCCCATGCGACGAGAATGATCCCCCGGTGAGCTCTCTCTCTATATCTCCCTCTCTTCTCTCTCAAAATTGCCAATTGCAATTGACGTGAGGGAATGGAATGGAGATTTATTGGATTTTTGTACCTCCCAATGAGGCAATCAATGGGTCACTAATGCCTCATTAAATCCATAAATAATTACATGATATTTATTGTGGAATTATATGGAAATATGGCTGGATAAAAATATCCATCCGTTACAATCTACCACCCTTAAAAAAAATTTCGTCCTCGAAATTTCTTAATGAAGGGACATACCAAAACGTTGTGGGTGTTTCTCCCGCATTTCACTTTCTAGCTCCCAAGTGATCTCCTCCTTCTGGTGATGCTGCCAGAGAACCTTGACCATCAGATCTATACGTCGACGAAGCTGATGGTCTCTACGATCGACTAAGTGGATAGATTTATCCTCGAAAGTAAGATTGAGCTCCATATCAAGAACCTCATGCTCGATCACATGCGAAGGATACGGAGTGTACTTACTCAACATAGATGCATGAAATACATCATGTAACTTCTAATATTGAGATGGTAAAATGATACGATACGCCACCTCTCCAATTCGTTACGGAATCTCAAAAGGTCCTATGTATCTAGGAGTGAGTTTCCCTCTTTAGAAACATATGATCTCCAACGGTGAAACTCTACTCCCTTCTATGACGATCTGTATATGACTTCTGCCTACTTTGATCTGCCAACAATCTCTTCCTGATTAGTTCAACCCTTTACTTGCTAATTTGGATTGGTTCCGGTCCAAAATATGCTTCTCACCAACATCACTCCAACATGAGGGTGCTCTGCAAGGTCTCCCATACAATGATTCATAGGGGGCCATCTTGATGCTCGAATGATAGCTGTTATTATAAGCAAACTCTACTAATGGGAGATGTTTATCCCAGTTACCGGCAAAATCTAAAGCACAAGATCTCAACATATCTTCCACCGTTTGGATGATCCTTTCTGATTGACCATCGGTCTGTGGATGAAATGAAGTACTAAACTTCAATTGAATTCCCATAACATCTTGAAACTTTTCCACAAATGAAACATAAATCTAGTGTCCCGGTATGATACAATTGATGTAGGGATGCCATGTAACCTAGAGATTTCATTCACGTATAATTCAACTAGACTGTCTGTCAATTGATCCTGGCGGATAGGTGAGAAATGTGCTGATTTGGTTAATCGATCAACAATCACCCATATGGTGTCATGACGATGCTTCTCAGCTACTTATAGTTCATCTAAACCCATGATCGATCGATCGATCAAAGAGAATGCAATAATTGAGACAATCTTGTCTATAATCACTCTGATGGTATCATAATGATGCATCCTTGTCTTAGATAAATCAATAACAAAATTCATGTGATATGCTTCAATTTCAATCTACTATATCCAAAGGTTGAACATGGCTTGTTATTTTCGGATGTTCAGTCTCAACCTATTGGCATATTAGGATTTTGGAAACAAATTCTACAATCTCTTTCTTAATCGTTGACCACTAGTAAGATCATTCAATATCTTTAGATATTTTTATCAAGTATGGATGAATAGTGTACATCGATATCTGAGATTCATATAATGTCTCCTACTTTAACTTATTGTCATCAAGAATCCTAAATCTTTAATAGTATATCACATCATCAGATTCCATTAATAAAATCGTATTATTCCTTTTTAAGTGTTTCAATTATTTTTGAAAGATCTGCATCCTTTCTGCTACTTTGATCCTTCAGATTACCTGAAAAAAATCTCGTTGTATCGATAATTTCACCAATCTATTAGATAAAATATCATCACTACTAACTCGAAGTCATGAGTAGGATACTCCAATTGGAAAGTTGGATAGTTACTCTCTTATGATCTTAGTTGGTGTGATGCATAATCAATACCTTTTCATAAAGTACACCTACTTTCTTTATCAGATATATCAATGTGAACTACAAAACTCTAATGCATAATAGTAAACTTCTGTCGGGGTCATGGTCAACTTTTACTCCTTTTTTTTTTGAAAATTTCAATCACGATCCTATAAAATGTACAAACTTTGCATCCTTTCTAATGAGGATTGTCATCATTCTAGTAGTGTATAAGAAAGTTCTATATCTTATCACCTTAGAAATTCATGAATCTCTAAAATATTTCTCAACAGACTCCAAGCTAATATAGCTTTCATCTTAATTCACCATCTTCAATGTCATCGATCATTATATAAGACAATACTAAGGAATTTGTCCACCCCAATGTTAAATTTATAGTACTTTACATAGAGCTAATGATGACAAAAGGTATAAATACAACATCAAGATGTACTTGGTATTTCTCCAGATCACCAAAGTATATAAAATTGTCATCCACAATTATGATCATAATTTTATCGTGATCTTCTCGAAAAAAACTCTATTCATAAACTCTGTAAAAGCTATAAGAGTACTTGTGAGATCAAAATGCCTAATAAAATATTTCACAATTGCTAATCCTTAGTCTGGAAGTCATTTCTAGAATGTCCTTTTTTTTTCTTCCACTTATATGGTAACTCAGAATTATATTTATTTTATAAAAGATCTTTTCTCTCCATAACCAATGAACAAATCATTTATCCAGGATAGTAGGTATCAATCCCTCAAAATTACCTTGTTCATAGTTCAATAACCAATGCAGATACTATGTGACCTAACTTTTCTTATTAACATAGTGAAAAATGTTTCATGTGGATAAACATCAAGTCACAGAGTCCCTTATCCATTTGCTATTACGATTGATTCTCTTTAAATTCAATAGACGTCATTCAATAAGGACTTTTCAATGTTAATACAGTCTATGTGATAACAACAGTGGAGAATCCTCATGATGTAATAGAATGATAATATGGAAAGGCATCCAAAAGAATTCTGAAACATTGGAACTTTCATGATGTAATCAAGATGACTATGTACTAGGAGATAACTGGGTATCTGGTGTAGTAATTAACCAATAGTTCACTGGCTTCTCATTTGGTCTTATCATATTCTCATTCTTCTCTAACTCCATAACTTTATTGCATACTCTTTGATCGTGTTATTACCACGTCTAAGGTAAATTCACTTTAATCAATGGAGAATATCTCCAAAAAGTAGATTCTATTATGTTCAATCGGTTAATCTTTTGCCCTATCTTTTGGATAAAATGTCCCAAACATTATTCTCCTTATGGTAGTATATAATTTCAAAAGTCATCTCCATTGAATGCATCAATCCAATGCTTAACTTTTCCTTACCATGTCTACCCTATAGGAAGAATGGATTGTTGAGACTAAAGTCCTTCAGTATAAATCTACCAAAGCTTTGTGAACAATACTTTCATTGCTGAGTCATAATTGTTATCAACTCTAGTAATTATTGACGTGTGTCCTTAGCAATCTCATTATTCAATGATGACTCACGCTCTCAGATCACCTTAATTTCATAATGATAGATCCTCTTTTAGAAATCAAAGGGTCAACTAGTTGCATGTAATACCTAGTTTTGACTCTATTCATGTCAGTCTTGGGTCACTATCTGTTGTGGATATCCTATGCCCAGAGGAACTCTAGTTCTGATACCATTTGTAACGGAATGAGTCGTGCTGACCGACGGAAGCGTGCAACTTAAATTTGCACGATCAAGCCGTTACTAATACATGCATGGTAATCAATGAGTAGAGAAAATAATAATCTCAATTAAAGTCCATTCGACTTAAAAGTTATCTTATTACAGCTCCAACATAAATAACATTGGAAAAGGACCAATAATAAAATTAGCATATCAAAGTTCCAGTGGGCATAATGACATCCTTCCGTAAATGATCCATCAATGATCTGTATCGGTTCAACCTCACGTGACAATAGTTCTCCTTAAACTGGAAATTAAATCACAACTCGTGCTCTCCTGAAAAATAATAACAACACATGTTATGAGCTAACACTCAGTATGTGCCGAGTTGGGGTCAAGCCAGCTAGCGCGGAAAACAATTCTCCCTATGCTACTTTAAACCGTTATAAACATAATCTCTTACCTGCAATATCATAACAACACAACGGTACAAATTACACCATTATCTTACCGCATATAATATCTACTTGTTCTCATATATTATCACTATGAGACTCATAATTCGGTAAACATGCATACAATGGGAATTCCTTCCAAATCCATCCATTAAAGCAACAATTTCATATACACTCTTAAAGTTTGCCATAACATTTTCATAATTTTCACTTATACCCTCAGAATTTTTCTATAGTTGCATATATGCCCCAGAACAATCATAACACTTGCATAATGCCATTACTTGGCCATAGTTGCACACATTTGCCTTAGCAATTTCAGAAACTGTACACATACCATTGGTTTGTTTAGTGGTTAAAGTTGTCTTGATTGTTAATCCTTAATGACTTTGGTGGCTTTGCTGGCTTTGGTGGCTTTACCGCTGGCACAAGCGGTCCATGAACATACATGACAGTGTAGCTACACTTTAGAGGACTTATCTTTCGCCTCAATCGGTTTCTTGAACCGTACGCTCTCGGAAGGCATTGGCCTCTTTTAGGCCTACGATAATTGGACTCTAGAGGTGGCTCCCATCATTGGGTGTAGCACTTAGCTCCGCTTATCGTTAATGTACCATTCTTTATGTTAAAGGAATTCTAATCCTTTTCATATAAATTCCTGTTTTATATAAAAACAATAACTTATGTTAACATTTTATTTCCAATCAAGAGGTCTTCACCGTAAAAAGTCAATACGTATATAACAGATGTACCTGGATATGTCCATACTAACCAGAAATCTTATTACCCCAAAGGCATAGTTTTGTTTGAGACATATATAATATATAGTAACATGTGATATCGTTATATGACAATTCGATTTTATTGCAAAAACCGACCCACTGTTATTATTATATCCAATGTGTTACATATGGATAACGTAATGTAGACGAGCTTGGTTATGGCCTTCCATTTATGTTGAACTAAAATAAATAGTACACGTTTTTTTGTAGAGATTAAGTTGTTTAATATTATCATATACCCATGCACCTTCCATTTCTGTTGTCCTGCCTAATGTAGACCTTAACAAATAATCTGTCAAAGGATGATACATGCATCACTTTAAATTCCAATAAGTTAGCTATCTTAGTGTGTCCGATATACATATGAAATGTGAACCAGATAGAAGAAACGATATATCTACTAGTTCTTTTACACACACAACAGTTGAAAAGAAATTGTATCCTGACAACTTAATTTAATCCTTACCCTTGACTTATTGAATGGAACGTCAACTCTTATTCTTCTTCCATGAATTTTTGTCAGGGTTCAATACATTTCATGCATTCACGACTACACAAATTGATATATCGAGGACCCGGTTCAAATTTCAGAAAATCGTTGGACTAATAATCGACTAAACCAAAAGCAACCATGATCATCATCTATAGCTTTCATCAAATCCACAATTGTCTAAAAGGAAATAAACTCCCGTAACAACACATGATTACCATTAATAAATTAAGATATTTACATACAGATGAGATCCTCCGAGCATACGTAGTCATCATGCCTTACGATGAAATCTTCCTAAGGTTCATATTATCCCCGCAATATATTTTCATACGATTCTGGCATTGCTAATATAGAGGAGAAAAATATATACAACCAATCTCTCTACAAGAAATCAAATTTATATCCTCCATTTCATCCGGTATCCTCCATGCAAGTTTATGAAATTGAAATGACATTAAGTTAAAGATTTGCAAGCGATCGTCAAACGTCCTTAAGGGTTCGACACATACATCGAGCCCGACGGATTGTGTCTAACGGATTGCTACACCGCTTCTCCCCGCTCCCTAGCCGACGTCCTCCTCCACCGAATCGACGCCGACGTCCCCTGCGACGAGAATGATCCCCCGATGAGCTCTCTCTCTATATCTCCCTCTCTTCTCTCTCAAAATTGCCAATTGCAATTGACGTGAGGGAATGTAATGGAGATTTATTGGATTTTTGTACCTCCCAATGAGGCAATCAATGGATCACTAATGCCCCATTAAATCCATAAATAATTACATGCTATTTATTGTGGAATTATATGGAAATATGGATGGATAAAAATATCCATCCGTTACACTTATATATACAAGACATAAGTTGTCCGTGAAATATGTCATAAGCATTGATTACTTCTTTTGTTCGGAGGTCACGAACTGAGGAAGCGTATGAAGATTTCAACATATATGAAAGATGGTAGTGGTTTACTGTTATAATCAAAATACACATGTATCCGTATTTGTTGGCTAGCATGCATTATGTAACAATATTTGTATTCATATCCTTAAAAAAACTAAATGACATATGTTTCCGTAAAAAAAGCTGAGAAGATTAAGTGTCAGACTTTGTTTAAAAGACTTTGTTGCTGATTTAGCTTTCCGACCACATTCAGACCTAACAACCCGAACTCATGATTAGCTATCCTCACATGGATCTCATGATTAGCTAGGTTTCCTCAGATGCATATGATCTTAAAGGGGACGATTATATTTTTTTGAAATTGGAGTCTCGGGTCAGTACTGGAAGCAAAACCATATAGAGTGAAAACTACCTTCTTTGTATCCTATGTTGGAATAACTCACTCAATATATCCCCAAACCATGTTAAATGATCGTCTATTACACGGCTCACAGAATCTGCCTGTGGTTCGTGTACCTATTATTCATGGGCGGTGAATATTGATATAACTATTTGTCATTTGAATAAATCGAACAAAAATTTCAAACGAACCATCTCGTGGGCTATTAAGGATTTTCTTGCGTGTGCCAACTTCTCGACTTAGTCTATGAAGGATAAGTTGGCATGCGAAGATTTTGTATGTAGAAACACAAACACAAATTATACTCGTCATTGTAATTTCTGATTTTGTAACTCTTTGTAACATTAACTTTAACATTATTTTACTTCTTTCAAGAATCCTTAGAGGCAAGAATGGGATCGAGAAGACTTGGAACTCTAATAAATTACTTTTGTGACAATTAAGTTATGTCGACTGAATTCTTTATCAACCAAACATTTCTTTGATAATCCCTCGCTCTGACATTTACACTAAAATTCTTGTCACATATTGCACTAAAACAATATTACCACAACTTGTGGCAACGGATTGTTGTTTGCGACAAAAAATATGTTACTAAATTCTTGACAATGGTTACTGGTGATATGTCCGTATAGGTTGCCACAAGTCAAATTTCTGTCACTAGGTTTGTTGCTACTATGTGTTTTTGATGTACTGTGTTAACTAAGACTATACATATCGATTTATAAATATACGTATGAATTTGATATATGTGTTTTTGTATATACGCAGACAAATTGAAGTTCATATGCGTGTTTTGTGAGATGAATGCAAAATGTAAAAATGGAACAATACCACTCTCTCTCTCTCTTGCGATGCTAAATGATTGATTTGGAGTGTTATTATTGTAGGTGAAATAATAAGATAAATAGATATAAATATAAATATATAAACATGAGGAGGGTTATAAATATAATACCGGATTTGATGCAATACCAATTTGATGACGAGATGAATTACCAACTTGTCGAGGCGTGCAAAATGCGTTGATCTTAAGAATAAATTCGTACCCCCACGGAGATTCCGATGGTGCAATCGGTATTGGTACGACTATTCTCCAGAATACAACAGCAAGATCTCAATGAGCGTGCACGCGCCAACATCAAGATCTATTGAGCAAGAATAGATCATTCCTTCAGAATAGACTCACTCAAAAGAGTCAGAGGATAGAATGATTGTGTATATAAAATCAATGTCGTACAACCATTTATATAGGTATATAGTAAGAGAATGTTAACGTCCTAAGATCAAACGGGTGGGAGAATAAATAGATAATTAAATCATTACTCTATACCCCCGTTGGAAGAGTATTCAAACATATATATATATATATATATATATATATATATATATATATATATATATATATATATATATATATATATATGAGGATGGGGAGCTTGCACCAAGGTGCATGTAACTTTACATGCACCGGCGCTTATATCTTCAATATTTTTTTTATTTTTTTTGAAAAATACCACCATGTATATTCATCCATATATCCCTCCAATATGTCATTCGAATTTCGTCAGAAACAGAGACTCCTATAACCTCTATCCAGAACAGGTAATTTTAACGGTCTTAGAATTGCTGTAATCGATCTGTTCTGGATGGAGGTCGTAGAAGTTTCTATTTCTGACGAAATTCGAATGACATATTGGAGGGATATATGGATGAATATACATGGTGGTATTTTTCAAAAAAGAAAAAAAATGTGGAAGATATAAGCGCCGGTGCATGTAAAGTTACATGCACCTTGGTGCAAGCTCCCCATCCTCTCTCTCTCTATATATATAATATTTAAAGGGGAGATATAAGTGACGTTAGAGATTCACAAAATAAATTTTGTGTACTCTCCTTTTCAAATACAAATTGAAATCCACATGCTTTATATAACTTCCATATATATTAAACCACCAATGTAATTACAAGGAAGAAAACCAATTAAAGAGAGTTCAAACAAATAGTTAATATATAGTGATACAAGGCAAATGTAAATGATCTTTTGAGAGTTTTAAAGAGGAATTTAAATACTATAAAAGGATTCATCAATGTTGCATGTAACGGCCATGACATTACAAAATCAAGGAAATATCATTTGAAAAGAAACAGTAAAAAGATTATTGTAACATAAAAAATTACTAGTTCTTAATTTGCAATTAAATCTCATGCACCACTCATACAAATATATTAGTCTCATTATGTGTACACTAAATTCAATTTATTGAGATTCAATGTCTATTAACAATCATGCATTGAGCTCATAAATCCAATTAAAGTTGATGGTGAAATTATTACAAAATTATAATAAGTATTTGAAATATAATAAAATATCAATAATCCCCCACTATTTCAAATACTTTTTTTGAATTATATCTTTTCATCCCCCACAATTTCAAAAGAGAAATTAAGGATAATAAATATTAAAAGATAGATAAGAAACTCGAAGACGACACTTGAAGGAACTCGAAAATGTAACGCATTAGACTTGTTGTCTTATCGACTATGAACCAAGACTTAGAGAATATGAATATTATTTCTAAAGGTTGGTGGAATTAAAATTCCTATGAACCAATCCTTTATTTGTGAAACCATTAACTCATATCTCACATTACATTTTTTTGATCTATGTTACTCATGCGGGTTGACACGTTTCGGCCATGCGTCTACCTGGATTTTCATGAGTGCTCTAGAGATTTTGCCCAAAAATCTCATAGGAAGCGGCCTCACCTCCACACCCATATAGGTGGATCATCATCAAGTGTATACTGCTTTTACACACCACCCAATTTGGGCTATGATGTCCATTAAGTGATTAGCAACCTCACCACTTTTCATACTATCACATTATACACCATAGGAATAGGAAAAATTTGATAGTATCATGCAAGTCGTCTAGTGAATTGTTTATCCCATATGAACCTTCTTCCTGGGATCTCCATTCATGAAGCTTGGGTTTCCTTCACTTCGACTCTTGATTCGGGCATAATCCCATTCCCCTCGATGTACTCTCCACAAGCATTTTACTTAGTGGTTTAGTCAGAGGATCAACTAAATTTAACTCTGACTTCACATAATCCATGGATATGATGCCATCACTAATGAGTTTCCTCACAATATTGTACATCAGATGAATATGTCTGCTTTTCCCATTATATATTTTATTTTTAGCTCTTTCTATAGCAGCTTGGCTCTCACAATGGATGAATACATATGGCGTTGTCTTCATCCAAATGGGAAGATCTGCTAAAAGGTTTCTCAACCATTCAGCCTCAGAACCTGCCTTCTCTAAGGCAATGAACTCGGATTCCATAGTAGACTGAGCAATACAAGTTTGCTTGGTTTATTTCCAAGTAACAACTCCTCCTGCACGGGTAAAACTATATCCACTAGTAGATTTCAATTCATCTAAATCTAAGATCCAGTTTGCATCACAATACCCCTCAAGTACTGAAGGTTCTCCACAAAACTTTAAGCAATATCTCATTGTCCCTCTAAGGTATTTAAGCACTCTATTAAGAGCATCTCAATGTTCTCTATTGGGATTTTGAGTATACCTGCTTAGTCTTCCCACAACATATGCAATATCGGGTCTAGAACAATTCATTAAGTACATAAGACTGCCAATAATCTGTGCATATTTTGTCTGAAATACACTATCTCTTTTATTTTTCTTAAGCTGTGAGTTAGCATTAAAAGGAGTACTTACTGGCTTATAGTCAAATGAAGAAAACGTTTTCAAGATTTTTTCAATGTAGTGTTCTTGAGAAAGCAAAATAAAATTAGACTTCATCACAAGTTATATGCCTAAAATTATATTTGCTTCTCTCATATCTTTCATATCAAAATGAGAAGTCAAAAAAATCTTAGTATGATCTAGAGTAGTGCCAAAAATAAGCATATCATCAACATATAAAAAAATAATGACACAATTTGCACCATCAACTCTAAAATAAATACATTTATCTGCACCATTAATTTGAAAACCACTAGAAACTAGCATTTTATAAAAATTTTCATGCTATTGTTAAGTGATGACTTTGAAATCCCACAATCGGGTTAAGGTATAATTAGGGTCGTTGTGACCCGAACCGCGAGGCTAAGTCGATCAAGAAAAAGTAAGACCACCAATCAAAATAAATCAAGCAAATCAGGCAAATAGCGGTCTCGCTATTTTATTTTACCTGGTATAGCTACCAGGGTCGAACACAAGGAGCACTGTTTGGAAAAACCTACGAAATAGTCGGGGTTCAAAAATAAAAGAAATAAACTATTTTTGATGGATTTTTGGTTTTTCAAAATTTTTTATGATTATTAAAATTAAGAAAATGAATAAAAGAAATCAAAAGGCCTAATCAAACAATTATTTCAAGGAGCAAAAATGGTCAGAAAATTAAATAAAAATATTTTTGGATTTTGCAACTATTCAAGTGTTTTTGGTATTTTTCTTGGATTTTTCTGATTTTTAGGTAATTTTCTAAAAATGAAACAAGGCTAATAATCAAAGATGTTGTGCAACCAGAATCTAAAGGCTATTTAAAAATACCTAAATAGCTTATAAAATTCCAACAACAAATTTATTGTAAACTAGAAATAAAAAGCTAACTAAAGGAACACAAATTGCATTTTTTTTATTTTTTAAGAAATTTTAATGATTTTTCTAAGTTTTTTAGTGTTCTTAATTTTTAGGGTTATAAATCCAAATGCAACAAAAATTAAATTAAATCAAAAATACAACAAAACAAGTAAATAAGAATTTTTTTAGATTTTTTGGAGGGTTTTAATATTTTTAGTTGATTTTTCAAATTAGAAAGAAGCAAATTTGGAGGCTTTTGAATTTTTAAAAATATCAAATGGAAACAAAACGAGCCCAAAAATTCATCAGAAATTTTTACACCATGGCAAGGGCCATGTGTCCAAATTTCACGAAATTTGGGTGAGTGTTGCTATTTATTCCAACCAATCAAAGAAGCACAGCACACAAGGACCAATATGCAAATATGGAAAAGTATTAAGCCAAATAATAACACGTGAAAGGAGTATAGGGCTGAATATGCAAAAATCCCAAAGCCGTACGAGGTCGGCACGTGAAACAGACAAGCAGGGGCATAAATGCAATTCCTATTTATAAAAATTCATTTGATAACATCAATAAAATCAAGGCAGAAATGTGCAAATAACCCACAAGGCACGTGCTAGACCACATGAACTACACTCAGAGGGACCAAATCGCGAATGAAAGAAACACAAGGTCCTTAGTGCAAATTATCCAAATTAAACACAACTACAGAAACTATTTACAGGACTACGAAATAAATACAAAAAGCAAAGAGGGCCTAAGTGTAAATTACCCTTCTTATTACAGATCCAACGACCGAGGATTCGTCACTTATGATCGGATGGTTTAGAGCTTCTGGTAACCCTTCGACGATGGACATGCGAGATCTGATCCTCAGATGGATCCAACGGATGAGAGCTCCCCGTAGAAGGATGGTCACGATCAGAATTAGAGGATGCCTTGATCCGACGGCTGAGAATCTACCTGGAAGAACGACCAAGAACTTGCCTCCGGCGAGCTTTGACCGGCTACTACGCACGACTGGGATGTCTTCTGAGGTTGCTAGGACGAGGAAAAGAGAGCCGATGACGGTCTGCATTTGCTGAGATGCTCCGATGAGGTCAGGAGCTCCTCGAAGGCTCCGACGAAGCGAGGGACCTGGAGCGGCTGTGCCCTGGTGTTTGGACCTCCAGATGAGTCCCTTTTATGTTCAAACCTACACAGAACGATTGCTAGGTCGATTGCAAACTGCCTTGACCCGTTAGTGCGTGCGATGGGGTGAAGGATGAGTCGGGGCGAGGTCCTACGGCGAAGCGGTGGCAGAGGAGGACTGGCTTCCTGTTCATGGGAGAATCAGGATGAATGGAGGGGTGCAGAAGGTGGAGAGAGGTCTCGCGAAGGTAATGGGATAGTCGATAGCTCAGATGGGTGGTCTGATCTCGAAGGATGATCCGATGAAGGCTAACTGTCCGGAATCGAAAATTTGGAATCTAAGGCAAACGAAAGGCGATCAAGGCTACCTGGTGGATGCTGGCGTATGGGATGAAGGTCGCGGACTTTTGGCGGTCGTTGCCTTGATGGATTGACCTGTCTAGAGGCTGGATCCCGCCTCGTGGTGGAGCACGACGATGAAGCTCACCGGACCTAGGGCTAGAGGCCTCGAAACCTCGCTACGACACTCCCACTCGCTCGCTGTCACTTAAGGAGGAGAATGGAGCTCCCAGGAGTCGAAGGCAATGGCCGAAGATGCGAGGAAAGGTGCGGCTCCTCAAGATTATATACTTTGTAGGGTCCGCAAAAGGTGGATCTTGGGCACGTGGATCGAGGAACGGATCCCTAAAGGAATTGGCGGGCGTGGATCGCAGATCATCCCTCGATAATCGGTGTTGTGGAGTGGTGAAGATGGAGTTCATATCAATTCGGAAAAAATTTGAGAATTCGGGCAAAAAATAGAATCTGGGCGAAGATCGGTCCAGGGGGGCAGTTGTCTGGGGTCAACGTTCCCCCGTGGACCAATCAGAAATTGGCAGGGTCTAAATTATTTGTAAAATAATTGAAAAATAGAAAATGATTTTATTTTAAAATATTTTCAAAATAAAAATGTTTATTATTTTTCAAAATAATTTTTAGTGATTTTTATTTATTTTATGAAAAATAAATTAAGGTATATACATTATATTATGTTATATACATGTATAAAATACCTCTGAATTTTATATTATTGTTTTCTTATTTTTGTACAAATACTCTAATTTTATATTTTATTTATTTACAACATAAAATTTAGAGTATAAAATAATTTTTATTTTATTTTTATTGGCTATTTACAAGATATATTATTCATATATACATGTATTATGTACAAGGTGAGAGAGAGAGAGAAATTATTTGTTTTTTTATTTTTATTTATTTTTCTAATTTTTTTATTTTTAGAAATATATACAATATATTTGAAACACATTTTTTATTTTTTGTTAAAATAAAATATGTACATAAAGAAGGAATATGCATAAGGTTGAATGGCCCCATCTCTCTCTACTTATTTTATTTGGCGATCGGGCTTATATTGGGCCCTCTCTTGGGTTTATGTGACTCAATATTTATTCTAAATATTTCCTTCTTTTTCTTTATTCTTTATTCTTTTATTTTTGCACAAAACATGCTAATTATTGATATTTACAAAAGGCATGCTTATTGGTAACTTGTTGTATTTACAACCATCTACATGGTATTTTGCCAAGATAATTAACTAAAATAAAAGAATAAATAGTGGTGAATGAGTATTCATCACCCCCTATACTTTACTTTTGCTAGTCCCTTAGCAAATCCTTATTTGCAAACGAAGTGAAAAAGAAAAAGGAAAAGAAAAAGAAGGGAAGGAAGATGAATCAATGCTGACTATTAAACTTGTCTTCATTAAATTGAAGTATGGAGCTCAGTCAGATCTTTGGATTATTAGTTTTTCAGAACCTTATTTGGACTTAGGTTTAAAACTCAACTGCCTCTAAGTTCCACCAATCTATGGTCAAGACTCCTGAACAATCTAGATCAGAACAAGTCTACATACACAAACTTTGATGACCATGAATCGTTTCTTGTACCGTGTAAGTGATATGTAGCTCTCCACCTCAGAAATAGCAAAGTGACAACCCCCATCAACAAGGTAACTCTAATACCCTAGTCTAGCAACTCTTTCCTCGAGGAGCGGGGTATTCCCTTCTAAGTTCGAGTTTAACCGGCTCAAGAAGAGGAGGAAGAAGATAATGGACCATGGCTAGTGTAGCCATGTATCCTTGGGAGCTCAACCAGTGTAGCTAAGTCTCCCTCCTGCCAGCTTCATGAGATGGGCATGGGTAACATAAACTTTGCTTTATTTGACTATATACACTCCGGTGGGTATTTCATTTTCTATTAGACCGACCACTTTTTTGGAGTTTTTCTTTTTGCACATTTTTTTGATGTGCATATGTACAACATATCTACATGGTGCAACATATATACATAAGGAGTTTTTCCTCTTGAGCCAGTAGACTATCCCTCTTTTGAAGCTTTATTGCAACCCACAACTCCTGTCTTTAGACCTCACTGCTACCAGACCAAGTTGAGACACACTTCCTTCACTAAAAGAAGAAGAGAGGTTTCGCCTAGAAGTACTACCCTCATATGCTACCCCAAGTCAAAGAAGACTGCCTCCTCACCACCTCATCCGTAGAGAGCTAGGTCTAAAGTGCTGGTTCAAGTAAAGCCATTGACTGTGAGAGTCATGTGTGTGTTGTTAAGTGTTCTACTTAGGCTCATCAAGATGACATATGATCATAGCTTAGTGGACTCAAAGAATTAAGTCACCATAGACCTGAAGAGTCTCAACCCTAAGCCCTCTAAGGTTCCTCTTAGAATTAGGTGGATTAAGATCTTAACCAAGCTCCATTTTTCAATTTAATTCCAGGCTAGTTTAAATGTCAACTATGATTCAGAAAAACTGTACAAATATTTACAAAAATGCAATTTTGAAAATTTTTGAAGACATGCAAATTTTTTGAAAATGTTTGAAAACATGGATGTATGCATGAATGCAGAAGTTTTGCAAAATATTTACAAACATTTACAAAAGGGTTTTTGCGAACTTTTTATTTTTCAAACATTTTACAAAAATTTTGTACTATATACATAATTTTGATATCAAAATATTTACAAAATCTTTACACACAAAAGTTTTTTACAAACATTTTTACAAAAATAATTTTGTAAATATCTATGTATGTGCAATAAAGAATTTTATGTATAAGATTTTTTTTTAATTTTTATGGATTTTTAAGGGTTTTAGCCATTTTAACACACTCACACAAAGTACGAGTTATGGCTAAATTATATATGAAATATATACGACACCCCCTATACTTAGCTCGAACGATGTCCTCAGAGTGAATCAAGAGCGATGAAGAAGACATAACTCGTGCTTAGTGATGAATACCCATTCATCGCTCTTTATTCTTATATTTTAGCTACAAAAACCTTTGCAAATGCATGTAGATATGTGTAAATAGGGATAATTAGCAAAAGCATGCATTGTGTAAAAACCTATAATTAGCATGTTTTTGTGCAAAAATAAAAGAATAAAGATTAAAAAGAAAAAGAGGGAAATATTTAGAATAAATATTGAGCAACCTAACCCAAGGGAGGGCTCAGTATAGGCCTGACCGCATAAAAGCCAAGTAGAGGGAGATAGGAGCTCATGTGTATATATTTATGTAAATAAAATAAAAATGTTTTCCTCACCCAAAAATATGCTTATAAATATTTGTATATACTTATAAAAGATGAAAACAAAATAAAAAATTAAAAATCAAAAAGATTAAAAATACCCTTTCATCATGTACATAGACCATGCCTTTATATATTTATTCAACCTTATAAATAAATAAAATTATTTTCTAAACTTTTTGTAAATATTCTATGTTATATATTGTAAATAAATAAAATAAAAAGAATCAAAACAAAAATCAAATAAAAATAACAAAATTAAAAATACAAAAATACATTGTACATATACCATGTATATAGATGTATATATCTATTTATTTTACCAATGTATATAAATTATAAAAACAAAATAAAAACACCCTTTTTATTCCTTATTTTATTCTATAAATAAATAAAATATAAAATAAGGATAAAATTGTACAAAATTAATAATTAAAAATCAAAAATTAAAAACCTACATATTGTATATATACCTATATAGCTATATATTGTAAATACCTTATTTTTATTTCCAAAAATTAATTAAAAATCACTAAAAAATAGAAAAAATTAAAAGAAAAATATTTCATGTTTTGACTTTTCCCTAATTCGGCCATTTGTTATTTTTTATTGAATTTCTAAATCTTTTACACGTGGCCTTCACCCATTGGCCCTGGGGATTGTTGACCGCCAGGTCAACTGCCCCCCCCAGGACCACTTCCCACGGGTTAGGCGCCCGACCCGATTTCCCCCTATTTTAGCGCCTAAACCCGATTCACCCTCGCCTAAACCCAGGGTCCGATTCCTTCTTGATACATCCGAGACCCTCGCCGGAGCCTCCACCTCGAGATCCGCGCTCTAGGATACCCTACCCGACCTCTTCTAGCCGGACCTGCACACATATATAGCTCGAGCTCCGCCACTTTCATTCCTATCTTTGGCTAATCCGCTCCACCCCCAGTGACCTCCAGTGCTCGAGCGTGAGTGACAGCTCGCTCCAGGTGCTGTCGCAGCGAGGAGAGGGGCCGGATACCACTGATCCGGCGAGTCAGCACCGCCGTGCTCCGCCCAGAGCAGGAGCCAGAGCCTCGGACGTCGACGCTCCTTGAGGCGAGGACCGGGAGCTTGCCCAGCTCCAGCACAGTCGATCCATCCACCCAGGTAATCCCGTAGCTCCCCCTTTTGGTCCAATTTCTGATTTCCCCCAATTTTCGCCGTCGCCGACCATCGCTGATTCCGACCGCCTCACCCTCCCGTTCGACCATCGGAATCCCACATCACGTTCGCCCTTCCCCCGCGCATCTTCTCCGCCCCTCCGTTCAACCCAGCTCGCACAGGAGCTGGGATTCGAACCCCTCCACCGTCGCATCGCCAGGGTTCGCTCGCCCCGACGCACCGATCATCCCCACGTCGCCTAACTGGGTCGAGGTACTTTGCCCTCGACCCGCGAAGCTTCTTAGGTGTTTTGCAGGTTCAGCAGAGGCCATCTGAGGCCCCTCGACATTCAGCCCAGGAGTTTCCCCTCCGCCGCCCTCGTCGGAGCTCTCCCGAGCTAGGCTGTGGCATCGGAGGACACCAGCAGCCGCGCATCGTCACGACAGAGCCCCTCCGATCTTCAGGCGCATCAGAGGAGGACCAGAGCGAGCGTACTGGGCCGGCGAAGTTCGCCGGCCTCTTGTTCCTCCAGGACCCTCCAGAGCCGTCGGATTAGCCTCCCGCTCCAGGTGTCATCCTGACCGTTGGTGGCTGGAGCCCCCCCTTTTGACGTCCGATCTGAGGCAGTTGATCAAGACCGTTAGATCCCCACGTGTCCTGGCCTGGACCGTTGGATCGAGCAGAGCCTTCCAGCGTTGAGAGCCGCCCCATCCTGAACTGTCAGATCTCCACGTGGCGGCCATCCGTCAGCTCAGATTAATAAAGGGTAAATTACCCTTAGGCCCTTATCTTGTTTTTATTTCACTTTAGTCCTGTAAATATTTAAATGCGTTGTTTAGTTTTGGGTTAAATTGCATAGAGGACCTTGATCTTAAGTTAGTTTGCATATATACCCCTGCCTATTGTGAGCCACGTGCTTCGTCACGTGTTTTATTGGTGTATTTGCAACCTTAGTCCCTGTAGTTCTGGATGGTTCTGAAATGAATGAAATATTTTTGACATTTGCATTTATGCCCCTGTGAATGGTTTAATTCCGCATGTGCGTGATTTCTTGGGTAATTTGCAGCTGAGGTCCTCGGATTTTTGGTACGTGTTACCATTTGGTCCCTGGACCTTATTTTTATTACATAGAGGTCCCTGAGTGCCCCAGGCACGCTCTTCGCGCGTGTTTTGCTGGGTTAATTGCACCGAGACCCCCAGAACTTTGGGTATTTGCATTTCAGTCCTTATGCACAGTACCCTCTTGTGATTTTTGAATAAAATATCAAATCACCTCCAAATTTGACGAAAATTTGATATATGGCTCCTGCCATGGTGTAAGATTTTTGTGAATTTTTGAGGACATTTTTGATTTCGTTTGTTATTTTTAAAAATTCAAAAACTATCATTTTAGCTACTGTCTAGTTTTAAAAACCCCCAAAAAATATAAAAACCCCTCTAAAAATTCTATAAAAATTAGGTACTGTTTAGTTTAGTTTGCTTTATTTTCTAGCCAATTTTGGCTATTTTTCACTACTTAAAAACCATAAAAACTTAAAAACACCTAAAAACTCATAAAAATTCTATTAAATAATCTAAAAACCCAAAAACAATAATTTTGGTACTCAAATTTTCCTTGTTTTACCTAGTTTACAGGAAAAATACCTCCAGGCCCTTTTGAGGCCTTAGATATTTTATCTAGGGTTTTTGGGCCTGGCTGGACAGTACCTTGTATTTTTGCTACTGTTTGATTTTTAGAAAATAAAATACACATCAGAAAATTATCAAAAATTCACCAAAAACATAAAAAAAATATAAAACACATAAAAATATTTTTGTTTGAATATTTGCTTGGTTTTTGTTTCATTAAATAAATTGTTGAAGTGTGCTTATTTGTGTTTCTTTTATTTTCTTCACATATTAAAAATCCAAAAAAAAAATATAAAAACAATTAAAAACCACTAAAAATATTTTATCTTTTATTTGATTTATTTTTACTACTTCGTAGGCCTTCGTCCAACCCGTGCTCCTTGAGTTCGACCCTGGGTGCTATACCAGGTTAAACATATAGCAGGACCGCTTGCTTTGTTTTGATTGATTTTATTTACATCTTAGTGATCTGACATTTTTCTTGATGTACACATCCGAGTGATTGAGGTCGCAACGACCGTTTCAGTTACCTGATTGCCTTAGTCGCTCAGGGGTCTGTGTCATCACTTAGTATAGGGAAGTGAAAAAGGAAAAGCTATACTACAACGATGAATGAAAGAATAGAAATGAAAAAGGCTCTCGGGATTTTCCCCCTATACTTAGGATCAAGTAATCCTAAGTATAGCAGGCTATACACAAAGGGAAATCCGAGTGATAGTATGTACAGGGTCTACTTCCCATACACTTAGGGTAAAATATCCCTAAGTATAGGCAGCAAAACAGAGATAGAAAAGTGATGGATTAATAGAAATGAAGACAAATATATACAAAATGGATGGGATGACATTACTCCCCATATACTTAAGGTGAAGAATCCTTAAGTATACACAATGACAGGTGTAATGAAACAGAACGAAAGGGAACAACTCGATGTTTACACCCCCTATACTTAGGATGAGGTACATCCTAAGTATAGCAAAGATAATCCTAAACGAGACCTGGGGTGTAAAAAAACGGAAGAAACCTGGAACAAATCAAGACAAAACACGTATATACAAAGAGTACAATATTGAGGTACCTCTCAACAAGCGTTGGGTTTTACGCCCCTAGCTGGGCGCAAAGGTTAGGATAATGAAGTATCAAGGTTAAGGATGGTATCTGTAAGGCAAATGTCGTACTATCGTTGTAGTTGTGGTAGATGAACTACGGTGAAATCAATGATGTAAACGAAGACACCTAAGTAGGCAATCAGGCGGGTGTCTGCTACCGGGCAAGGATATGAGAAGATGTAATCAGAATCCGGTAGCACAAATGACATCATCGGCTCAAGATCAGAATGGAGTGGAAGTGTAGAGCCAAAGAAATCAAATGTGGAGAAAGAGGGATCAGTTATGGAATCCTCCACGTTAATCACCGTCTCGGAAAGATATGAAAGATCTAGATCAGGAGACTCACAAAAAGAACCAATATCCGATGCATAGAATGAAGGACTATCAGAAACATCATCGAATATCTCAAAGACTGGCTCATCCTCGCGAGGGTCATCGAGGTGAGACAACTCAGATTCAGAAAGATCAGAAGACTCGGTTTCGTGATCCGATAGATCGGATACACTCTCAGAAAGTGGAACTGAGTACAAATCGTATGGTGCATCCTCCTGCAAATAACCCTCGGGGAGTAATGCTAGATCATCAGTGAGAAAAGGAGGATCCGAATCTGTAAGGAAATCTATGCTACTGTCAACCATCCACTCCGTGCACCAAAATGCCTCATCAGCTGAAGTCTGCCTTTGATCAATATGGAAACATGAAATGGTGATGGTCATTAACGTGGAAGCTGTCGATGTGTCTGAAACTGATCCTCAAGCTGCGGCAGTGCTGGCTGTCATCTGGTCCTCATAAAATATATCTGTATCATCAAAATGGAGGACAAAAGGCTCAAATACGGGACTATCTATATCTGTCATCTCAAAATGGTATTCCGCATCGAGCTCTGCCTGCTGGGTTGAGTCATGATATCTGTCTGAATCAAAGAAGTACCTCTGTAGAGTAGAAGCTGAGTAGTTTGGAAATGGACACTGAAATGTCTGGACTGATGGCTGTAGTAGCGTAGGCTCCTCCATCTCTTGGAGTATCAGAAGATCTAATATCCAAGACTCGGCAACTGAAAAGTACGGGGCTGACTCGAACTCTAGCTGGAAGATCAACGGGAACTCGATCAGTCTCTGGGTCAGAGCATCCACTGTGGCAGTCATCTCATCCATCGTCTACACTACAACAGAATCCATGTCCTCAATTCGGTGTGTAGTAGCTGTGTCCTCATGAAGTGTGGCACACCCAACTGGTACCGCATCATCTTCGTGTGTTGTCCCGACTAATACATCTCGTGAAGATGGAATCTCTGACAATGCTCTCGAGATGGCCGTAAGTAAATCTATGTCAGGGCTGTGGTGTGAACCACCACATGAGGTAACTACCAGTGCAATATGATCAACGGTCATCCCCCTCATGGAGATCTCAATAAGGTCTGTTGGTGAAAGTCCATGATCTGGAAATCTACTCAAGAGTTTAAGAAACCTCAGCCATGAATCCTGCAATGGCTCCTGGGGGTCTACTGAAAAATCTGTGATCACAGATTGCATCATATCTGCTCTACGCTAGGGATAAGATCTCTGTAGAAACTCTAATCATAGCTCTCCCCACGTAGCTAATCTCCTTCCCAAACATCTGTGCAATTTCATGGCTCTGTCCTGAATTTAAAATGGGAAGGTCTTCAACATCAGCTCCTCAGAAGTGATATCTATATGGCTCCTCGTGCACCTCCCCTGAGAATTTCTGCAGTCTCTGAATGAACTCCAAATCCAGAATGAAGTGACTGAATGTAGAAGCTGACTGAGCTTCCTGGCCTGTCTGTTCATCCCTCATCCTGTCGTCGGATGTATCTGAAACTCGCATCTGCTATCTGTGATCGCGTATGGAGTGCACTCTCATCCCAGCAGCGAAATCGCCCGTGTCTCGTATCTGGTCAGTCTGATCTCCACGGACGTCTAGCACATCAAGCCCAGAAGAAAGATGGGAAAGGGAAGAGAATGGAAGGTCGGTCGGAGTTCGGACCTCCCTCGAGAGTAGACTGGAATGATGGGAATAAGATGGGAAAGCTGCAAGAGTCGGCAAGAAATGAGGGCGACCCATCATCCAGGGATAGACAGAGAGAAAAAGAAAACTGAAGGGAGGGTGGGAGGGGGAAAGGTAGATGGCTGGAAGGAGATAGATAGAGGAGAAGAAGGCGGATGGGATCTGGAAAAGCAAACGAGATCGGTCAAGCAAAACCCCTGATTCACCTACGCACGCAGAGCTGATGACCGTGAAGGTTCGGTCTTTTATCTTGTCATTTTTATTAGGTGATCAAAAAATTTTATCAGAGCGATTAAGCAAGCTGTTGGGAATCCACCGCCCCCAGGAGACTGTCCTGATCCCAAGCTAGATCTTTCCCAGCCAGTACAAGTCGCGGACTGTTTACCGGATATCCGATCGACTCGCTCTGTTAAGGATATCGCGGCCCGCTTTACTGGAGACCGGAGCGATCTTCACTGGAGAATGACAAACTCAAGACCAGTAGTCTGAAGAAGGGTCGGATGTGGCTCTAGCCTAGGGTGCGAGTCACTCTCTCGCTCATCCAAACCATACAATGAGGGGATTACTCTCCCAAGACAATTTTTTGGTGAAGTGAATTTTAGGTCAAGTTTGCTTAAACAGTCCCAATTTTATGGTTTTTGTTTTTAGATATTTTTCAAATAAAACAACGCCTAGCGAATTTTTCGGTTCTCTTGATTATTTCTAAGTCCAAAAACAGGGGAGAAGATGAAAAAGCCGATGCACTACTAAACACGATGATGCATGCCGAGTAAGAAATGCGTACCTTATCTCCAGCACTCTACATGCAAAATTATCCACGCATAAATTTAAATGATATAAATAAAACTAATGTAAATGATGCAGCAAGGAAATTGGCCTTAAGCAGAATTTTCTACACGTGAAGCACAGTAGCTAACGGGTCAACAGGAGGGGTCGAGGTCCGGTCTCTGATGCCGATCGGTGTCCGCCACAATGGATCCTGCTAGCGCTGTATACATCCTCTAGCGGCACGTGACCCCTCAAGTGAGCAGGTTAGCTTTTTATTAGTGATTTAATTAATAAGGTCCAATTATTCGATCTGTAGGAACATGCAAAGTAATTAGGGCTGGGCCTTAAGAATTACGTCACAAGGCAAATAGAAAATCCTAAGCTAAGGCTAAATCTTCGAGAATCAAAATAAAATAAAATCGAAAAATACAAATCCAGCGAAAACCGCGGTGAGGTCCCCCGAGCACACCGGAGCTTGGTGAAACAGACCCTGAAAATCACCAAGTCTGAAAGAGTCTCTAAGTTGTCCTGTATTATTACAATAATAAAGTGCTGAAAAATAAAACTAAACTAAACTAATCTAAATCCTCCCAACACTCCTGCTCTCCTCTCTCGCACTCTCCTCCGGCTCTATGCAGAAAAGAGCTGCCTCCGAATCCCACGGGTGCGTCGGCTTCCCGAAGAAAGCCGCCCTCGATCGTCGGACCCTTGCAAGAAAAGTAAACAGAAATGCATCAGTTCAGAATTATTATAATAATGCAAAAATAAAAATAAAATAAATAAAATAAAAATAAATAAAAACAAACAAAAAAAAACAAAAATATAGAGAAAACAAATAAAAGAAAATAAAAGAAAAAAGAAAAGCTGAAAAAGAAAGAAGAGTCGCGAAAGAAAAGCCGATTACTAAGCCGTGCTCCCCGGCAATGACGCCATTATGATGACTTCGAAATCCCAAGATCGGGTTAAGGTATAATTAGGGTCGTTACGACCCGAACCGCGAGGCTAATTCGATCAAGAAAAAAGTAAGACCACCAATCAAAATAAATCAAGCAAATCAGGCCAATAACGGTCTCGCTATTTTATTTTACCTGGTATAGCTACCAGGATCGAACACAAGGAGCACGGTTTTGAAAAACCTACGAAGTAGTTGGGGTTCAAAAAAAAGAAACAAACTATTTTTGGTGGATTTTTGGTTTTTCAAATTTTTTTATGATTTTTAAAATTAAGAAAATGAATAAAAGATATAAAAAAGGCCTAATCAAACAATTATTTTAAGGAGCAACAATGGTCATAAAATTAAAATAAAAATATTTTTGGATTTTGCAAATATTCAAGTGTTTTTGATATTTTCTTGGATTTTTTTTGATTTTTAGGTAATTTTCTAAAAATGAAACAAGGCTAAAAATCAAAGATGCTGTGCAACCAGAATCTAAAGGCTATTTAAAAACACCTAAATAGCCTATAAAATTCCAACAACAATTTTATTGTAAACTAGAAATAGAAAGCTAACTACAGAAATGAAAATTGTATATTTTTGATTTTTTAAGAATTTTTAATGATTTTTCTAAGTTTTTTAGTATTTTTCAATTTTAAGGTTTTATAAATCCAAATGCAACAAAAATCGAACTGAATCAAAAACACAACAAAACAAGCAAAGAGGAAATTTTTTAGATTTTTGGAGGGTTTTTAATATTTGTAGTTGATTTTTTAAATTAGACAGAAGTAAATTTGGAGGTTTTTGAATTTTTAAAAAGATCAAATGGAAACAAAACGAGCCCAAAAATTCATCAGAAATTTTTACATCATGGTAGGAGCCATGTGTCCAAATTTTACGAAATTTGGGTGAGATTTGCTATTTATTCCAACCAATCAAAGAAGCACAACACACTAGGACCAATATGCAAATATGGAAAAGTATTCATCCAAATAATAACACGTGGAAGGAGTATAAGGATGAATATGCAAAAAGCCCAAAGCCGCATGAGGTGGGCACGTGAAACAGACAAGCAGGGGTATAAATGAAATTCCTATTTATAAAAATTCATTTGATAACATCAATAAAATCAAGGCAGAAATGTGCAAATAACCTACAAGGCACGTGCTAGACCACGTGAACTACACACAGAGGGACCAAATTGCAAATGAAAGAAACACGAGGTCCTTAATGCAAATTATCCAAATTAAACACAACTACAAAAACTATTTACAGGACTACGAAATAAATACGAAAAGCAAAGAGGGCCTAAGTGTAAATTACCCTTCTTATTACAGATCCAACGGCTGAGGATTCTTCACTTATGATCGGACGGCTCAGAGCTTCTGATAACCCTTCGACGATGGACGTGCGAGATCTGATCCTCAGATGGATCCAACGGATGATAGCTCCCCGTAGAAGGATGGTCACGATCAAAACTGGAGGATGCCTCGATCCGACGACGGAGAAGCTCCATGGAAGAACGACCAAGAACTCACCTCCGGCGAGCTTCGATCGGCTACTACACGCGACTGGGATGTCCTCCAAGGCTGCTAGGATGGGGAAAAGAGAGCTAATGACGGTCCGCAACTGCTGAGATGCTCCGATAAGACCGGGAGCTCTTGGAAGGCTCCGGTGAAGCGAGGGACCTGGAGCGGTTGTGCCCTGGTGTTTGGACCTCCAGACGAGGCCCTTTTGCGTTCAAACCTGCACAAAATGATTGCTGGGTCGAGGGCAAACTGCCTCGACCCATTAGTGCGTGCGATGTGGTGAAAGATGAGTCGGGGCGAGGTCCTCCGACGAAGCGGTGGCGGAGGAGGACCGGCTTCCTGTTCCTGGGTGAATCAGGATAAATGGAGGGGCACAGAAGGTGGAGAGAGGTCTCGCGAAGGTGATGTGATAGTTGATAGGTCAGATGGGTGGTCCGATCTCGAAGAATGATCCGATGAAGGCTAACTGACCGGAATCAAAAATTTGGAATCTAAGGCAAACAAAAGGCGATCTAGGCTACCTGGTGGACGCTGGCGTCTGGGCTGAAGGTCGCGGACCTTTGGTGGTCGTTGCCTCGATGGATTGACGCGTCCAGAGGCTGGATCCCACCTTGCAGCGGAGCACAACGATGAAGCTCGCCGGACCTAGGGCTAGAGGCCTCGAAACCTCGCTACGACACTCCCACTCGCTCGCTGTCACTCAAGGAGGAGAATGGAGCTCCCATGAGACGAAGGCAATGACCGAAGATGCGGGGAAAGGTGCAGCTCCTCAAGATTATATACTTTGCAGGGTCCGCGAAAGGTGGAGCTTGGGTGCGCGGATCGAGGAACGGATCCCTAAAGGAATCGACGGGCGTGGATCGCGGATCATCCCTCGATAATCGGTGTTGTGGAGTGGTGAAGATGGAGGTCGGATCAATTCGGGAAAAATTTGAGAAGTCAGGCAAAAAATCGGATCCGGGCGAAGACTGGTCTGGGGGGGGGGGGCAGTTGACTGGGGTCAACGTTCTCCCGTGAACGAATAAGAAATTGGCAGGGTCTAAATTATTTGTAAAATAATTTGAAAATAGAAAATGATTTTAATTTTAAAATATTTTCAAAATAAAAAAATGTTTATTTTTTTCAAACTAATTTTTAGTGATTTTTATTTATTTTTATGAAAAATAAATTAAGGTATATACATTATATTATATTATATATAGATATAAAATACCTATGTATTTTATATTATTATTTTTATTTTCTTTTTTTGTACAAGTACTCTAATTTTATATTTTATTTATTTACAACATAAAATTTAGAGTATAAAATAATTTTATTTTATTTTTATTGGCTATTTACAAGATATATTATTCATATATACATGTATTATGTACAAGGATGAGAGAGAGAAATTATTTTGTTTTTATTTTTAATTTATTTTTCTAATTTTTGTTTTATTTTTAGAAATATATACAAGATATTAGAAACACATTTTTTTTATTTTTGTGAAAATAAAATATGTACATAAAGAAGGAATATGCATAAGGTTGAAAGGCCCTATCTCTCTCTACTTATTTTATTTGGCGATGAGGCCCATATTGGGCCCTCTCTTGGGTTAAGGTCACTCAATATTTATTCTAAATATTTCATTCTTTTTTATTCTTTATTCTTTTATTTTTGCACAAATACATGCTAATTATTGATATTTACAAAAGGCATGCTTTTTGATTACTTATTCTATCTACATGGTATTTTAACAAGATAATTAGCTAAAATAAAAGAATAAAGAGTGATGAATGAGTATTCATCATTTAGGCACCTGCTTCAGTCCATACAAAGATTTAACTAACTTATATACTTTATTTTCATTACCTGAAACAATACAACCCTCTGGTTGATCCATGTAAATTTCCTCTTCCAAATCAACATTTAAAAAAGCAGTTTTAACATCCATTTGATGAATCACTAGTTTATGAATGGAAGCTAAAGCAATTAAAACTCTTATAGAAGAAATTCTAATTACAGGAGCAAAAGTATCAAAATAATCACCATCTTTCTTTTGAGAATAACCTTTTACAACTAATCTTGCTTTGAATTTTTCTACAGAGCCATCAAGTTTTAGCTTCCTTTTAAAAATCTACTTACACCCGATAGTTTTAGCATCTGGTGGTAAATCTACCAATTCCCATGTATGATTAGCCATTATAGAATCTAATTCATTGTGGATAGCTTCTTTATAGAAGATAGAATCAGGAGAAGAAATAGCTTCTTTATAAGATTGATGATCATTGTCAACAAGGTATGTAAAGAAATCACCTCCAAAATCAGTTTCCTTCCTAGTTCTCTTAGACCTTATTAATTCTTGAGCTTGATTTTCATCTATATCATTATTTAGATGTATAGTTCTAGAAGGCTTTTCCAAAGGACATTTCAAAGGAAAAATATGCTCAAAAAATTCAGCATTTTTACTTTCAACAATAGTATTCGATTCCATTATATTATTTTCACTTCTAGGAACAAGAAATCGATATGCAGCACAATAATGACCAGCATGACTATTATGAGCATAACCAATGAATAAACAATCAAAAGTTTTTGCACCAAGTTTCCTTTTCTTAGGTTCAGGAAGCAAAACTTTGGCTAAACACCTCCACACTTTCAAGTATTTTAAGTTAGGTGTATAACCTTTCCCTAGTTCATATGGTGCTTTATTAGTTCTTTTATAAGGTATTCTATTTTGTATGAAGCATGCCGAAAGTATAGCCTCCCCCCACAAATTCAAAGGAGCACCTGAACTTGTTAGCATAGCATTCGTCATTCTTTTAAGAGTCCTATTTTTTCTTTCTGCTACACCATTTGATTCAGGAGAATAAGGAGGTGTAAATTCATGGATGATACCATTTTGCACACAAAAATCATTAAAAGATTTGAAATTATATTCTCCTCCCTATTTGATCTTAGCCTTTTTATTTTCCTCTTGAGTTGATTTTCAACCTCATGTTTGTACCTTAGAAACATTTCAAAAGCCTCATCTTTTGAACTTAACAAATAAACCATAGTATAACGAGAAAAATCATCAATAAAAGTAATGTAAAACTTTTTCCCACCTCTGGTGATATTCCCTTTTAAATCACCCAAATCAGTATGAATGAGCTCTAACAGATTAGATTCTCTTTTTTGTACGGAAGTACAATGCTTTTTAGTCAATTTGGAGTCTACACAAATTTCACATTTTTCATTTGTAAAAGATAAGGGTAAATTCTCAATCAATCTAATTATTTCATTTTTTCATGTCAGAAAATTTAGGTGTCCTAATCTTCCATGCCAAACATTAAAAGAGTCAAGTATATAAGCAGAAGAAGTAGAAGCTTTCTTATTCATCACATCAATAAACATTCAGTACAAAAGACCCTGATTGTTGTACCCTTTCCCAACGAAAGTTCTAGATTTAGTCATGACAAATTTGTCAGACTCAAAAGCAACTTTTACTCCATTCATGATGAGAAGGGATACTGAAATTAAATTCACACGGATATCAGGTATATAAAGCACATCTCGCAGTGAAAGGATTTTATTGGAAGTCAGTTTCAACTCAACTGTTCCTCTTCCAACGACTGGAGAAGTTTGAGAATTCTCAAAATAGACTTTCTCCTCTCCTTTCACAGGTGTATATGAGCTAAATACATTCCTATCACCACATATATGACGAGTGGCGCCGGAGTCCACCACCCGTTCCTTTCCATGTGCCATCAAGTTTGCCTCACTCACCACCTCCGCAACAATTTCAACTTCAGTCACGATATTTGCTTTTGGTTGATCACCCGTTTTTCTTTATCTACATTGAGTAGCATTATGACCCGATTTCCCACAAACGAAGCAATTTACGATCTTTCTTTTAAAAGTTTGATTGTGGCCTTTTCTTTGAGAATTCTTTCCACCTCCCTTTTGATTATTTCTGATATTCTTAATACGGAGCTATAAAGTTTTGTTTGAGGTGCTCTCCACCACATTAGCTTTTTCTGATTTTTTCCTAATCTTACTTTGTTCTTCAATCCTAATATGGATAATAACATCATCGAGGGTCATGGTCTTTCTTTTATGTTTCAAATTATTTGTATATTCTTTCTAGGTTTCAGGTAATTTTTCTATTAGGCATCCGGCTAAAAAAGAATCAGGCAATTTTATTTTTTCACTTTTTAGGTCATCAACTAAAATGTGAAACTAATGGATTTGTGATGTAATATCCTTGTCTTCTGTCATTTTGAAGTTTATGAAATTGCCTATTGCAAATTGTTGATTTCATGCATCTTCTAAAATATACTTCTTCTGTAGACTTTTCCAAATCTCAGAAGCTAATTTAGATGTATAATAGACATCAAAAAGTTCATTTGAAAGCGTGCTCAAGATAGTATGTCTATATACTTTATTAGCATTTTTCCATATAGAAAAATCAATTTTTGGTTTAGGTGTGCTAAGAACATAAGCCACATTATTTAGCTCTAGTAAAGTAAAAGCTTTTTCTTGCCAACGTTTATAATGAGAACCGGAAAACTGCTCAATTTTAGATACATCGGGAAGAAGAGATTTTGAAGTAAGCATAACAGCTCCCTCCATATCTATTCTTAAGATTGTAGGTGAAATAATAAGATAAATATATATAAATATAAATATCTAAATATGAGGAGGGTTATAAATATAATACTGGATTTGATGCAATACTAATTTGATGATGAGATGAATTACCAACTTGTCGAGGCATGTAAAATGCACTGACCTTAAGAATAGATTCGTATCCCCACGGAGATTCCGATGGTGCAATCGGTATTGGTACGACTACTCTCCAGGATACAATTTCAGAAAATCAATAGAAATCACAATCAAAATCGACTTCCATAAAACCTTTGATTCAAAAGACCATTATTTCCTTACCTAATACTTTTGCACTTTGGATCAATTCCATTCTACCTTCTACAAAGATATCAATCAATATTCATGGACATCCTCAAGGCTTATTTTCACCCAATCAAGGGTTTAGAAAGGTGACCCTCTCTCCCACCTACTTCTTAACATACCTAAGCTTGTTCTCTATCAAGTCTATCTTCTACGGTGGGGAAAAAAGCTCTTCAAATCACTTCATCTAAAAAATTAAATACATTAATATCTCTATATTTAGTTTGTTGATGATCTTCTCTTTGTGATAGGTGAAAACACTTCACATTTTTTCATCATTTGAAGTCTAAAAATAAACTTTGGGAAGTATGAACTCACACTTTCAAGAAGTATCCTAACTTTCCACCTTTCCTCCACTCCCGTAGGTTTTTCCTAGGGAAACTTCTCAATCAATTACTTGAGTCTCATAAAACAAGTTGGAATGAAGTCATTGATAAAATTCAACAAAGTCTCCTTGTTCAGGAAACTTTCACCATCTCTTCCTTCACAAATGATTCTTTTAAATGCTTCATTTACCTCCATTACTTCTTATCATCTGGCTGTTGTCTTTATACCCATTCATGTTAACCACAAACTTGACCTTATCATGTTAATTTCCTTGGAATGGAGTAGGAAGTTGAAAGCTTACATCTAATTCACTGGGAGTCGAAAAATCGACCTAAACAAAATGATCTCTTTCTTTGCACGCAAGAAACCTTGGGACAACTTCCAAATCTTCTACTTGTAAACCAAGGACAATTTTTAACTTCATAGTGAACAACTTATACTCCAACTTTACTCTACTTTCTATAGCTAAACCTTTGCCTTTGCATAAATACCTTCTTAAACTCGTTAGCACATGTGATATGATGCACATGACATCTTTAGGCAAGGCACTCTAAGCATTATCTTTCCAAGATACTCATTATAATCAGGCTAAAGTTCTAAAAGCATTAGACTAAACATCGTTAGCGTTATTTAGTCTCTTAATTCATGGAATACTTCCAAATTTTCATGATCAATGAAGTGTCTTTTGACATTAGACTTTTTAGTGAAAAAAATACCTCTTTTTTGACCAAACGATTGATTTCGTTCATCAAAGAAAAGTAGTAAGGCCCACAAGGAAATACCCACCTAGAGTAAGACTTCTCAAAAAATGAAAGAAGTTGATGGTGCCTAGTAATTAATACAGCTAAGGCAGTCACCATCAACTCGCACAAAAGCTAACCAAAGTTCATCAACTATAAAGCCAAGATGGGTAGATACTTTGGTAGCAAGCTATCAAAAAGAAGCCAGAAAGACACAGGGTCTAGGTCGGAAGTGTCAACACATGTGAGGTCCTCCCTAACACTTGCTCGGGTTTGAGGAGGTGATTTGTTGCCGAAAGCGTGGTGCTTCATCAGAGGGGTGGTTAGTTAGTCTTCTTTCCTACAAGAAGATCAAATATTGCAAGCTAGGATAAACACAATGAGTTGGCAATCAAGGGGTTGTTTTGTGCAAGAGGGTGGGATTCTTGTAAAAAAATCACTCTACCTTGTAAATTCACTCTACAACCTCAATACTGACGAGGAATAAGAGACTCCCTTTACCACACTATATGGTTCAAGTTTTCCTCACCAAAAACTATCTCGCTCACTTTGTGCGACATCCCTTAAATGATAAAATCTCAACTAATAACAACCTAAAGTAAAAAGGTCTACATTGATGTCCTATGTATTGCAACAATGATGATTTGATAGAGCATTATCTCAATACCAAAGTCTTAACAATAACTCTTCTTATTAGGTTCCCCATTATAATACTAACTATTGCAATTGTTGGCGTATTATACTACCTCTTATATTCTCTTCTCTAGGAAAATTCGAAGGCTAGGTTTTATGCTCTCTACTTGGAAAGAGGGATGCAACATAATATTATCAAATAAAAATTGTTATATAAATGTTTTATACACCATCCTCTACTCTTATCTCCAAATATTTTGGTTGTCTTAGTTGTCTAAGGACTCTTCAAAAATATTCAAGTTCAACATCTATCCTGAAAAGGATGAGTTAAGTTCTTGACTTGAAGAAGGATAAAAAGAAATGTTAGTAATTTGACGGCTTTCTAAGCAAGATAAGTTTCCAATTGCAACAGGGATTAGTGAATGGAATATGTAGACTAGGGAAAGCTTTAATCCACTCATTACGCAAAATGTATCCCTTTTAACTAAAATTGAAACATCTTATATAAACAACAAGTACAAAACAGCTCAATCATTCTCACACTTGATATTTTCACATCAATATTTACTCCACAACCATTCCATATACTAATGAAAAGATAATCCCACATTTTATCTCTTTAAAGTGGTCTCTTCGTTTCAACTCTAACCCACCAAACAAGCAAGATCTACATATATTTTGAGAAACTTTTGTTTTCATATTAATCATAATATCTTCTAGTAGTATTTGGCAGCTTTCTTATGAAAAATATAGATATCTACAGATTTCTTATGGAAAAATATGGACATCTGGTTAATGTAAGTCGCAAGAAACATAACATATAAACAACTAGATTGTACCATGATGACTAAATTGATAGTAAAAGTTAGGCATGCGATTATTTCAACTTTTACACTAAAAACAAACTCGAGTGTGTGTGTATGATGATCACACTGACCACCTAAATGTGATGTGGCGAATAATGTTCTCCAAGTTTTAAATTAGGTGGGAATTCGTAGATGTTGAATAAATGGATGTAGGACATGGATTTATGGATCTAAGTTCATTACTTGGACAAGCTTGATGTGGATTGACTTGCACATAAGGAGAACACCATGAAAGAGCACATTTATGTGAAGGTTTGTTGCTTGATGTGAAGGGTTTCTAGAATTGGTTGTTTGGGATTGGAAGTATATGGCATGCATCTCAAGAATTTTCCTTCTTATGATTTATTGTCATTATATGATTCGTTAGTAATGGACATGACATTCATTGTGAGTTAAGAATAGAATAATTTTAAAATAAGTAACCTTCATTGTGTAAATTTGAAATCAAAAGATATAACAATAGATATGTTGATTATTTGTTGTCACATGCCAATTTCGCTAATGTAAAAAAATGAATTTCTCTATTTCTATGTGTTTGAATATGTCAAAGTGTGACCTCCCGTTTAAACCATTTTCGACAGTTGTGCGAGCCGGTGGTTGCATGTGATGGGAAGACGGCCTGCCTTATACGGATACAGATGCGTATGTGCGATAAACCACCACCACAGAAGCAGAAGAAAAGAAGAATCTGATATAACGGTGGCCGGTTACCTCTCACGACCACTGGAGAAGAAAGATCACTATAAATTAGAACTAGTACAATTCTCTCCATTCTCTCGCTCTCTCATCTCTTTCTTCTCTTTCGACCTCCTTTCTCTAAGGATTATATTGTTCTTGTGGTAGTGTTGAGGTAATGCCTCAACTCCCCTCTATATGTAGCCCGATTACAACCCCATAGTCATATTCCCAATAGGACTATATATAGAATACAACTCAACTACGTACTACTTGGATTTGGAGTCTAATCTCATTAGGATTCCCAATCCTAATATAAACATATTCTAACAGAGCGAGGGCCGACTCTCACGTGAATTTCGCACAACTCGGGCATGTGAGGTGAGGGACGGACTATGTGAGGGCCTTATCACGACCTATAAATAAATCTCCTTCTAGAGGGGAAGGCACAATTCGAGATGCAAGAGTTACCTCGCATAGGGAACCCTCTCCCAATATCTCCTCCCCCCTCTCGATTTTCACCAAACTAATCGCAGATGGCGCACCTCGTTCTTTTAGAACCCTTACAAAGCAAAACAATCACACATGTGTTCTTATCTTGTTCATATTACATTAGCCTTGACCTCAATAAACCTTTTAAATCTACACGTTTACCATTGTCGTTATGTTTTGACATCGATGAATGGTAAAAAATTAGAAGTTTAGCAAAGATTATAACTTAAGTATGATAGGCCATTATGCATATATGGAAGAGATAGAAGCACGAGTATGACTGTAATATTTTGCAAGGCCACGAATTCCAATAATAACAAATTTATTCAGTCATTCTTAATCCAAAATATAACTTGAAACCAAGATTTATTTCTTTTTCCTTTGAAGTATTTCCTCTTTGAATAACTTCTTTTCCATGTCCTTTCACATTCTCCTCCTCCTCGTTCCCTACGTCCAAATGAAGTCTTCAAAATGTATCCAATGTCATTCTTAGTTGGGGATACATCAAAATCAAGAGGTCGTCAAGTTGTATTTATTGAGAAGCATTGACTTAGATAGGTTGACAATTTGCTTCAATCACTCTCCATTAGTCACATGCCTTGTCTGAGAACATGCAATTGGAGAAGAAGGAAAGTTGGAGAAGGAAATGCTATTAAAATAATTATAAAATGCGACTGTGTAGTTGGAAAAAGAAGTGTGTTTGATATAGATTTCTTGGTGGACCATAGAAGAGTGAGACACCGATATATTTAGGTCAATTTCTTGTTGACCTTAGTTGATGATGAGGTTGTGCTTGATCAAGAATATTTTATTAGGACTTTAATTAGTTGAGTCCTTCACCTTAGTATCGGAGACTAGTTTTTATAAGTACCCACAATATTTGTTATTTTTTGCAATTTCACAGGAAACCATCCAAATGGGTGAAACCAAGGTTTTAAAAACCGAACCGAATCGGTCGGTCGAACCGGTTAAATCAAGAACCGAAGGAAAAACAGTCCAACCATCTGATTTTTATTCAGAAAATAAAAACCAGTCAAAACCAGTCAAAATCCGGTAGGACCGCTTAAACTCGGTTGGACCAATTGAACCAAACCATAGGTTCAATCGTCCATATTTTTAATAAAAAATAATTTCTAATAAATTAACAAAATACCAACTTTTTCAAATAATCTAGTCTCATTCTAGCTTATAGTATAGTAACCATTTATCTGTTCTCGTTCACATGTGTCAATGACTCATTATCGCTTGTCACTTCTTGCCATATAAGCATTATCTCTCTCTTCCCACGTTGTGTATGGGGTTGTCCACTTATAACAATAAAAAATAAAGAAGACATTGCCATAATCATACTATGAGAAGCAATAAATTAACAACACTTGTTCTTAATTAGAGTTTAAATAGTTTTAAAATTATTAATTTCTACATCACATATATGCATTTATATAAATTTTACGAAGCATGATTATTACGCCCTTTCGAGATTTTTTTAAGAACATTTATATCCTTAACTTTTAAGCAACTTTACTTGTGCTGCTATATTTTCTTAAGTAATTTACAATATTATTCTTATGTTGGTATAAAATGGGAGTACAAGTGTACTAATAAAAGGCAACTACTATTGATTTAGTAAAAATATAGGGGACACATGCAATTGTATTAAAAATAGGGGTATAAGTGTTAATGGAAAAACTTGAAAGGACAAGAGTAAACAATAATCGAAAGATATAATGTAACATTTTTCGTATTTATTTGTATGATACACCGATCTAACTCAGTTGGACCCGGTTGAACCGTACAAACCAAACCAACAATACAACGGTTCGTTCTTTTCCGGATTTTTTGAACTGGTGATGTCATCACCGGTTCGACCGGTCGATCCCATTGGTCTGACCATAAAAATCAATAACCGACACTTGCCCGGTTTGATGCCCAGTTCAGTTTTTAAAACCTTGGGTGAAACAATATCTATTGCAATAGAGATTTAGGACAATGCCTCTCAATCTAGGATCCATAGGGACATGTTGGAACGTTAGTGGAAATGTGCAACATTGAGATTAAGTATGTTCCCTTCTTCTAGAGGACATCCATCTTCCTTTTATGTGAAGTTAATAAGGCGACAGATAATATTGGGATTCTAGGTAAACATTTTGATCCCCCAAGAAGCTTTCATTGGATCTTCCTTACATGATACAAACCTAGGATTGTTCCCGTGTTCCTTATTAGGATTTGCCACAAATAGGGGAAGCCCAAAGTCACAAAATAAACTTTATTGAGTTTTTGTTACTAATTGTAGAATTGTTTGGCCAGACGCATTCTCCACAGAGATTTGGTAGATGAGCGATTTCCCTACTTTGCTAAAAAAGATGGAATGAAAACAAACATAAATGACAATGGATAACTTTTGCTATACTCATTGTTAAAAATGATATAGCATAGCATTGAATGTATTAATTCGTTGCGACTACGAAATTATGACTTGTAATTTTGTAACAAATAATATTTGTTATATATTTTAGTATTGTGTGATATACTGATGTCTTTTGATTTGTCCACGAAATTATAATATCTTTCTTTCATAAAATCAAATATTACGCAAAGACCACTCAACCTTTAGATATCTGAGTAAATCTAGGCTTTGTCATGTCGTTAGTGTATTTCAATTTCAATGGCTAAATTTCATCCCTACATAAAAGAATAAGAAAGAGAATGGATACATTTATCTATTTGCTTTGTTGAAAAAGATAAAGCAATGATCATATTGTTCATTGTGAATATGAAGTATATCATGTAACTTTGTAATTAAAAACATTAGTTGTTATATAATTAGCATTAGATTATATACAAGTGTCTTTTGATACTATTATAGTTTGTGTCCATAGATGGGTAATTGACCCCTCAAGGGTCCAATTACCACATCCATCAAAATAGTCCCACATCATATGTGAATGAGACTTGGTTTTATTGGTGGGACTATATAAGAAGTGCTACACCACCTGTACTCATTGCAAGAAAGAAATAACAAAGTATCCAACCTTTAATGGTTTCATCTTGCTTCTTATGGAGTAAGGTTCCACGTAAAATCCCAGTATTCTTTATGGTTTCTATCTTAATATCTGATTAAGCTTTCACATTGTTATTTTCTATATGGTAATAGAGCGGGCTTCAATTCTTGAGGATTTATTTTATGATTATATTCATATTTGTGATTTATACATGTTTAAGATGTGTTCAAAATTATGAAAATAATATCATCATCGTCGCTACGTTTGAGAAGTTTTAGGTTTTCTGAAACCCTAATTCTGGACAAGAATCAATATTTATCCAAGTAGTTTCTGGCAAGAAAGATTCATATATGGTTCTTTTTAGAACCCTAATTCATGATGGTTGCAGGTATCAGGGCCCCTCTAGATCAATATGTGTCCGGTAATCTGACGATGACGATGCACCTTTCCTGCGCACACAACTGTAGGTCGGAACCCCCAGGTTCCCTTCTTGCTGTCCATACGCAAAAGTTCCCACACAATACCCATCTCCAAGGCAACGACTTGCTTCTCAATGTTGCCTCTTTGTCTAAGCAAATACGAAGATCCAACTCATATATCTGAGTGCATGACAACGATCCACCAGGCAACACTGTCTCATTGTCACTAGGTGGTGGTACACATGATCCGATTGCAAACACATGCAGAGGCGACCCTTCAGAAACTCTCCTGGTGCTCAAAGCATGTTCCAACCCATCTTCACTTTATGTTCCAGCCCCATCCATGATTCTCCATATTTGCAGGGCCACAGAGCAATGATTCCTTCCATCATCTCTAGTACTATGTGAGGGACTGCAATCTCGTAAGACATGGTTGAGAAGGAAGGAGAAAAGGAAGGAGCTCGATTTTGATTCTTGAGGAGGCACATATCCAATCCATACCCACCTTTGGCAGCATCTCCATGAGGCACACCTGCCCATGAGATCATCTCCTCCATGCGATCCTCCAGACCACGCCTTCATCTCCATCACATACGAAGGTGGCGGCTCCAGTAGAGAGTTTCCCGATGATAACCATAGTTCTCATAAAGGTTGAAGAGGTCTTGATATCCTTTATAAGATGTTTATGCTATTTGATTTGGGCCTACACTTGGGCCCTATGGATGTTATTATTGTATTGTGGGGAGGGGGTGGGGGAGTGGTGTGGGGGTATGGGAGAATGCATGCAATTAAAAGGTGGAGAGGCTACCACTATAACAAAAAAGGGACCCAATAGAGATTGGTTCGGGCCTAAGGCCGTAGTGGTTTAAAAAATGAGAGAGAGAGAGATTATAAAACTATTGGAAGGCCTAGCTAAAAAAATGAAAAGGATAGAAAAAAGTCACTGTACAAAAAGAAGCTCGTATGGTTTAAGGGAGAAGAGAGAAAAGATGAAAAAAGAAATAGAATGACTTATTTATAATAAAAAATAGAGAGATTGATTTTGTTATTCCCATATAGAGTTCTTCTCTTAACTTGATCGATATCATCTGTTTTTGAGAAGTATGGAGGAAATTGGAGTATTATGTAAAACATTTCAGAGTCTACCAGTTCAAGGCACTCCGTATTCGAGTGACCCAATTATCTGATGAGGAGACACAATTTCAGACTCCATTCTCAAGAGACTGTGAACTCCAGCATGAGATCCTTCTGAGGCTCCTATGTGAGAACATAGATTTGAAGGTGAAAGTTTGCACCTCACGCATCACAGAAGCGTAAAGATCGTATCGTATGTGATCTAGGTTGACTAGTCGGACTAGTAGTAAAGGGAAACGAAAATATTTTTTTATGAAAGTTCGATCCAATGAAATGAGCACTTGTAGACACGAGAATGAGACACGTGCTTCTCATAATCCGAGTTTATGATCCTAGTGCGGAACTTCCTGATTCATCTCATAAAATCCGTTATCTTCTTCACGAGCATGAGGCATCGAAGAAGGCAGAGATCAATGAGCAGTCGATTCGGTAGCACAACGACAATGCCACAATGACAGAGTTTTCTCATATTCTAATGTGGACGACCACCAAGAGTTGAGAGAGATAGAGATTGGACACGTGGAGAGAAAAAGAGAGAGAGAGCTCCTGTAACTTTTGCTTCAACTTAATTTTGTGTAAAAAAGGACAAGGGTTAGCCCTTCTTTTATACAAAATTGGATGGATAGGATGACACTCCTAATTGAAATCAATGACCTAGATTTTTATTGCAATAATTTACAATAATAATTATTTTTAAAAGGAAAAATAAGTTGAAATATATTGATCAATTTAATTCGATTAAATTCAATTCATTCTCATGAATAAAGAGAAAGAAGAGAGACAACTTCCATGAATGAGGAAAGGAGATAGCCTTATTCCTCTTATAGAGGATGTACGTCCACCTTGAGATTGGAGAGATATTTTCTCTCTCCAATCGCCTATTAATATAATCTTATTACATTAAATCTTTATTCATAAAATTATTTATCAACAAAACATCACCAAATAAATTGCAAATTATTTGTAATAATTGCAAACAAGTTGTTGATTAATTATGAATCACAAATGTTTAAATGTAAATTCCATTTACATTTAATTGTACAATATGAATCCAATTCACATTTAATTGTATAATGTGAATTCAATTCACATTAACTTATAAATTGTAAATCCTATTTATAATTAAATATCTCTATGATATTATGAATCACATCCACAATATTTATGATTATTGTAAATAGTGTTATCTAAAATAATCTCATCTTGGATAATTAAATCCAATTTAATTATCTAAGATGCCTCTCTACATGTGTCCAAATAATGTGAATCATATCTACATTATAATGATAATTAAATCATATTTAATCATTAATTTTTCAATGCTCAGATATAATCAACAATATAATTATTCTCGAACTCTTTCAAGAACAACGTGCCTTCTCAGTTGATACTTAGAGATAAGGACGCTGCGATTGTATATTTCATGTATACTGTCTTGGATACTGAGGTCTAATCTCATATCCGGATCTACAAGATCTCTCAAAGACGTGTGATCAAGTCAGACAATATAATCTAATCTTCTCATTGCATCTGAATCATATTAAGATCAATGTCCAACATTTAGATTAAGATTGGATAACAAGCCTATTGAGTGGAGTCACTAAAATCCAAACCCATTTCATCACTCCCTTGGAATGGAAGTGTCATGGTTACATAATCTATTATGATCACATCATCCTCAAGTATTCCTAATTCTTGTACATCCAGCATACAGGAAGACCTGGAATAAACCTAAAATTCTGATTAATTTGAATTATCTTCTTCTAGGTTTTATCATTAAGTTTCTCATTCGATTAATGGAAGTTAGTATTGATCACATGCTTTTCAAAAACATATATCGTACCTACAAATCCTGTCATGCTTCCAAAGCAAGGCGACCATCGATGGAATTTGATTGGTCCCAATGTCTCATGAGTGTGCTCTTGTCTTCCGATTCTGTAGTGAACCTATATGATCCCTTTGAGAGATCATAGTACTCATATGCCTATGTATGCTCACCAGCTTGTTGGTGTATACACCTTGATTAGGTCATCACCCTAATGGTCTGTCTACTATATACACAAAAACATATAGTGATACATCTATCTCTGGTCAGAGGATGTGTGCCTATACCGTGACAACATACAATATAGATCTTGGTCATCTCGATCTCGTTAAGTCAACTCTTTGACCTAACTTATCCAACATATCTGAATGTGTATTCCTATGTAGAGGACCTGCATCAAGAGATCTATCAGATATCAGCCTTTAGAGTAAGGATTGACATCTCCTTCTCTGGATGGAGATCCTTTCTCAATAATCATTTGACGGTGCTGGTGAGTTCTCAATCTAGCTCTTTAGATATTATCTCAGCACCAGCCTCCACGATCCAACCATTGGATCAACAACTGTATGATTATCAAGATGGACATGGTACATAACCCTAATTATACTAAGTGACTTATAAGTACATTCGGTAATCTCATATAGGGAGTGAAAATCAATAACTTCTATTGATATATAAAAAATTTACAATAACATTTATTGTATAAATGGTTCGCCCATGACTCACAGCTTCAACGATCTCCCATTAGCCCTCAGAACCATTCAGGCACAATCCTTAAACCTTAAACCCATGCTCATTACATGTTGATCAAAAACCTTTTGGAAGAAAGGTTTGGTAAGGAGATCATCGACGTTGTTGGTATATGCCACCTTGGTGATGATGATGTCATCACACTTTTGTGTCTCCTGAATGATGTGATATTTCTTTTCCACGTGTTTTCTCTTTTGATGCCATCTTGTTTCCTTCGCCTGAGCTATGGCTCTCGTGCTATTGCAGAGCAACATGATGGGAATATCAGAGGAAACTACACCAAAGTTTGAGATGAACTTGCGCAAGCACACTACCTCTTTTGCAGCATCCGATGCAACAATGTATTTAGATTTTGTTATCAAATCAGCCATGGTATCTTGCTTCTTGATTCTCTAGCTCACATCACCATTGTTAAACAAGAATATGAACCTCGAAGTTGACTTGCGATCATCAATGCTAGATTGGAAGCCTGAATATGTGTATCATAAGATATGGAGATCACTTTCTCCATAGATCAAGATGTAATATTGAGTCATTCTTAGATACTTGAAGATGTTCTTCACTGCATTCCAATGTTGATCTCCATAGCAAGATTGGTAACTTACCACTCCCATTACATGGGAGATATCTGGCCTTGTGAACATCATGGCATACATAAGCTTCCCACAATTGATGTGTAAGGGCATCTAGCCATGACCTTCTTTTCCTCAACACTTTGAGGAACCATCCCTTTAGGTAGGTGTATACCATGTCTTAAGGGAAGGAAGCCTTTCTTGGAATTTTTCATATAGAATCATTACAAGATGTTCTTAATGTATCCATATTGAGACAATCCCAAAATCCTGTTTTTTTTTGTTTTGAATAGCTTTAGACTAAAGATGTAAGACGCTTCTCCAAGATCTTTCATCTCAAAGGTATGGGATAGACATACCTTAAAACTACTCATCATTCCTGTATCATTCCCAATGATAAGGGTGTCATCTACGTAAAGCATGATGAACACAAATGGCACTTCCACTAAGCTTATTGTACAACATGGTTCATCAGGATTTTGAACGAGATCATAACTCTTTATGGTTTCATCAAATCTGATGTTCCTGCTTTGCGAAGCTTGTTTGAGCTCATAGTTGGATTTCTTCAGCTTGCGCACTTTGTCTTCATCAACTATGAATCCCTGGGGCTGCTTCATATAGATATCCTCCTCAAAGTATTCATTGAGGAATGTGGTTTTGATGTCCATCTCCCAGATGTCATAGTCAAGATGTGCAGCTATAACTAGCAGCATCCTGATGGACTTAAGCATAACCACATGAGAGAATGTCTCATCGTAGTCGATGCCTTCTCGCTGTGTAACCCTTAGATTAGGACCATGCCTTGAATGTCTCTACTTCCCATTAAGTCCCCTTTTTCTCTTGAATATCCATTTACACCCAATGGATTTCACCATCTTAGGTGGAACCTTTAAGGTTCATACACCATTCTTGTGCATGGACTCTATTTCAAACTTCATTACTAGCATCCATATATCCATGTCATTATCCGTGAGTGCTTCATCAAATGAAGTTGTATCATTCTCAGACTCTTCTGACACATGGAATCTATACCTTTTAGGTAGTATAACCACTCCCAACGTCCTTTGAAGAGTTACGCGAGTTTCATCTTCAATTATCTCTTCAGTTTCTGGTTCAGGAATCTCAATATCCTCGTAGGATTTTGTGAATCCCTTTACTTCATTCTTGTCTTGACTTTCAAGGACTTCATCCTCTAAGAATTTCACATCCCTAGAGACACATACCTTTTGAGTTTCAAGGTCGTAAAGTTGGTATCCATACCATCATTTACGTATACAATGAAGTAGCACTCTCTAGTGTGGGATTCCAACTTACTTGCATCAACATTCTTGGCAAGGACCAAGCAACCCCAAATCCTCAAGTGTCTAACACTAGGCTTGGTACCGAACCAAAGATCATGAGGATTTTTGGGTATAGATTTGCTAGGAATCTTGTTGAAGATATATATTGCAATCTCTATTGCATATCCCTAAAAACTAAGAGGTAAATGTACTTTACTCATCATTGATCACACAATATCCATGATGGTCCTGTCACATATTTGATAAATATGTGATTCAACACTCTAATTAGCTGAAAATAGAGCTTCGCTTCGAGTAATTACGTGTATTCACATGCTTATATTGCATAATTAACATTCATGCACCTAAAAATAATTTGCATAAGTTAGCATTTCGTTCTGCATTCATAATTATTTTTAAATATTCACCTAACTTCACACTTTTTAAATAATTAACACTAACTCCAATTAACATGAAACCAATTCCATTGTACGTTCACTAACATCAATCAATGAAAAATCCTAAAAAATACTTGTATATATGAGAAATAAACCCAAACCTTAATTCCAGGATAAAAGTCGTAAACGTTGATATATCTCATTTATAATGTCCAATTTCACTCTACGCACTTTTTAATTTGTGTACACTCAATTATCTATAAATCAAGACTAAACTCAAAAGAATCAGAGTTCCATTTGTGAAATTTCAGTTTTGGGACCTAACTGTATTTTGCACATATTACTGATATTTGACTTGTCATTTCATGCACATATTTGACTATTTTTGATTTATTTAGTTTTCATTATTTCGTGTTGTTTTTTAAAACTAATTACATAAAAATAAAATTCCAAAAAATCAGAAAGGTAAAGAAAAAGACAAATTTTGACTTGAGCATGTTGACATGTTTATTTGTAAGTAATTCACACCATTCAATTATTCTGGCCTTTTATAATTCCTAAAAATCCAAAAAAATATATTTATTTACATTGCATTATTTTGCATTATGATTGATTTTTGTATACATTATTCATGTACAGAAAACAAAATAAAAATTCTAAACTAAGAAAATGATATTTTATGTACATAAAATATCACATAAAAATCATAACTTGCACAGTTGAGTTCATTCACATTTGAGTCCTTCATGAATATTGTAGAATGCATTCAGGACAACATTTTTTATCTTAGGCTTTTTGCATTTGAGTCTCTTAATATTTTTTTAATAAAATTTATTTTATTTACATGCATTGGTCAACATGTCAAAGTCCACGTGTCATATCCCCACTAGTCCACCTTAGCACCATCTCAACCTCTGGTCAACCCGTCTCCCACCTCAGCCAACCCTATTAGTCTTCTTGTGTACCTAACCTAGACCATTGGATTATTTTCGATCCAACAACTGAGCTCATGCAGACCCTCTTCTCAGATCTCGCATATGCCAGGAGCATGCCATCTTCCAACCAATGAATCGAATCACGATCCAACGACCCCCAAATCACCTTCTTCCTCCAGCCACCATCGCCTAAGCCCTCTATCCTCCGTCGATTGCTACCTTCATTGCCTTTTCTCTTCTACCGAACTGGAGACCCATCGTCGAAACCACCTCCATCCTCTTTGACCATTGTCCCTCCTTTCTAACCTAATCTCTAGAACCAGCTCCAACAACTCATCTCTTCCAACTGACCGATATGAACCCAATCCCCATCTCCTAGAAGCAACGACCAACCCCCTTATCCTCTCCGTTGATCTCCTCCAACTTGCTGAAACCCAATCTCCTATGCCCATAGCCTCCTTATCCAATCATTTACAACCCAAGCTGAATTCAAAACCCCCCATTATCCTCTCCCTCCCTATCTTTTCTAACCACCCCTTCAATACTCCCCTATCCCCTATGACTCATCCTCCTACAAAAGCTGATCACACTCACCTTCCCAGATTATCCACCTTATGCCATCTCTACACCAAGATAACGATTGAGGTTGGAGTCGAGGACTTGTCTAGTGGCATAGTAAGCCATATAACGATATATCGATGATATATCGGTATCGACACACAACCGATATATTGCCGATATGGCCGATATTTGCCCTTCCAAGGACATTTTCTTTACAAAATTGGTCTGATTTGGGTGATTTGGCATCAATACTGATATATCGTATCGATACGATATCAACAATACCGATACCTATATTACCTACAATGGTTGGTGACAGGAGCTAAGTCCCTCCAGCGAAGAATCATGTAGGCATGATCCAAGATGTTCCAAGCACCTTGCTGCTGCTACATCTTTCCGATTGCAACTGAGCTTTGCCGTGCTCTGACTGTGGTTGACGCAAAGATTGGAGAGAAACCTTGCTATCTCTAATCCTAGGCGACTTCAACCATCCTCATATCTTGATCCACTTCGCTTCATCCTTCTCTTCTATGCATTCTACTAGCGATCGGAGCTCCTTCCTCTATTGACATCAAAGCTCATCACCCATCTCCATCTTTGACCCAAAATCAACCCAGTCATCACCATCTCCACCTTTCTCCCTCTCAAGCTCCCATTCTACCTTTCGTAAACCTCCACCATCTCACTCCCTTCCCTCATCGATCACAGAAGCATCACCATCAACTTCCTCTATTAGAGCCTAACGACAGAGTCGAGGAATCGACCCTCGAGCACCTCTTACCTTTGCAGTTGCACATCAGAACTTAGATGTTCTAGGGATCAGCCAAGGATCTCTGGAACATGGGAAGCTTACATATCCATTTTCATCGATTGGAGGAGTGCCATCTGGTCAACTGAGTTGACGAGGAAGAAGGAGTGAATGAGAGCAAGCAGATACCCTATGATCTAAATGAAAGGGCTTGCATTGGCTGGTAACTCCAACCGTGGATTCAAGAAAAGACCTCCAATAGTGATCAATCAATCACGCCTAATTCCTACCCATCGATCATCTTCACAGGGCATCATCAGAGCTGTCCACGCAAGCCCACCCGAGCCTTTCATCCCCAGGTGGTATCTGTAGCAGAGAATCACATCACGTGGACGTCAGGACCCACATCTCCATCTGAGCCTAGCTGCATGTAAGCCAACTCACATGCATGCAGGAAATTTACATCCACATCCTTACAATTCTGGAGGACCAGATCCACACTCCCACTGTTGGATGTTTTGCGAAGATACCCTGCCGACTATTACAAATTACAAAGAAGCCCCCTAGAAGGTCTATTTTGAGAAAATTTCCATTTATTTTTATTTTGTTTATGTCTCTAGATTATTTTATTGATATCTTGAGCATATGTTATCCAAATTATATTTTCTTTATGTCATATTGAAACTTATTTCGTTATCTATCATATAGAACAATTATTTGTTGATTGAGATACTATTTGAAATCAATAAATTTGAGGAAGTTTTTAAATATTTGTGAGCACATTTAATCTCTTTTATTGATTTGTATTGCTTATAAAATTACAGAAAATTTGGGACTTAACTCGGAAATTATTTTCTACTTTAATTATGGAATTAATTGATCATTGAGGCTAAGGGAATAAAACTGAGACGAGGTTGATTGACTACTTATTTGCATGCTCCTCTTTGCATCATTTATCCGTTTATCATTATTTTAAAATTCTAAAAAATGCATTGTTTATTTATTCTCTCACATTGCATAACATTATTTTCTTGTACAAAAGCTTTGCAAAAATTCACGTGTCATATTTATTTTAATATATTATATCTCTTTTATTTAAAAAGTTTGTAAAAATTTGTAGGAAAACACAAAAGTATAAAAAATTCCTCTATGAAAACCTAATCACTAGATTGTTTTGAAAATCACCTTAGACCCTCATATTACCTCCTTGAGTTCGACCTTGGGACTTATCCAAGTAAAATAAATAAATTACCCCATTGGGATTAACTGCATGATTATTTTCGTATGGTTTTTGATTGATCATTGGATTTCCGTGCTACAATAAAATGAAAAATTAATAAGGGGATCCATCAGTCTATCAGTCTTTCAACAACACCATTTAGTTGGGGAGTTCCAGGAGGAGTGAGATTGGATATAATTACTCGCTCTTTAAGGTATTCATTGAATTCATCTCAGAGTTACTCACCTCCTCAGTCAGATTTAATCCATTTAATCTTCCTACCAGTTTAGTTCTCAAGCAAAGCCATGAATTCTTTGAACTTTTCAAAGGTTTCATATTTATGACGTAATAAGAATATAAACCACATCGCGAATGTTCATCAATAAACGTCAAATAATATTGTTATCTATTTTGACTTGCGATACTGAAGGGACCACATACATCGGTATATATTAGGTTAAGTATATACCCTTGCATCATGTACCTTTATTTCGGAAGGCTGCTCTGGTCATTTTACCACGAATGCAATGTTCGCAAGTAGGTAAACTTTGGGCATGCAGAAAATCTAATGGTTCATCTTTTACCAATCTATTGATCCTATCAACAGATAAATGACCAAGATTTTGATGCCAAATCATGGTTAAATGATTTCCATCCTTTCTAGATATTTTAAGGTTTTTATTAGTGGTAGTAACATTCATGATAGATCCATCAATGCACAATTCAAATAGTCTACCAGGGGTTAGAAAATCATCTACAATATGTTTATCGTAATGACATGATAAATTTCTCAGAGAACATGAATGAGTATCTATTTCTAACTAAATTAGATACATATAATAAGTTCCTTCTAACATTCGGAACCTAGAGACATTCTCTAAGTAATAGGACTCTCCCACTAGATAATGATATTATGCATGTCTTGATGGTGACTGCTGCAATAGTTGTGTCCGATCCCATCTAAATGATTATCTCCCCTTCATCAAGTTTTTCGATTTTATGAAATAGATGCAACAGATTGCATAAATGGACAGAATCACAAGAATCTATGATCCAACTACCTTCGTTTTTATAAGAAAATTATTTTCAATGATGAAAATAGATTTTATACATGCAAGGCTTTAACTTTTCAACGATTTTTAGGTATTCTGGATAGTTTCACTTCCACTACCCTGGCTTCTTGCAGTGATGACAAACATCAACTTTCTTCGATACTTTGAGTGCGAAAGCCTAAGAGTATGAGCCAACAACTTCATTCTTCTTCTTCTTTTGGGTCAGACCCTTCTGAGACCCTTGCTTCCGACTGTGTTTTCCTTTGACTTATGCAACCATTGCATCGCCAATAGGATTCTCCTTCTTCATGACGTCCTCTGCAGACTTCAATGAAGATATGAGCTCAACATTTGTCAACCTCAGTTTGCTCATGGTATGATGTAACAAAGTTTTTGAAAGACTTGGGAAAAGACAACAAAATGAAGTCAAACTGCATATCTGCATCCATCTGCTCTCCAAGGGTAACTAGTTCAAAAAGGTAATCAAACATTTTGATTACGTGTTCTCAAACTAGGGACCCTTCTCGCATCTTGCATTGAATCAGTTCTTTCAGGAGGTTGTAGCGTAGTGTGTAGGTCACATCACCGAACATCTTTTTAAGATTCATCGTTATATCATGGGCATTATCCATGCCCACATGTTGCTTTTGAAGCACATTGGACAAAGACCCTAGAATATAACATCGAGCCAATAAATGATCTTCATCATATTAATTTTAGTTCTTCCACTAATACAGAGTTCATATGATTGTTCGTAGTGTGCACATAGCCGATGCGTTCCACAAAGAGAATAAGCTCCAAATTTGGAGCCAGTTCGAATAGTTTGGTCCGATCAACTTGTTGACCTCCAGAAGCTTGCTGAATGGATTCATGAATTTCATATCCGAGATTAAGAAATACACTTATTAGAATATATAAATAATTATATATTCATATTTTAATTCATTGATTAAGTAATTTTAAATCAAAGTTGTCTTGCTTTTTAATACTTTGAAAGTTCATTCTCTTAGTAAATTTCAAAGTAAGAGATATACTTACCACTATAACTTTCACAAGATCTGAGATCGCCCTTCTACCTTTGTTACACCTCAATATTATGAGAAAATATAACTCAGTTAAAGGAAGAGGGAACTCATTCTAATTTACCAGTTCAACTTGCATTTCCCATTTCAATCTTTAACACCTGAGCCCACTACCTCTAAGGTGATGTTGACTCGTTGCTAATTGAACCAACTATCAATATGAATAGTACTTGCTATGCACAATCCAATACAACCTCAATTATATGAGGAAGGATGTTGGGATCACTACACATACAGGCTGTCTCTTTCGAGAAGCAAAGAATTAGATCCATGTGCGTTTGTACATCCTAGCTACGACTTCGCATAGATGTCTCTACCGTATAATCCATGGTGACGTAACTGATGAATACTCATTCATCACTCTTTATTCTTATATTTTAGCTACAAAAACCTTTCCAAATACATGTAGATATTTGTAAATACAAATAATTACCAACAACATGCATTGTGTAAAAACCTATAATTAGCATGTTTTTGTGCAAAAATAAAAGAATAAAGATTAAAAAGAAAAAGAGGGAAATATTTAGAATAAATATTGAGCAACCTAACCCAAGGGAGGGCTCAGCATGGGCCTGACCGCATAAAAGCCAAAGTAGAGGGAGATAGGGGCTCATGTGTGTAAATATTTATGTAAATAAAATAAAAGTATTTTCCTCACAAAAATAGGCTTGTAAATATTTGTATATATTTATAAGTATAAAATCAAAAATAAAAATTTAAAAATTAAAAAGAAAACAAAAACACCTCTTGTATAGTCATCATGTACATAGAACCACCTTTATATTTATTTAGCCTTATAAGTAAATAAAATTAATTTCTAAAATTTTTGTACATATCCTATATTATATAGTGTAAATAAATTAAATAAAAACAATTAAAACAAAAACAAAATAAAAATAACAAAATTAAAAACACAAAAATATATTGTAAATATACCATGTATATAAATGTATACATGTATTTATTTCACCTATGTATATAAATAATTAAAATAAAATAAAAATATCTTTTTATTCCTCATTTTATAATGAAAATAAATAAAATATAAAATAGGAATAAAATTGCATAAAAATAATAATTAAAAAATCAAAAATTAAAAACCCTATATAGTGTACATATACCTATATATTACATATTATGTATATACCTTATTTTTCTTTTGAAAAATTAATTAAAAATCACAAAAAAATAGAAAAAAATAAAATAAAAATATTTCATGTTTTAACTTTTTACAAATTCGGACATTTTCTACATGTTATTTCACTTCCAAATCATTTCCACGTGGTCGTTCCCTATTGGTCCTGGGATTGTTGACCGCCCGGTCAACTACCCCCCAGGACCACCTCCCACGGATGAAGGCGCCCGACCCGATTTCCCTAATTTCTAGCGCCTAAACCCGATTGACTCCCACCTAAACCCCGGGTCCGTTTCACTCCTGCCACATCCGACACCCTCGACGGGGTATCCACCTCGGGATCCGCGCGCCTCCACGCCCTACCCGACCTCGTCTAGCCGGACCCGCACCCATATTTAGCCGTTGCTCCGCCACCCTAATTCTCTATCTTTGGATCATTTGCTTTCCATCCAGTGACCTCCACCGTCTTGACGAGAGTGACAGCTCGCCCCTGAGGGTGTTGCAGCGAGGAGAGAGCAAGGAGCCATCGATCCGGCGAGCTTCCGCCGCCGCGCGCCGCCTGGAGGTAGCGCCAGAGCCTTGGGCCACGACGACCCGTGAGGCGAGGACCTAGAGCACCAGCTGCTCATCCCCAGTCGACCCATCCACTCAGGTAGCTTAGATTCTTTCCCTTGTTCTTTAATTTCTAGTTTGCCCCAAATCGACCCTTCGCCGTTCTGCACCGATTCCGACCACCGCACCCATCGCCTCGATCATCGGAATCCCCCATCACATTCACCCTTCTCCCGCGCACCTTCTCCGCCCCTCCGTTCAAACCAGCTCGCACAGGAGCTGGGGTTCGAACCCCTTTGCCGTCACATCGCCGGGGTTCGCCCGCACCACCGCGCCGTCCATCTTCACCACCGCTGACAGGGTCGAGGCATTTTGCCCTCGACCCAGGAGCTCTTTGGTTACATTTTGCAGATTCTAGGAAGGCTATCTGAGGTCTTCCCACTCGAGCACCGGAGCTCCACCTCCGCTGGAGTCGACAGAGCTCTCCGGAGCTCCGTTGATTCATCAGAGACATCCCACAGACGCGGAGGCTAAGGCAAAGCTTCCTCGGTCATCAGAAGCCCCCGCGGAGGCTCGGAGCGCGCGTACTGGGCTGACGAAGTTCGCCGGCCACTTGTTCTTCGAGAACCTCCAGCAGCCATTGGATCACCCTCCAGCTCCAGAATCCATCCCAACCATCCATCTGAGGAGCGTCGCCACCGTTAGATCCAGAGGAGGACTGATCCGGACCGCACGATCGGAGGAAGGGGCACCCGCGATTAAGAGCTGTCTGATCTCCACGTGTCGCCTTCTCCGTCGTCGATCACCTGAGGGTTTAGCCACAGCATGCGAGGACCGTTCGATCAGCTACGTGGCACCCATCCGACGGCCTCATTAATAAAAGGATAATTTATCTTTTAGGCTCTTCTGTTTTTTTATTTCGCATTTAGTCCTGTAAATACCTTAGTCAGTTATTTTTATTTGGTGTATTTGCACTCTGGACCCTGTCTTGTTTGCTATTTGCATTTATACCCCCGTCTGTAGTGTGTCATGTGCTTCGACACGTGTTTTTCTGGGATATTTGCATTGATGCCCTTGTAGTTCCTGGATGTTATGAAATGAATGAAACTTTTTAGTTATTTGCATTGATACCCTGTGCGTGGTATATTTGCGCATGTGCGTGATTTTATTGGGTAAATTATATTAAGTTCCCTGGGCTTTTAATACTTGTTATTATTTAGCCCAGGAACTTAATTTCTTTGCATTTAGGTCCCTGAGTGCCCCAGGATTTTTGCACCGGACCCCCCAGACTCTTGGGTATTTGCACTTTGGTCCCGGTGCACTGTGCCCCCTCTTTATTTTTGAATAAAATAGCAAATTACCTCCAAATCCAACGAAAATTGGACATATAGCTCCTGCCAAAGTGTAAACTTTTCGAGGATTTTTGAGGACATTTTTGTTTTCATTTGGTATTTTAAAAAAATCAAAAACACTTAATTTTGCTACTGTCTAACTTTAAAAATCCCAAAAAAATATTAAAGCTCATTTAAAAATTCCAGAAAAATTGTCTACTGTTTGGTTTACTTAGCTTGATTTTCTAGCAAATTTTGGCTATTTTTCATTATCTAAAACACCTAAAAATTGAAAAACACCTAAAATCTTATAAAAATTCTAGTAATTAAACCAAAAATCTAAAAATAATAAAATAGGTGCCTAAATTTTCCTTATTTTATTCTCTTTACAGGAAAATTACCTCCCAGCTATTTTGGGCCTTTAGATATTTTATCTAGGCCCTTTTAGCTCGGCTGGACAGTACCTACTATTTTACCTACTTTTTTATTTTTAGAAAATTAAATAAACATCAGAAAATTCTCAAAAATTCACCAAAAACACTAAAAATTATAAAACACATAAAAATATTTTTGTTTGAATTTTTGGTTGATTTTTAGTGTATTTAATAAATTGTTGAAGTGTGTGTATTTGTTTTTCTTATTTTCTTAATTAACTAAAAAATCCAAAAACATATAAAATAATTAAAAACCACCAAAAATATTTGCTCTTTTTTTTATTTCTCTTTTTGACTACTTCGTAGGCCGAGAGGTCAACCCGTGCTCCTTGTGGTCGAACCTGGTCGCTATACCAGGTTAATCTAATAGCGAGACCGCTTTCGTGTTTTGAGTGATTTTATTTATAATAGTGGTCTATTTTTCTTGATTGAGCGCATTTGATCGCGTGGGTCGCAACGACCGATTTAGCACCTATACCCCAGTCGTTCATTTTTGCGCTCATCAGAATGGCTCCGTTGCCGGGGAGCATGGCTTAGTAGTTTTTATTTTATTTTCGTTTTTGTTTTCGCGGCTCTTTCAGAGCTCGCGGCTTTTTCGCGGCTTTTGTCTATATTTTATTTTTGTTTTATTTTGTTTTATTTTATTTTCTTTTGTTTTTGTTTTATTTTGAGTGTTTATTTTACTTTGCATTTTTGCATATATACCCTCATTTTCATTTGTATTTATTTTCCTTATTATTATTTGATTATTTTGGTCTGACCACTTGTCTCTGTTTCTTGTGAGGGCCCGAGGACCGCAGAGGCGACTTTCGAGGAGCCGACGCAACCGTAGGACTTGGAGGCGGCTCCCTTCTCTACGGAGCCGCAGGAGAGAGCGAGAGAGAGAGAGAGTTGAGTGGGTGAGGTTTAGATTAGGTTTTCTTTTTTTATTATTATTATTGTAATAATACAGGGACTCTCAGACTAGACTTGAGGACTTTATCTGCTTAGCGGGTCTGTTTCGCCGAGCACCGGTGTGCTCGGGGGACCCTTAGGAGCTTTTCGCGGCTTTTTATGCGGTTTTGTTTTCTTCTCTTTTTATTGCCTTTTCCGGTGTTTACGCGGTTTTTCATCGAGCCCCTAGACTTAGGATTTTCTCTTGCTTGTGCCGTAATTAGTAGGGTCCCCACACTTAATTATCTGCCTGTTCCTATAGTGCGCTTAATTGGACCTACTAATAATCAATTAATAAAAATAATCGACTCATCTCCTTCGTAGCCTACGTGCCGCAGTCCACCCTGTAAAGCGCTTTCTCCTACCCCCGATTTGTCGGGCAGAGGAGGGGTGGGCCAAGACCGGACCCTTTGGCTTGGAGGTCGGTGACCGATTAGACGTTTCTGCGAGTAGAAATTGTTGATCTAGGACTCAGTTTTTCCCGCTGCATCATTTAGGTAGTTTATTTCATGTCTTTAAATTCTGCGCGGATCACTTGCATGTAGAGTGCTGGAGGCAAGGTACGCATTTCTATCTCAGCATGCATCATTGATTTTATCGCGCATCGGCTTTTTCGTCTTCTCCCCCCTGTTTTAGATTAAATAACCAGGAGAACTGAAAAATTCGTTAGGCCTTCGTTTTTCATTTGAAAAATATTAAAAAAGAAAAATCATAAAATTGGGACTGGATAAGACTATTGTCCCTAAAAGACACTCACCTTAAAAATTTGTCTTGGGGAGAGCAACCCCCTCATTGTTTGGTTTTATTGCGCGAGAGAGTGACCCGCACCCTAGGTAGAGCCCTCCGGTGTTATTCCCGACTGATTACCGACTCTTCCGTGCGGGCCAGTCGGTTGGGGTAGTATCGGGTATCCTAACAGGTCACGTAAGCGCTCTGATATCTTGTGTGTTCACCTAGTAAAAATTGACAAGATAATTTGACCGAGCTTTTACGGTCTTCAGCTCGCGTTGCGTTGGTGAACCGGGGGTTTGCATTTTGATCATAGTTTCTCCAGATCTCATCCGCACTACTCGCCAGATCAAGATGATGGGTAGACGCTCTCTTAGGCAGCCTCTGGCTGCACCACTTTTGGGTACGTCTACCCGATCATCTAGGTTGGCCTGCGAGAGCCGAGACCCGCTCTCCGAGCCCGAGTACGATTCCGCCCTGTTCCCCCTCGACCCCCTTTCTTTCGGACCTGAGCGATATGAGCCCGAGGAGAGATTATCAGATTTGACATCACCTGAGTTGGGATCATTTGATTTTGCAGACGTTATGGCCGGCAGTTCTGAGGATCGCTCCCGTCAGCCTGAGCACTTTGTATTGGATCAAGGAGCGATCAACTCCACCCTGATCGCCTCGTTAGAGACCGTCCAGCAGCAGCTGAGGGATCAGGGAGCATTCATGATCGACATGAGGAGAGAGATGGAGCAGATGAGAGCAGAGCGAGAGCAGAGGAGAGAGGGACCAAGGATTCAGATGATGCGGATGCAGCAGCCGCAGCAGCCGCCGCCGCAGCCGCGGCCGGAGGACCACCGAGACCGATGCGGGAGTTACACAACCCCGGATCGACGCTGACGCACCACTGGGTAGTACTTCCAACGATCGTGGGGGACTTCAAGTTCCCCCCGAACACTTTGCAGCTACTCCTCTGCTTCCACGGACTCGCGACAGAGGAGCCCCATCTCCACCTCCAGGAGTTCTTGATGATATGCAGCACTGTCCACGACCGTCAGGTGGACCAGGACACGATCAGGATGATCGCCTTCCCCTTCTCTCTAGCAGACAGAGCAGCCACTTGGCTGAAGCATCTGGGGAAGTTTGTTTACACCTGGGAGCAGCTCCGCACCGAGTACTTGAACAAGTACTATCCACTCGGGCAGACGAATGTAGCGAGGGCCCTGATCAGCAACTTCTCCGTGCTCCCCAACGAGCAATTCCACGAGGCATGGGAGAGGTTCCGTGAGCTCACAGACCGATGCCCGCACCACGACATTTCGAAGCCGAACCTTGTGCAGAGCTTCTTCAGCGGGTTGACACCAGAGCTCCAGGGCCTGGTGAATGCTTCTTGCGGCGGGTCCTATTTCGCCAAGGACCACGACCAGGTCTGGGCCATCTACGAGGAGATGGCCGAGAACTATATGGTGATGTCCTAGACCCGGTTGTACACTCAGGGGAGACCCCAGCAGCAGCCAGGACCCGTGCAGTACCAGAGGATAGCACGGGTCGATGCCGGTCCATCCAGTTCATCCGCAGTTGCAGCAGCACAGGTAGAGTCGTCCGCTGCGGATATGGGTATCATCAGCGAGAAGTTGGACCGCATGGAGCTGATCGAGAAGAAGCAGTGCCAGGGCATCACGCAGATGGAGCAGATGGCACAGACTCTGAGCGACATGAAGGCCTAGCTCATGTGTCTCCAGGAGTCACAGACGGCTTCCCAGCCCCGTCTTCAGTCGCGAGGTGATACCGGCGGTAGCAGCAGCTTGTCCCAGCGCTCCAGCTCCTTTCAGCAGCCTAGACAGGTTCACCTTGTACAGGCAGAGCCGTACCAGCCGCAGTGGCCCTCTTACCAGACACCACCATCTCCAGACTTGCAGATGGTGGTATACCAGCCGGATCAGCCTCTGGCAGTACTCCCGCCAGCCCCATACGATGCAGAGCCGTTGATGGATGTCAACGGGATTTGGTATGACCTCCCCCAGCCTAGGATCCGACGAGACCATCCCGGATTCAGGTGGGGGAGTGGAGGTACCCAGCCCCAGCAGCAGTCATCCAGTCAGGGAGGGCAGTATGGCCAGCAGAGGGATCACCAGCCGCAGCAGCAGCCCCCAGCCTATCAGTCACACCAGCAGTCTTCCTTCGTTCCTCGTCCCTATCAGCAGCAGGGACAGTCTTGGAGACGTGAGCAGCAGGCTCACCCACCACCCCAGCAGCAGCATCCTTCCTCCTACCCCTCTCAGCAGCACCAGCAGCAGTTCCAGCAGCCTCATTACCAGAGAGGCTACCCGTCGGGCCCCCATGAGAGCCCCGCCTTGGATGACATAGCCCGCCTCCTCACGGACCAGCAAGCTACCTTTAGATGGGAGATGGACGAGTTCCGCCAGGAGATGCGGGACCTGGTGAGAGGGAAGGCCGCCATCCCTGCACAGATAGAGCCGAACCCCAATAGCCTCAAGAGGAAGTCTGAGCAGGTAGTTCACACTGAGCATGCCACTCCTAGTGATCCATTTGATGATATGTCTTTGGATCTATTTGATGATGATTTTGTTACACTTAGGAGCGGTAGAGCACCAGCAGGCGGCGCCTCGTCTGAGCGACGACACGAGGATCCAGCCAGGGCGCCAGACGAGGAGGAGGAGAGCGGTACTGATGCCGCACATGATGATGATGGTGGTACTGACGCCACCAAGGATGCTGATTCCACCGGCGGTACTGAGGCCGCCGCTTCACCAGTTCGAGGAGGTGGTGCTGACGCCACCAGAGTAGCCGAGCCAGCCCGTGGTACTGAGGCCGCGAGACGTCCAGCAGCAGAGCCAGCCCATGGTGGTACTGAGGCCACCGGTGTTCATATAGATAGAGATGTTGTTTTTCCTCATGCTGATGTATCTCAGAACACTGTTTTGAATAAAGGAAAAGGTTTAGTTTCTTCTGGACCCACTGTGGTGATTGATGTATGTGCGGATCCGGCCGTCGAGCTGTCTAGGCCTTTTCCTAGTCCTTCATCTGCGAAGGACCCTGTGATCCCCTTCCCTAGAGCCCTTCAGATGGGGAAGGGGAAGAAAAGAGAAAAAGACCCAAAAAAGAGAGAGCGGGAGGAGTTCAGCCAGAGCATGATCGACAGATTTCACATACAGCTGACCCTTCAGGAGGCTTTGCAGCACATCCCCCTTCTTCAGCGATCTTTGAGAGATAGGACCACAGTCAGGAGGAGGAGGAGGAACCACCATTCAGAGATACATGTGCTGACGAAAGCCACGTGCTTCGCAATTCAGAACCGTCTGCCAGCCAAGAGGCCAGATTCAGGAGCCCCATATGTCAGATGTCAGATTAGTGAGCAGAGGTTCGACCGTACTCTATTGGATAGCGGATCGTCGATCAACCTCCTTCCGGCAGCCCTTCTCGACCGCTTCGAGTTGGGCACTCTTAGACAGAGCAGGACAGTCCTTCAGTTTGCTGATCGATCTGTCAAGAGGCCGAAGGGGTTGTTGCGAGATGTTATCGTCACTATTCAGGGCCTGCAATTCCCCGTGGACTTCGTAGTGTTGGACATGGAGATCCATGATTCAGTGGCCGATACCCCCATCATCCTCGGTCATCCGTTCTTGGCCACAGCCAAGGCAGTGACTGATCATGATAGCGGGAAGGTATACTTTCGCGTCGAGGGCGAGAGTATACAAATAGAGACGGTCGAGGACTACAGAGCCAGAGAGAGAGAGCATGCTCAGAGACTAGCACAGATACAGAGCAGCTGACAGAGGCCGGGCTAGACATCCACCAGGACTGTGATTTTGTGATCACAGATGACGAGGCAGCATGGGCAGACCCTTCAGCACAGGCCATCCTCTCATTTCCAGACACCACTGATGCAGAGATGACAACATAGGAGAGCTTGGAGAGCACAGCCCTGGTCCAGGATACTACAGAGGCAGCAGAGCCGGTTCTCGACCGCGACACGACTTTTGGTGATGGTGGTGCTGAGGCCACCTTGTGTTACGGTGGTACTGATGCCACCTTATTTGATGCAGATCCCTCGGATTCAGAGTCTGATTGGGCAGATTGTGATGATCAGATGCCAGACTTGAGTCCACCTGAGCCTACAGATGAGGGGGAGGTAGAGGCAGAGTAGATCAGAGACAGCACAGTCGAGTAGCCTTCTCCAGACTCAGTTTGCGAGAGTTCGCTTTCTTTCTCCCAGGCAGATTTGGCAGACTTAGCAGCACTCACACATCTTCTTCCGAGGCCAGATTTGCCAGCACCCAGCTGTCCAGAGCTGAAGCCGCTCCCTACTTCGCTGAAGTATCGGTTCCTTGTGGGTGAGCCTGAGATGTACCCAGTCATCATCTCCGCCGATCTGACTGGAGAGCAGGAATCCCGTTTGATGGGGGTTCTTGAAAAGAACCGCAAGGCAATCAGATGGAGCGTAGCAGATCTCCATGGGATTAGTCCATCAGTGTGCTCCCACCATATCTATCTTGAGGAGGGGGCGAAGCCGTCGCGTGAGTTCCAACGGCGGCTGAACCCCAACCTGAGAGAGGTCGTGATGAAGGAAATATCAAAATGGTGGAGTGCAGATTTTATTTATCCCATTTCCGACTCCAAGTGGGTTAGCCCCTTGCATGTGGTGCCCAAGAAGATGGGCATCACGACTGTGATCAGTGAGTCGGGAGAGGAGATTGCTACACGAGTACCCACCTCTTGGAGGGTCTGTGTTGACTACAGGAGACTCAACCAAGCCACCAAGAAGGACCATTTCCCCCTGCCTTTTATTGACCAGATCATTGAGAGACTGGCATGGAAGAGCCATTATTGCTTCCTGGAAGGGTACTCGGGCTACAACCAGGTGGCCATCTCTCCTGAGGATCAGGAGAAGACCACCTTTACCTGTCCCTTTGGTACATATGCCTTTCGACGCATGCCATTTGGGCTATGCAATGCCCCTGCGACTTTTCAGAGGTGCATGCTGTCGATCTTTCCGGACATGGTAGGGGAGTGTTTGGAGGTCTTCATGGACGATTTCTCGGTCTACGGCGACGGATTCGACTCCTGTCTTGACTGCCTAGACCGAGTACTCAAGCGATGTATTGAGTACCATTTGGTTTTATCTTGGGAGAAGAGCCACTTCATGGTGACTCAAGGGACGGTGCTTGGCCATATCATCTCCAACAGGGGCATGGAGGTTGATCCGGCCAAGGTTGATGTCATTAGAAAACTCGCACTGCCGTCCAATTTGAGGCAGCTACGGTCATTCCTGGGGCACGTTGGATTTTATAGGAGATTTATTCAGGATTTCAGCAGGATTGCCCGGCCGTTGACTGACCTCTTGACGAAAGACACCGAGTTCCTTGTCGATGACAAGTGTCTTTCGTCCTTTGCGACTCTCCAGCAGTGTGTTATTGAGGCTCCTGTCCTCCAGCCGCCTGATTGGTCTCTCCCATTCGAGATCATGACGGATGCCTCCGATTTTGCCGTAGGGGCAGTGCTGGGACAGAGGAGGGATGGAGTTCCATTTGCCATTCACTACGCTAGCCGCACATTGGATTCCGCCCATCGGAATTACACGGTCACAGAGAAGGAGATGCTAGCCGTAGTATTTGCCCTAGATAAGTTTCGATCTTATATCATTGGATCTAGAGTGACTTTGTACACAGATTACACCGCCATCAGGTACCTCATGGCAAAGAAGGATGCCAAGGCCAGATTGACTAGATGGATCCTTCTACTCCAGGAGTTCGACATTGAGATCAAGGATAAGCCTGGAGTCAAGAATGTGGTGGCGGATCATCTCTCCCGTTTAGAGCAGCCTGAGGAGTCTGAGCAGATTGATCCCATTCGAGATACCTTCCCAGATGAGGCGATCCTTGCTATCGCCTCGCTCTCGTGGTATGCCGATATTGTGAACTTTCTCGTTGCTGGGAAAGTCCCACAAGATTGGACCGTGCAGAGGCTTGAGACCTTCCTTGCGAAGGCCAAGTCCTACCACTGGGAGGATCCCATCCTTTACCACGAAGGAGGGGATAGCGTCTGGCGTCGGTGTATTCCTCAGGAGGAACACCATAGCGTCCTCACTTACTGCCACAAGCTTGAGGCAGGAGGACATCATTCTGGGAGGAGAACGGCACAGAAAGTGCTCCAATCCGGCTTGTGGTGGCCTACCCTCTTCAAGGACTCAGACGAGTTCGTGAAGAGGTGTACTGACTGTCAGAGGATGGGAACTTGTGGACAGCGTGATATGATGCCGATGCAGCCCATTCACTTCTGTGAGGTTTTTGACGCATGGGGCATCGATTTCATGGGTCCATTCCCTAAGAGTCAGGGATTTGAGTACATTCTGTTGGCCGTGGATTATGTTTGTCGTTGGGTTAAGGCTATCCCCGCCCGAGCCGCTGATGCGAGGACAGTTTGCAGATTCTTGAGGAAGCACATCATCACGCGGTTCGGGGTTCCACGAGTTTTGATTTCTGATGGGGGGTCTCATTTCATCAACGACCAGGTGAAGGCCCTTGCTAGCGAGTTCGGTATAGACCATCGTGTTGCTACACCTTACCATCCACAGACGAATGGTCTAGCTGAGGTGTCGAATAGGGAGATCAAGACGATATTGCAGAAAGTCGTCTGCCCTGACCGAAAGGATTGGTCACAGCTTTTGGACTCGGTCTTGTGGGCATATAGGACGTCTTTCAAGACTCCATTGGGCACATCTCCCTTTCGCCTCGTATATGGCAAGCCGTGCCATTTACCTGTTGAGCTGAGGCACAAGTCACTTTGGGCAGTTACAGATATTCTTATGGATCCAGATGGTATGGGAGACCAGAGGAGGGTAGAGTTAGCAGCCCTGGAGGAGCTTAGAGACACAGCTCTCTCAAACAACCTACAATATAAGGAGAGAGTGAAGGAGTGGCATGATTCTCATATCAGCCACAAGCATTTTGAGATTGGACAGAGAGTATGGCTGTTTGACGCGAGGCTTCGTTTGTTTCCAGGGAAGCTACAGAGCAAATGGAAGGGACCCTACTTGGTCAGAAAGGTACACGACAACGGTAGCATTGATATATCCGAGTTGTCTTCTGAGAGTACCTTTCGAGTGAACGGCCAGCGGCTCAAGCCATTTCTAGATCATGAGCCGCGGGTCGCTGATCTTGCCCCTATTCATTTTGTGTGAGATGTGGTCTTTGACACACATCTAATGCATCTCACGCATGAGTTTCACTGATCTTCCGCCTTGTATAGATCCAGATGTCCATATCATTACATTTTTTAGTCCCACATCCCTTTCTTCATCTTGTGATTATGCTATACTTAGGGTGTACTTTACCCTAAGTATAGGGGGGATGTGAGACCTTCGGGTATTTCTTTTGCTTCTTTCTACCCCTGTTTTGCTGCCTATACTTAGGGGTATTTCACCCTAAGTATAGGGGGGGTAGACCCTTTACATTCTCCACTCAGATCTTCCCTTAGTATACAGCCTGCTATACTTAGGATTACTTGATCCTAAGTATAGGGGGAAGACCCGAGACACTCTTGACTTTGCTATTTCATTCATTCATCTTTGTATATAGCCTTTCTTTTCACTTCCCTATACATAGCACGAGTTATGTCTTCTTCATCGCTCTTGACTCTGAGGACATCGTTCGAGCTAAGTATAGGGGGGGGGGGTGTATATATTTCATATATACTTTAGCCATAACTCGTACTTTGTGTGAGTGTGTTAATAAATAAAAATGGCTAAGAAGGCTAAAAATCACAAAAAAATTAAAAATTTTCATGCACATAAATAGCTAGTGTACAAATTATTTTTGTAAAAATGTTTTCAAAAATCTTTTGTGTAAAGCTTGTGTAAATATTTTTGTATCAAAATTATGTATATAGTACAAAAATTTTCCAAAATATTTTGAAAATCAAAAGTTTGCAAAAATATTGTGTAAATTTGTGTAAATATCTTTTTGCAAACTTGCACTTCATGCATCATCCATTCATGATTTCAAAACATTTTTCAAAAATTTTGCATGATTGTAAAAATTTGTGTAAATAGCATCTTTTGTACATATGTATATAGTTTTTCTGGATGATACAATTAAAACAAAAACAAAATAAAAATAACAAAATTAAAAACACAAAAATATATTGTAAATATATCATGTATATAAATGTATATATGTATTTATTTCACCTATGTATATAAATAATTAAAATAAAATAAAATAATCTTTTTATTCCTCATTTTATAATGAAAATAAAGAAAATATAAAATAGGAATAAAATTGCATAAAAATAATAATTAAAAAATCAAAAATTAAAAACCCTATATAGTGTACATATACCTATATATTACATATTATGTATATACCTTATTTTTCTTTTGAAAAATTAATTAAAAATCACAAAAAATAGAAAAAAATAAAATAAAAATATTTCATGTTTTAACTTTTTACAAATTCGGCCATTTGCCACCTGTTATTTCACTTCCAAATCATTTCCACGTGGCCGTTCCCTATTGGTCCTGGGATTGTTGACCGCCCGGTCAACTACCCCCCAGGACCACCTCCCACGGATGAAGGCGCCCGACCCGATTTCCCTAATTTCTAGCGCTTAAACCCGATTGACTCCCACCTAAACCCCAGGTCCGTTTCACTCCTGCCACATCCGACACCCTCGCCGGGGTATCCACCTCGGGATCCGCGCGCCTCCACGCCCTACCCGACCTCGTCTAGCCGGACCCGCACCCATATTTAGCCGTTGCTCCGCCACCCTAATTCTCTATCTTTGGATCATTTGCTTTCCATCCAGTGACCTCCACCGTCTTGACGAGAGTGACAGCTCGCCCCTGAGGGTGTTGCAGCGAGGAGAGAGCAAGGAGTCATCGATCCGGCGAGCTTCCGCCGCCGCGCGCCGCCTGGAGGTAGCGCCAGAGCCTCGGGCCACGACGACCCGTGAGGCGAGGACTTAGAGCACCAGCTGCTCATCCCCAGTCGACCCATCCACTCAGGTAGCTTAGATTCTTTCCTTTGTTCTTTAATTTCTAGTTTGCCCCAAATCGACCCTTCGCCGTTCTGCACCGATTCCGACCACCGCACCCATCGCCTCGATCATCGGAATCCCCCATCACATTCACCCTTCTCCCGCACACCTTCTCCGCCCCTCCGTTCAACCCAGCTCGCACAGGAGCTGGGGTTCGAACCCCTTCACCGTCGCATCGCCGGGGTTCGCCCGCACCATCGCGCCGTCCATCTTCACCACCGCTGACAGGGTCGAGGCATTTTGCCCTCGACCCAGGAGCTCTTTGGTTACATTTTGCAGGTTCCAGGAAGGCTATCTGAGGTCTTCCCACTCGAGCACCGGAGCTCCACCTCCGCTGGAGTCGATAGAGCTCTCCGGAGCTCCGTTGATTCATCGGAAACATCCCACAGACGTGGGAGGCTAAGGCGAAGCTTCCTCAGTCATCAGAAGCCCCCGCGGAGGCTCGGAGCGCGCGTACTGGGCCGGCGAAGTTCGCCGGCCACTTGTTCTTCGAGAACCTCCAGCAGCCGTTGGATCACCCTCCAGCTCCAGAATCCATCCCAACCATCCATCTGAGGAGCGTCGCCACCGTTAGATCCAGAGGAGGACTGATCTGGACTGCACGATCGGAGGAAGGGGCACCCGCGATTAAGAGCCGTCTGATCTCCACGTGTCGCCTTCTCCGTCGTCGATCACCGGAGGGTTTAGCCACAGCATGCGAGGACCGTTCGATCAGCTACGTGGCACCCATCCGATGACCTCATTAATAAAAGGGTAATTTATCCCTTAGGCCCTCCTGTTTATTTTATTTCGCATTTAGTCCTGTAAATACCTTAGTCAGTTAATTTTTTTTGGTGTATTTGCACTCTGGACCCTGTCTTGTTTGCTATTTGCATTTATACCCCCGTCTGTAGTGTGTCACGTGCTTCGACACATGTTTTTCTGGGATATTTGCATTGATGCCCTTGTAGTTCATGGATGTTATGAAATGAATGAAACTTTTTAGTTATTTGCATTGATACCCCTGTGCGTGGTTTATTTGCGCATGTGCGTGATTTTATTGGGTAAATTATATTAAGTTCCTTGGGCTTTTAATACTTGTTATTATTTAGCCCAGGAACTTAACTTCTTTGCATTTAGGTCCCTGAGTGCCCCAGACACGCGCGGCGCGCGTGATTTCGTGGGATTTTTGCACCGGACCCCCCAGACTCTTGGGTATTTGCACTTTGGTCCCTGTGCACTATGCCCCCTGTTTATTTTTGAATAAAATAGCAAATTACCTCCAAATCCAACGAAAATTGGATAAATGGCTCCTGCCATAGTGTAAAATTTTCGAGGATTTTTGAGGACATTTTTGTTTTCATTTGGTATTTTAAAAAAAATAAAAAACACTTAATTTTGCTACTGTCTAACTTTAAAAACCCCCAAAAAATATTAAAACTCATTTAAAAATTCCAGAAAAATTGTCTACTGTTTGGTTTACTTAGCTTGATTTTCTAGCCAATTTTGGCTATTTTTCATTATCTAAAACACCTAAAAATTGAAAAACACCTAAAATCTTATAAAAATTCTAGTAATTAAACCAAAAATCCAAAAATAATAAAATAGGTGCCTAAATTTTCCTTATTTTATTCTCTTTACAGGAAAATTACCTCCCAGCTATTTTGGGGCCTTTAGATATTTTATCTAGACCCTTTTTGCTCGGCTGGACAGTACCTACTGTAGATCTAGCAGGGCAGAGTCGAGAGAGCCTTTGACCCTCTGGTGACTAGTCTTATCCGGTTCTGCGGACATCCTTGCGCGGAGACTCAATAAAGAACGTCGACTCTAGCGGATTTGAGGTCTAGTTGATAACTATTTTCTTAGAACGAATCAAATCAGATGGTTCTGTTTTTCAATCCCTTTGACTTGCTCCTACGCAACCAAGGTCGAAAAGATTGAAAAAGTCAGTCATTCACAACCACTGATGAAGGATTCCTCGAAAAGTTAAGGATTAGTAATCCTTTTTAGATTTGAAATTCGTATTGAAAATCGATTAATTCAATATGAAATCAATTCAGAATTAAATAATCGTCAATCAATATAAAATGACGAGAGCATATTCGCCATCTATATATGTTTTTCAAAAAGGACTTGCCCTCTTCTCGATTCCTTTTATGCTCTTGGACCCTTTCTCTCTTTCTTGAACCTGCTCTAGAACAACTATATGACGATCTTCAAAGGCTCAAAAAAATGAGGTAGAAATTGGAAAAAGTCCCCCAGAACCCCACCCCCCGAATATATAGTAGCCCCCATAACTATATATCACTGATTCGACGATTTTGAGAATATGATCATTATAGTTGCTCTCACCAATTATATAGTATGAAAGACGATGATATGCTTTCAGTTGCTTTCTTCTTCCTATTTTGATATGCATCGTCGAAATTTCTTCTAGAAAAGCAGGGAGAGCGAAGGAAGAAGGACCGTCTCCTCTCCGAGAATCTGATAGAAGTTTTACCTACTTTTTGATTTTTAGAAAATTAAATAAACATCAGAAAATTCTCAAAAATTCACCAAAAACACTAAAAATTGTAAAACACATAAAAATATTTTTGTTTGAATTTTTGGTTGATTTTTAGTGTATTTAATAAATTGTTGAAGTGTGTGTATTTGTTTTTCTTATTTTCTTAATTAACTAAAAAAATCCAAAAAATATAAAATAATTAAAAACCACCAAAAATATTTTCTCTTTTTATTTTATTTCTCTTTTTGACTACTTCGTAGGCCGAGAGGCCAACCCGTGCTCCTTGTGTTCGACCCTGGTCGCTATACCAGGTTAATCTAATAGCGAGACCGCTTTCGTGTTTTGAGTGATTTTATTTATAATAGTGGTCTATTTTTCTTGATTGAGCGCATTTGATCGCGTGGGTCGCAACGACCGATTTAGCACCTATACCCCAGTCGTTCATTTTTGCGCTCATCAGTAACCCTTCGTCTTGACGAGAGACCATGAATGTCAACTTATGATCCTTCATATACCGTTCAAATTTTGATTAATCATTTTTGAATCAAATTCTCATGATTAATCCTTCTAAGGTTTCTCCAGTCCTATTAATAATAATTATTTATTTTCATTAGATTAAATTTGTTTAATCATACTAAATCAATTATCAATCCAATGCAATCAACAAATAATTTATTTTCTTGATATTACTATATAGTATACACCCTCACTTAGTACATTTTATTATTCCAATTAGTTTCCAAAGTACGCGGAGACTTCTCATGCTACCATTCTTTGAAACGGATCTAGTCAGGTTAGATAGATAATGCTAACAGGGAGCGCTTCCACTACAAATGCATTACATGATGCCAATTACTTAACCCATTAGCACATCCACGTTCTAGACAACATCACCAACTCGAAACAACACAATTGATACAAATTGTACTAAGGGATTTTATTAATCTTTCGATCGTGTATGATACTATATAATAATAACTACGAATTTTAAGTATATTAAATATTTTTATTGTATTAAATTTCTAGTCATATCAAGCAAATAAATTGGATTTTCATGTAAATAATAGCTTTTTCATATGAGCATAAAACTATTCAAAAATTACATCTGTACGAAAACAAGTTCCCGCGCATCCAATATCCAAAACCATGTTACCTTTGGGTTTGGATCACATCCAAGAATTTCAACCAATTCTCTGATACCACTTGAAGGTGAGAGGTTGTGTCTTGCGTGTCATTGAAGCATGAAGATCACATCGTATGCGTTCTAGGTCGACTAGTCCCACTAATCGTAAGGGGATGCAGAATTACAAATTTTTTAGATGAAACCGCATGACATGGGAACCATTGCCATGTCATTTCATCAAGATCAAAATAAGTATTAAGGTTACCTCTTGAAGGGTTATCATAATGCACGAGTCTCTAAATGAAGAGATCTCCTATCTCAAGTCTGATCCAATGAAGTGAGCACTTGCGGGCATGTAGACGAGACACATGCTTCCCACAATCCGAGTTGGCGATATGAGCTCAGAACCTCCTGAATTCATCTCATGAAATCCTTTATCTTATACATGAGCATGAGCCACTAAAGAAGATGAAGATCCGCGAGCAGTCTATCCGACAACACAATAGTCGTGCGCCAACGACGGAGTTCTCTCAAACCCTCAAGTGGATGACCACCAAGAGTTGAGAGAGAGAGAGAGATCTTGGACATGTGGAGAGAGAGAGAGAGTTGTTGCAACTTTTTTTTCAACTTAATTGTGTGTAGAAAAGGGGTAGGGTTAGCTCTTCTTTTATACAAAATTGGATGGCTAGGATGCAATCCTAATTGAAATCAATGGACTACATTTTGCTGCAACAATTTAAAACAATAATAACTTATTTTAAAATAAAAATAAGTTGAATACATTCTTTAATAAATTTAATTCAATTACAATTAAGCTATTCTCATAAATAAAGATAAAGAAGATAGACACCTTCTATGAATGAGGAAAAGGAGATAGCCTCATTCCTTTTATGGAGGGTGGAGGTATTTGTCAATAAAACATCACCAAATAATTTGCAAATTATTTGTGATGATTACAAACAAACGATTGATTGATTATGAATTATATTCATTTATCCAATATTAAATGTAAATCCCATGCATTTAATTGTACAATGTGAATCCAATTGACATTAATTTATAAATTGTAAATCCTGTTTACAATTAAATTTCTCTATGATAGTATGAATCACATTCATAATATTTATGATCATTGTGGATAATGTTATCTATATTAATCTCATCTTGGATAATTAAATCCAGATTATTTATCTTAGATGCATGTCTACATATGTCGAAATAATGTGAATCATATCTACATTATTAATGATAATTAAATCATTTTTAACCATTAATTTTTCAATGCTTAGATATTGTCAACAATAGAATTATTCTTGAACTCTTTTAGGAACAATGTACATTCTCTGCGGATACTTGGAGATAAAGACATGACGATTTGTGTATTCCATGTATAGTGACTTGCATAGTGAGATCTTATCTCATATCTAGATTTAGAAGACCTCTCGGAGATGTTTGATCAAGCCAAATAAAATATCTAATATTCTCATTGCAATCGAATCATATTTAGATCAATATCCATCATTTGGACTAAGATTAGATAACTAGTCTATTGAGTGGAGTCACTTAAATCCAACATGTTTCATCACTCCCTCGGAATGGAAGTGTCATAGTTATATAATCGATTAATATCACATCACCCATCAGTATTCCTAATAAGGTATATCATGCATACTGGAAAACCTAGAATAAGCCCGGAGTTCTAATAAATTTGAACTATCTTCTTCAGGGTATTATCATTAAGTTTCTCATTCGATCATTGAGAGCTGGTATCGATCATATGCTTTCAAAAAGTATATATCATACCTATAAATCATGTCATGCTTCCAAAGCAAGACGACCATCGTTGGAATTTGGTTGGTCCCGAAATATCATGAGTGAGATCATGTCTTCCGATTTAGTAGTGAACCTGCATGATCCCATTGAGATATCGTATTACTCATATTCCCTTGTATGCACCAGCTCCCAAGTGTATAGACCTTGATTAGATCATCAACTAATGGTTTGCCAAATGTACATACTCAAACATATAGTAATATATTTGTCTCTGTTCAGAGGATACATGCCTATATTGTGACAGCATGTGATATAGGTCTTAGTTATCTCGATCTCATTAGGTCAACTCTTTGTCCTAACTTATCCGACACCTCCGAATCTCTTTTCCTATATAGAGGACCTGCATCATGTGATTGGTTTGATATATGCCTTTAGAGTAATGATTATCATCTCCTTCTCAGGTTGGAGATCCTTTCTCAACAATCATTTGATGTTTCTATTGAGTTCTCAATCTAACTCTTTAGATATCATCTCAGCATCAGCCTCCATGAACCAACCAATTGATCAATAGCTACATGATTATTAAGATGGCCATGGTACATAACCCTAATTGTACTAAGGGACTTTACAAGTGAGGTCATTCATTAATATCAGATAGTAAGTGAAAACCAATAACCTTTATTGATATATAAAAAGATTACAATAACATTTATTATAGAAATAGCTGGCCATGGGCTCACATGTCCAACAAGATTCAAATACTGGGATACATTGCCGATATATCGTTATATTTTCTCTTTTTATTTTATTTCTCTTTTTGACTACTTCGTAGGCCGAGAGGCCAACCCGTGCTCCTTGTGTTCGACCCTGGTCGCTATACCAGGTTAATCTAATAGCGAGACCGCTTTCGTGTTTTGAGTGATTTTATTTATAATAGTGGTCTATTTTTCTTGATTGAGCGCATTTGATCGCGTGGGTCGCAACGACCGATTTAGCACCTATACCCCAGTCGTTCATTTTTGCGCTCATCAGTAACCCTTCGTCTTGACGAGAGACCATGAATGTCAACTTATTATCCTTCATATACCGTTCAAATTTTGATTAATCATTTTTGAATCAAATTCTCATGATTAATCCTTCTAAGGTTTCTCCAGTCCTATTAATAATAATTATTTATTTTCATTAGATTAAATTTGTTTAATCATACTAAATCAATTATCAATCCAATGCAATCAACAAATAATTTATTTTCTTGATATTACTATATAGTATACACCCTCACTTAGTACATTTTATTATTCCAATTAGTTTCCAAAGTACGCGGAGACTTCTCATGCTACCATTCTTTGAAACGGATCTAGTCAGGTTAGATAGATAATGCTAACAGGGAGCGCTTCCACTACAAATGCATTACATGATGCCAATTACTTAACCCATTAGCACATCCACGTTCTAGACAACATCACCAACTCGAAACAACACAATTGATACAAATTGTACTAAGGGATTTTATTAATCTTTCGATCGTATATGATACTATATAATAATAACTACGAATTTTAAGTATATTAAATATTTTTATTGTATTAAATTTCTAGTCATATCAAGCAAATAAATTGGATTTTCATGTAAATAATAGCTTTTTCATATGAGCATAAAACTATTCAAAAATTACATCTGTACGAAAACAAGTTCCCGCGCATCCAATATCCAAAACCATGTTACCTTTGGGTTTGGATCACATCCAAGAATTTCAACCAATGCACTGATACCACTTGAAGGTGAGAGGTTGTGTCTTGCGTGTCATTGAAGCATGAAGATCACATCGTATGCGTTCTAGGTCGACTAGTCCCACTAGTCGTAAGGGGATGCAGAATTACAAATTTTTTAGATGAAACCGCATGACATGGGAACCATTGCCATGTCATTTCATCAAGATCAAAATAAGTATTAAGGTTACCTCTTGAAGGGTTATCATAATGCACGAGTCTCTAAATGAAGAGATCTCCTATCTCAAGTCTGATCCAATGAAGTGAGCACTTGCGGGCATGTAGACGAGACACATGCTTCCCACAATCCGAGTTGGCGATATGAGCTCAGAACCTCCTGAATTCATCTCATGAAATCCTTTATCTTATACATGAGCATGAGCCACTAAAGAAGATGAAGATCCGCGAGCAGTCTATCCGACAACACAATAGTCGTGCGCCAACGACGGAGTTCTCTCAAACCCTCAAGTGGATGACCACCAAGAGTTGAGAGAGAGAGAGAGAGAGATCTTGGACATGTGGAGAGAGAGAGAGAGAGTTGTTGCAACTTTTTTTTCAACTTAATTGTGTGTAGAAAAGGGGTAGGGTTAGCTCTTCTTTTATACAAAATTGGATGGCTAGGATGCAATCCTAATTGAAATCAATGGACTACATTTTGCTGCAACAATTTAAAACAATAATAACTTATTTTAAAATAAAAATAAGTTGAAGACATTCTTTAATAAATTTAATTCAATTACAATTAAGCTATTCTCATAAATAAAGATAAAGAAGATAGACACCTTCTATGAATGAGGAAAGGAGATAGCCTCATTCCTTTTATGGAGGGTGGAGGTATTTGTCAATAAAACATCACCAAATAATTTGCAAATTATTTGTGATGATTACAAACAAACGATTGATTGATTATGAATTATATTCATTTATCCAATATTAAATGTAAATCCCATGCATTTAATTGTACAATGTGAATCCAATTGACATTAATTTATAAATTGTAAATCCTGTTTACAATTAAATTTCTCTATGATAGTATGAATCACATTCATAATATTTATGATCATTGTGGATAATGTTATCTATATTAATCTCATCTTGGATAATTAAATCCAGATTATTTATCTTAGATGCATGTCTACATATGTCGAAATAATGTGAATCATATCCACATTATTAATGATAATTAAATCATTTTTAACCATTAATTTTTCAATGCTTAGATATTGTCAACAATAGAATTATTCTTGAACTCTTTTAGGAACAATGTACATTCTCTGCGGATACTTGGAGATAAAGACATGACGATTTGTGTATTCCATGTATAGTGACTTGCATAGTGAGATCTTATCTCATATCTAGATTTAGAAGACCTCTCGGAGATGTTTGATCAAGCCAAACAAAATATCTAATATTCTCATTGCAATCGAATCATATTTAGATCAATATCCATCATTTGGACTAAGATTAGATAACTAGTCTATTGAGTGGAGTCACTTAAATCCAACATGTTTCATCACTCCCTCGGAATGGAAGTGTCGTAGTTATATAATCGATTAATATCACATCACCCATCAGTATTCCTAATAAGGTATATCATGCATACTGGAAAACCAAGAATAAGCCCGGAGTTCTAATAAATTTGAACTATCTTCTTCAGGGTATTATCATTAAGTTTCTCATTCGATCATTGAGAGCTGGTATCGATCATATGCTTTCAAAAAGTATATATCATACCTATAAATCATGTCATGCTTCCAAAGCAAGACGACCATCATTGGAATTTGGTTGGTCCCGAAATATCATGAGTGAGATCATGTCTTCCGATTTAGTAGTGAACTTGCATGATCCCATTGAGATATCGTATTACTCATATTCCCTTGTATGCACCAGCTCCCAAGTGTATAGACCTTGATTAGATCATCAACTAATGGTTTGCCAAATGTACATACTCAAACATATAGTAATATATTTGTCTCTGTTCAGAGGATACATGCCTATATTGTGACAGCATGTGATATAGGTCTTAGTTATCTCGATCTCATTAGGTCAACTCTTTGTCCTAACTTATCCGACACCTCCGAATCTCTTTTCCTATATAGAGGACCTGCATCATGTGATTGGTTTGATATATGCCTTTAGAGTAATGATTATCATCTCCTTCTCAGGTTGGAGATCCTTTCTCAACAATCATTTGATGTTTCTATTGAGTTCTCAATCTAACTCTTTAGATATCATCTCAGCATCAGCCTCCATGAACCAACCAATTGATCAATAGCTACATGATTATTAAGATGGCCATGGTACATAACCCTAATTGTACTAAGGGACTTTACAAGTGAGGTCATTCATTAATATCAGATAGTAAGTGAAAACCAATAACCTTTATTGATATATAAAAAGATTACAATAACATTTATTATAGAAATAGCTGGCCATGGGCTCACATGTCCAACAAGATTCAAATACTGGGATACATTGCCGATATATCGTTATTGGATATCGATCGATATATTTTTTCCTGGATATCAATAGATATATCATCGATATTGGGATATTGATGGTTATCGATCGAAACTTAAGTTTCGAATGTAACTTCTTCCATATCTACCGCTATCATAGATATCGATTTTCTATATCGCCATATCAAGTTGTTATTGCCTGCAACTTCTTCTTGGCTTTAGATAAAGCTCTCATAAGGTGATATTCATCAATTTAAATGCATTTAGAGGTAGATTTCTTAAGAGTTTTGTATATTTTGTGCTCTATTACTTCTTCTTGAGTTTTGTATTGCCAGAGATTTCTAGTGTATATTAAGATCTCAGAGAGATGGTTTTTAGAGTTTTAGATGTTTGTTCATAAATACTAAATTTTTTATTTCTCTTAAGCATCATAATAATTAATTTTGGATTCTCGATTCCCTCCTAGATGAGCACTCCAACCTTATGGGATCATCTCCTACTTCATCATCATCATCATCATCATCATTACAAGGTTCTTAAACTCTCTTATGGTGCCAATGATGATACCATTTACATCTCCAATATTGTTGTATTTTATCCCCATAAGAGATAGATTACACGGTTATGTACTTCTATATAAAATGAGAGAATTATTGGGAGTGCATGGACATGAATACGAGAAGTAAGTAGTAGTTATATCAATCCACCACACACTTCTTGGTTTTGAATGCCATTTAGTAAGGTTTTAGTTTGTTACTCACGGTACTAAATCTCATGATATATCATGATATATCACTAATATATCGGTTTTGACATGTATGTCAAGTAGGAGGTTTTGATATTAGCTCATATATGTATTTACATGATATTGATAGATACCTTGACGATATCTCACGAGATATCAGTGTATTAGTGATAGATCTCATATTCATCATCATTATTTGGATTAATTATCCCTCTATTTTATACTAATAAATTAGCTTAACAATTAATTAATATAAATTAACTCTTAATATGTTCTAAATAATCAAGGTTAATTATTGTACATAAAATAAAGTATATTTATGTGTCTATATTGTCCAGTATTTTCTCTATTTTTTATTATTAAAACCAAATAAAAATTAAGATATTATAATATATAGTATATTATATATTCTTCATTAAATAAATATTAAAAAATAATAAAATAAATAAAAAAGTATTTTTATTCTTTAAAAATACTTACAAAATCAATAAGTATGTGTATACGATGTATTTTGACTTTGAATTCCACATGAAAATTATAGATCTTGAAAAAATGCACAACTTTCATGTTGAATACTTTTTCATTTAACTCCATTTGTTATTTTATATTTATTTTACAATATTTAATACATTTTCCTATTTTTTGATTGAGCCATGTGGCCCAATCATGAGCCACCACATGACGACTCTTTTTTCCTCCTCATCCGCCTCTTGGACCATTTTATCTCTTGATCAGACAACCCTTATATTTCAGGATCAACCTCTCCACATACCACTTGATCAAATGATCAAGCAACTTTGAGCACCCCCTCGTGCCATCTTATGAACCGTTGGATCGCCTGATCCAACGATGGACGTTCATCGTCAGCCTCGGGAGGTTACTCCTTCCAAAGGTTGCGTCGCTTCCTCAAGCCAACTTCTCCATTTTCCACCTATCCACACGTGCTTCCGACGAGAGGCCGATACCATTCTAATGCCCTTTAAACCCTCATCCTCATTGGGTGTTCAATCCCCTTTCTTTCTCCCATGTGAGATAACTGGAGGTGATTGAAACCACCTCCATTAACCACCTCACTCCAATCAAACCCTCACCCCAAACTACTGTTTCTCCTATCCACATGTATGTGAGGGTCCACCTTAGCCTCTCCTCTCCTCAGTTGATAGTGCGGGGATGAGTTGAGAAGCCATGACGACGATGCACCCTCTAATGAGATCCATGGCCGGTGGGATATGTACATAGCCTTGATTGACGATGTTCGAGCTTTGCACGCCGACCATATGTGTCAATCAAAGATCTGAGCTCTTCTAGACCTCAAGCCCAGGCGATTCGACCACCCCATGTTCTTCTTCAAGCTCTAGGCAATTCTTAGTTTTTAATGAGTTTTCTATAATTTTTATACTGTAGTTTATACACCTTCGTGATCATATGTGATCACCACAACCTTCACTGTTCTTCCCCAATCTTCGCCAACCCACTCGAGCTCACCTTCCTTGCTCTAGAACCACCTCTACATCGACCCTTTCTCCGCCTTGAGTAGGAGGGGGACCCATTAGATCTCCTCCTCTGACCACCCAATAAGCCCTCCATTCATTTCCCATTTCACCTTAGAAACGTCATATTTGCTTCAACTATGTCTTCTAATGCTTGCAGGTGCCCCAATCTTCAGTAGTCGGAGCTTCGAGAAGAGCTTTGTTCTAGAGCTCTGGCCTTCGGTGACACTGCATCGAGTCAACGATCCAGCATCCTTGCCCATCCTATGATCCTCCACAAAACTTGCTAGCCTCTTGTAGAGGTATTCTTACCTCCAGCAAGGTGTGTGGAGCACGGAGGAAGATATACAAGCCCGTCGGAGCTTCGTTTCCTTGCCACTATCGTAGAGGAGTTCAGACGCCCACGACGTACATAAGTCATCGGATCGATTTGACTTGATGCTCGCATTTCACCTGACGGTCCACATTTCACCCGAACCTCTGCCATGAGCCACGTGAGCCAATCCAATCCACCTTCCCCGATCGAACTTAGCTCCAGGCTTGAAATGCATGCGCATGACATGCACCTCATAGAGAAATTATAACCGAAGGCCCACATCCTTCTACAAAATCTAGAACATTCCCACCTCATGTGCCACATGTGATGCACCTGGAGAAGTTGTAGGCGTACCCCATCAATTTCCCAATATTGCATAAATATCCCAACACACGAGTTATTTGTAGATGAGACCCTAACAACTTTTAATAATTGCTTTGGGGTCTATTTTGGGTGGTTTTGTAATAGATTTTATGTTTTAAATTACCTTTTCCTTGTGTTTATGCCTCTGGACCATTTGCATAATATATTGAACATATGATATTTAATCAATGTGATTTGGGTCTCGTTTGAAAGCTTTAAGAATGCTCTTTAAATTAGTGTAATTGATTCTCTGATTTGACCCTTGTACCTATACTTTAAAACTAGAGTAATCTTGTGCTTATTTCGTCTTGAAATCAATTCTGTTAGTGTATTATCATTTAATATTTGAACTCTGATTTGTTCTGTAAACCTAGAAACTTTATTAGGTTATTTAATCATTGATTTCATAATAATAATATGCTTAATGATTGACAGGATTTCATTAAATGATCTTTAGATTTTGTTCATATATATTAATGAATTGATTTAGATTTGGTGCATTTTTTCAATCTCTTTAGGACTAAGTTATTTAAATGGATTCTACTTGTACAAATTAATTATGAGCATTACAGTGTGTATGTACGTATTTGTTGTGTTGTGTATTGTAGTAGCATTTCATATCATCTTGTGACATATTATTTACTTGCATTTATAAAAATATAAAAAGGTCATGCATTCATATTGTATTGCATACCTGACCTAAATATCACTCTAAATAACTTAATCTAATTATTTAAAATCCTTATTTAGTATACTAATTGCTTGTCTCCTTGAGTTTGATCCTAAACTTATTCAAGATAAATTCAACCCAGTCTCTTCACTGAGATTACTTAATCGAGGTTCTGATAAGTTGTTAATCGACCATATTACGATGAATAATTATTAGAATAATCGATTAGTGAATCACCAGATGGTGCTGTTGGCAAGGATACAACATCATTAGTTTATTTACATAGGTTTATATATTTAATCAAGTGATTATTAGTGTTAATTAGGACTAAGTATTGTGTTTGTTGACCTTGTTTATTTAGTTTTTGACTTGTTTATGTTTTATGTTATTATTTTGTTAGCTTTATATCTATTTTGATCTACTAACCATTTAGTTGTTGTGGAGTCGAGGAAACCCGGAGTGATGCGGAGGCAAGAGAATCCACCACAACTAGCTCATACAAGAGACATAACTTAGTTAGTTTTGTTGTCTTAGATTATTTTTATGCATTATTCTTGTAACATAATTCCAATAATTGTTATTTACAACAGTTCTCGTTTGAGAACCCACGTGTATTCAAAGGACTTTTACTAACTTTTGTGTCTGTCAAGACAAGTTTCATCCTTTCCTAAGGGTGGGGCTTGATTTGAGCGATCAGAATTTGGATAGGCACACAATTCTTAGAGCTTTATATTAGGTCATATTGTTGGTTCTGTTGTAACCATAGATCACACACATCTTAAGACCATTCAGGTATATGCATGCAAGATCTTTCTATCTAGCATCAAATTTAAATCAAATTCTTTCTGCTAATAGAACTTATGCTTTATATATGATTTATCAGCCTGCTGTGCATATAGTGCAGTATTTTAAAATTCAATCTTGCATCCATATGGAAAGTGTCAGGAATCACTGTAAGTATTCCTAAACATGAGCATACATCATTGATTCTTGTTTTGCATTTAGCTCCTCTCAATTCTTAAATCTTGTTTTATAACTTTAGGTCAAAAAGGAAACAAGACTGATTGTTAGGGAATATCTCTTATGTGTTCATCTTAATCAAGTGATAACCAAACTCTAAAATTGAAACCGTTAAGAAGGTCAAGATTTATTAACTTGAAATAAAATCTACCTTATACTACGAGCGAGTATTACCGTCATTATTCATAGGTACTTACCTCCTGACAGAGTGAGTGAGGATGTATCCTTAAGGATAGAGCCCAATCCCCCGAACTTGCATCCTAAGTCTCCATTTCTGGCTCTCGTGGCTCTGATCTTAGTCTACGTTTTAGTTGTGTAACTCTGATTGTCTTTTTCGAGGTGTGATATTGAACCCGATAGCCCAGGAAGATATCCCTTTTACTTAAGAGCTATCAAGAGCATTGATGAGCGTAAGGAGACACCTTGTGTGTAAGGACTTCGATATTTTACTAGTACCAATTAAATTTGACAAGATAATTCACCTGAACTCTTACAGTCTTCACATGTGAAGTTGGTGAATAAAAAGACTTTGTTTTTTGTTTGTATTGTGTGAGTAAAATCTGGACATTCAACTGAAACATGTGATACTCATCTCCTTGAATTATGCGAGATCTATATGAAATCTTTTTGAAATCAAAGATAAATAGTTGGAGGGAAATTTGTTCGGACTTCGTGAACATCTCTTTGAACTCCCCATATATTATGTCTTTTGAGGTCAAGAAACCTCACTTCCTAGACCTCCCTGGATTCATGATGATCCTCTTCTCAGGTCCAGGTTAACTCACTTAGGGATGGTCACTCATCGATCAATTCCTTCCTCTCTTCACTTCTCACCAAGGATGACCTTTGCCTCAGTGAGCTCGATTTGATTTCAACTTCCTTATATCACCTAAATCCGTTTTCTACTGAAGGTAGTTTTGAAGATTCATTTTACGATGCCTCCAACGGAAAATAATTATGACGAGGAACGTGAGAACCTGCTAGAACATATACTTGCTAGGTTGACCACTTTGGAACAACAAAACACTCTTTTTAGAGCATATATGGGCCAACTAAATGTTGGAGTAGATACACATATGTATACGACGTACAATCAAAGGTAGTACCGAAATTTGAATTAGTTAAGTCCAGCCCAACCAGATGTAGAATATGAGCTAAAAATACATTTCCTTTCATTGTTGCTCAAATTAAATGGGAATGCACATGCATTTCTAAGAGACTTTGAGTTGGTCTGCGATAACCTTAGGTATCTTAGGGTTAGTCAAGACTATATCAAGCTCAAAACTTATCCTTTTTCCTTGGGATATAAGGCATACTATTGGCTGAAAAATCTCAGGTAGTTAATACTACATATATACAATTCAAGGACATATTCTTAAAGAAGTTCTATCCTTTGAGTAGAACTAATCAGACGAACTCGTATCAGTAGCTTCTCCCAACTTTTAAACGAACCACTCTATGACACATGGGAGTGATTCAAGGATATATTGCAAAAGTGTTCTTGTCATGGTCTGGAGACTAACGTATTGGTACAATAATTGTACAATGGTCTCAACCCCGAGATGCAGAGGGTTTAATGAGTGTTTCGTATGGAGGAAACTACACTTAACATGGAGTGATATTGTATGGAAGGTATTCAAGCATATGGCTAGAACAAGCCCCTCACAGACCACCAACATAGCATACACTAAGTCCCCTCTTTCACTCTTATCCAAAGGAGGCAAGAAGGTTGTGGTTGATCTTACTGAGGACCTGATTCTTAGTATATGAATCATTGCAAATAAGCTGACATTGGTTGAGTGGATTGACAAGAGGATGAACGAGTTGGAGAGCTTGTCTAAGCTCCCTAAGCAGATGGATGAAATTTCTAAGAGGGTATCCAAGTTGATGATCCCTGTCATGTCTGCTTCTACTGCTCCTATTTACCGAGTACATCATGTTCAGAAGCAACATATATCGAGGCCCTAAATTTGGTTAGAGGACCACTCATTTATCCAATCTTGCCAGCAACATCCATCTGCTGAGATAGTTTTGGAGGAGCCTCCATAGGTGTGGGATGTGAATGGTGTATAGTACCCACATGACCCTGCCACTAGACATGCATAAATGGGGGACCGTCAGCAGTATCAACATCCTCGTACTTCCACAACTACCGCTTCATTCCCACAACACTTCCAACACAGTAAAGTTTTGAGACTGCCATTTCCAACCACAGAGGGATCCATTTTTGTGTCAGTAGCAGTATCAGTCGGGCTAACAGAGCTCAACCTTTACCCATAACAACATTAATGTCATGGCCAGTTTTCCCAATCTTTGGCCTATCAATAGGGACAACCTTGGCAGAACTAGGTTCATAACATTATTCTTAAGGTCCAATATACATCCAACAACAAATTCTTGAGAAGCTTCGTTCATATAGGATCAAGATTCAGGATATGAGAGTTGACATCAACCGATTGTGCTGATGGCAAGATGAGAGATCTGCATCAGCTACCTCCATTCTTATCAGGTTCATGTTAACCCCAATAGCTTGAACAAGACATAATAGTAGCACTATGATCATGTGGAGCGGAAGGATTGTGGCTGTACCTAACCGAGCATGAGATATGGAGGAGGATGTCTCTAGGGCTCCACTTTAATAGACCTTAGAGGATGAGGAGGATGAGTATCTTCAGACACAACATGCCCTTTATCAACCAAGAAGAAGATCACTAAAGGGTAGATAGAGGATAAAGAGCACACAAGCACAACATGATGGAGATGCAGATTCAAAATCTACAGAGGACCTTGCACTTTCCGTTGAGGAGGATGTACATGCAGTAGAAATTCCCCAACCTATATTAGACAACAAAATTTTAAATTACAAGTTATGTAATAAAGATTCACGTATGAAGAACTTAGTTTCACGAAATGAAAAGAAGTATGTTTCAATTTATGATTCCGATTCTTCATCATCTTCTTCTCAGCATTCAATCCCTTTCCCCTTGCTCTAATGACAGAAAAGTGAACCATAAAAAAGATTCAGAAAGATGATCCAGACATGGCACGTTTTTGTAGTGAAAACATCATGGTTAAGGTGACATTTGATTAGTATGTAAAGCAATCATGCATTTCAAAAGTAACTTAAGGTGAGATACACATCTAGTAGGGTAAGAAGGAAGAAATTGAGAAGTCAAGTAATGACTCATGTCTTAACATTATCCACTACTTATTGTATCAAGAATCAACAACTATCAAGAAATAAGAGAGATATGGGTGCATGCTATGTGATGAGTCATATTGATGACAATGAATTTTCACACACTCTTTGATGAACACAAAATCTGCCTCGTTAATTATAAGGAATTGTCATAGCACATGAGGCATATTTCGGTCATGCAAAGAACCACACCTTTGAATATGTTGAAATTAATTTACTTGGAAAGTGTACAAAGGTCGAACACAAGGACACGAGCCTCTTTGTCTATTTATCAAATTTCATTGTTTAATTAATAAGTGGGAATCTTCTCATTTTAGGTCTTCATGTAGATACAAAATAAAATGCAAATAAAACAATGCAAGTCATGATGCATGTAATTTTTGTTTGATTTATAAATGCAATTAGATGAGATGCTAGATGAATGCCATGCTAACATAGAAATGATTAACAAATATGCCTTGAAAATATAAAGCCAGTGAGCAACATATTATGTTTTAATTTTTGAGTCAATTCGAACATCAAAATCAAGAACATGTATCTATTAATGGCAATACACTATATAACATCAAAATTTATGGTATTTCATATAGTGTCAAATCAAGAAATTAAACATATCATTAGATAGGGAATTAAATAAGCTTCAAAATGACACTAAAATCATGTAGTTTGGATCTAAAATGCTCAAGATATGAAAGAAACAATGCAATGGCATAAATGTAATAAAAATGCATGAGAAATAAAAGATAAATATTACAAACAGACACCTGGATGGACCCATTTGCAAATACAAAAACCTAGCATGACCTTTATGTAAATTTCCCAAGCACGCACATGAGGCACGTGCCTGGGGATGTTATTGCAAATTTGAAGAAAGGTCGGGGGTGTCCCTGTAAAATACCCAGCCACTCACATGCAGGACATGCGAGAGGCTAGGCTCGGAGTGGCGGACCAGGCTCAGGGCATATGGCAGCTTTTGGTGGCCTGGGAAATGGCTAGGCGGTCCGAGCCTCCTTGCCTCGATGCAGGCGACATGGCTCCATCAGGGTTGTTGGATGGTCGCCAAGAGACATCATCCAACAACGCATGCGCTTCTTCCTCCGTCGGGGAAGACGCGACACAATTGAAGCTCCGACAAGGCTGCCAGAGCTCTACTGAGCTCCCCCATGCTCCTGATCCTCACTGGAGGACCGTGGATGCCTGGAAAGGGTGTCTGATCGGAGGCGATGGTGTGAGGGTAGCTGGAGATGGATACCGACATCGCACCACAAGAGGAGGTGCTCGAGATCGATGAGGCGGTGAAGACTCCGACCATTGACGATTCCTGCAAAGTTGACTCATACCCGAAGCCTGTGTGAGTAGATTATGAGAGAGAGGGAGTGGAATGGGGGCATGATCAGGGCAAAGAAGGTGGAGGCTCAAATGAGTTCTCTGACGTATTATCGAAGAAAATGGAGCGAGGCGGATGGGGTTATGGAGGGTGAGGGATGGTGATTGAGGTGAGGCGCGTGAAGGAAGGATGGACGACAGAGCTAGTAGGGTCGTTAGTGAACGAAAGGGCGATGGGTATGCATGTGATTAATTCAGATAAAACGAAAGAGAAATAAGGAGGGGAGATGTACCTGGAGGTCGGAGCTGATAACGACAGCGGAGGGATCATCCTAGGATGAGGTCCCTAAGGATCTCTGGTCGTCGCTCAACATGCTCGGCCTGAGCATGGTGCTCAATGGTGCCTAGGGCAACCACGACATGATCAAAAGACCACGGGTCAACGCCAAGGGATGAGGCCATCTTCACCTACAATCTCCGACCTCTCTCTATCACAGAGAGGTCGAGGGTAGCTGGGCCTATGCTCTGAGATTGGTGGACAAGGGTTATGGGAGGTAAAGCTTGGGTTTTATAGGTGGAGGAAGATGACGGTTGTCAATGGTGGCGTGACGTTTTGAAACGACTAGAATGAAGGCTTGGAGTGAAGGCGGGGGAGAATGGTGGTTATGCATGGATGTAGGAGGTAACAACTGTGGAATGGTGGCGTTAGGTTGTAGTAAGATGAACAGAGAAGAAGGCTAAAATAGGAAGGGGGCGGATGCGGTCGTAACGTCTAAGGGAAGGGGATGACTGGAGGAGGAAGATGACTCATGGTTCGTTGGATCTTGCGATCCAACGACGCAGATGAGGGCACAAACAAGAGGCTAGGATTAGATCGATCAGATCAGATCTGATGGTGAGGGAAGAAGCTGTGACGAACGGTTGTGATGAAGTGTTGGCTTCATCGAAGGGTTGTGCGAGAAAAGGTGACGTGGAGCATGACGAGTCGCTGGATTGGAGTTGATCTAGTGGCTGGGGTTAGTGCCCTAAGGAGTGGCTCAAATGAGATCAGGTGGAAGTGAAGAACGGCTGGTGAGGGGACAGGGTATGGACGACAACGATTAAAGTGGGGAAGAGTGGAACCAACGACCAGAAGGGAGGCCGAGTGGCAGAGAAGGGAGCGGGCCTTGTGGGCAGCCCAGAGGGCGCCACGTGGCCCAATAGAGAAATTAGAAAATAAGAAATTAAAGAAAAATCGAAAAGAAATAATTAGATCCTAATTAGAAAAAAGTCAACACACGGAAGTTGTAGATCTCGATGAGATCTACAAGCTTCACGTTGAACAAAAGCTAAAAGAGGTCATTTGTACAAAAGTGAATTTTTGGGAGTATTTTTAATGGGAAAAACACTGCTTTTGATTTTGAGATATTTTTGTATTTTAAATTTCTTTTTAAAGGTCAAGATTAAAATAGACAATAATTAACCTAATTTTTATGGGATTTAATAAAATAGAAAAATAAGGAAAATGTTAGTAATAAAATACAATAAATAGAGTTAGTTAATTCGAGTCATTTATAGATTATTTATACACAGTTTATATATAATATAATACAAGTTAATAATACTGAATTGTTAATGATTTTTCTTGAATTGTTTAAGCTTGAGTATTAATAATTGGATTTTAGCACGATGAATATGGGATTCATCCCTCTCTTCGATAATGGATCTTTTATTAACCTACGACCTTTAGCCTTGTATGAGAGACTAGAGTTAAGATCTCTACACAAATCAAGAGCCTTACATAAAAAGGGCTAAGGGTGAGGTTAAGAATGTTATCATACCGATTGCAAGACAAGAATAAATGGTGGAGTTTACTGTCTTTGAAATGGAAATCCCAAATCATTAGAGAGAATCTCAAATCATTCTAGGGTGGAATTTCCTTAGGATTGCTGGAGCTTCATTTGACTATCATATTAGAATGATGAAATTCCGTTCTCTAGTAGGAGAAGTGGAACTTGCGATGCAGTTGACGAAGTGGTAAAGACCTAACTTCGAGACCAGCACAAATTGCTCATCTTCTGAGGAAGAGTGCACAGTGATAGGCATTGTTGGGCCATGGAAACATACCCCAGTAGTATTGAGCGAGATCGTCTCATCTAGAGAAGACAACATTCACAATGTAGTTGGCCATGTGTCGCCGAGTTTCTTGATAGATTCATCCCCTACTCCTTTGATGACACATAAGTCTATGTGGACTTATCGGCTCCATCTTTCACAGAACAATCAAGGGTTGAGGATGATAAGTTGGACATAGCTTTAGCTGAACTACCACAGATCTTTGGTGATCCGACTCAAGACATAATAGTTTGAGGCAAGCACAACACATACAGACCCACCTTCATGCAGTACGAAACCATATTCAGATATGGTACAACCTGATTTACTTGATGATACATATTTGCTAGAGCTGAAACTATTGCCTCCTACAATGAAGTACACCTTTCTTGTGGGACCCAAGAATAGATTCCATGCCATCATTAGTTGTAAGATGACTAGCATGAGTTTAAGTTGCATAAAATTTTAGAGAAGAACCTCAAGGCAATAGGTTGGACAATGTCATATCTCGTGGGAATTAACCCTGCTCTCTGTTCATACCACATATATATGTTAGGGATGGTGCTAGACATTCCTGTGAATTTCAAAGAAGAATGAATCCAAATAAGAGAAGTTGTGAAGAAAGAAAATGAGAAATAGTGTGGAACAGACTTTACAAACCCCATCTCTAACTCCAAATAGGTGGCCCCATTACATGTTGTTCCTAAGAAGTTCAGAATTCAAATGGTCACCAATGAGGAGGGAGTAGAGATCGTGACACGAGTATCCATGTTGTGGCGTGTTTGTGTTGACTACAAACGCCTGAATGCTGCGACCAAGAAAGACCACTTCCTTTACCTTTTATTGACCAGATTTTGGAGAGATTAGCAGAGAAAGAGTTCTTTTATTTTCTTGATGGATACTCATGCTACAATCAAGTAGCAATCACCTCTGAAGATCAGAAAAAGACCACATTCACATGTCCATTCGATATATACACATTCAAACATATGCCATTCGGGCTCTATAATGCCCTAGGCACTTTTCAACGATGCATGATTGTTGTATTTATTGAGATGGTGGGAGATTTCTTGGAGGTTTTCATGGATGATTTCTTGGTCCATGGTAATTCCTTTAATTCATGTCTTGCTCACTTGGACCGAGTTCTTCAAAGATGTAGAGAGGTAAATCTGGTATGCTCCTAGGAAAAGAGTCATTTTATGGTTTAAGAGGTATTGTGTTTGGGACACGTCATGTCCAAAAAAGGAACGGAGGTTGACCCTACCAAGGTAAATGCAATCAAGAAACTTGATCAATGAACCAATGCCAAGTCAATGCATTCATTTTTAGGGTATGCTGGATTCTATAAGAGACTCATTAAAGATTTTTCAAATATTACCCGACTATTGGTTGGGCTCTTAGAAAATGACACAGATTTCATTGTAGATCACATGTGTCTTGAGGCCTTTGAGCTCTTGAAAAAATGTGATAAACTCACATGTCTTACAAGCTCCTAATTGATCTCTTCCATTTGAGGTCATGACTGATGTGTCTGATTTGGCTAAAGGAGTTGTGTTACGAAGGGATACTGTTTACACTACATGAGTAAAGTCTTAGATCTTGCATAGAAAAATTATACGGTTACTGAAATGGAAATGCTCACACTAGTTTGGGCCCTAGAGAAGTTCATATCTTATATATCCGGCTCAAAGGTGAGAATATACACCGATCAGACAACTATTCAATATTTAATGGAAAGAAAGGACACAAAGGCACATCTTCTTCGGTTGATCTTATTACTCCAGGAATTTGATTTGGAGATTAAGGATAAACCTGGAGTCAAGAATATTGTGGCTGATCATCTGTCCCAGATTGAGCTTAAGGATTCCTCGGAGTCTGGACCAAATATAGACTTTCTCGGACGAGTCAATTTATGTTATCGACTCCTCCCTTAGTATGCCAACATGGTGGACTACCTTGTATCCAAGCAAGTTCCCCAAGGTTGGAATAGGGGAAATATTGACCAAATGAGTCAGATTCAAAGAAATATCATTGGGAAGATCCGTTCCTTTTCTTTGAAGGACCGGATTGTGTCTGGCGAAGGTGTATTCCTCAGGAGGAAAATTAGAGTGTCCTCACTTACTACCATACACTGGAGGAAAGATGACACCACTTGGGAAAGCAAACAACATATAAAATGCTCCAATGTGGATTTTATTAGCTGACCTTATTTCAAGATGCTTTGACTTTGTAAAGTCACAGTCAATCTGTCAAAGAATGGGAGGGACAGTTGAATTTAGAGATGAGATGCCCATGCAACTAGTGTTATTTTGTGACGTTTTTTGATGTATGGGGCATTGTTTTTATGGGCCCATTTTCCAATAGTCATGGATACGAGCACATTTTATTGGCGATCGACTATTTAGCAAGGTCAGTAGAGGGTATCCACACCCAAACCACAAATATCAAGATTGTTTGTAAATTTTTGAAACATCATATAATTGCTAGGTTAGGAGTTCCAAAGGTACATATCTCATATGGGGGTAGACACTTCATGAATCGGGAGATGAAAAGCTTAGCTAAGGAATAAGAAATCAAGTATAAATTTGTTAGTCCATACCACCCATAGTTCAACGACATGGCAAAGGTTTGAAATCGAGAAGTGAAGAGTATACTTCAAAAACTTGTGTCATGGTAGGAAAAAATGGTACAACGATTACACCAAGTTATATGGGCTTACAAGATGGCCTACAGAACACTACTCAGAACTTCACCTTTCAGAATAATCTATGTCAAGCCATGTCATACGCCCATTGAGCTTCTGCATAAATCTGAATGAGCAATCAAAAAGATAAATTATAGTTGTCACATAAGGAAACTTTGTAGAGACTTGAACCTGAATGAACTCATAGAGATCCGAAACCGAGTGTATGGCAACATTTTGATTTATAAGGACAAAGTTAAGATGTGGCATGATCAACACATTAGGTGCAAGAACATTGTCCCGGGACAAAAGGTATTGTTGTTAAACATGAAGTTAAAGATTTTTCATGGGAAACTTATGTGAAAATGGACGGGTCCCTGTATAGTGAAGAAAGTGCACATCAATGGAAGTGCAAAGATATCTAATCCCGGAAATGGTGCACGCCTTTCTTAGTTAATGGACAACTGTTGGAACACTTTATTGAATCAAATGAACGATTATTCCAAGTTGAGAAGATTGGCTTCATGCAGAGAGATTATCATGAAGATATTTTAGACCACTCTACATGAAGCTGCATAAGAAAGATTCAGGTTAACACAGATTCATTAGCAACAAAGATTCATACTTTGTTTATTCTTCTAACTATAACTTCTAAACTTGATTGACTCCATTCTTTCTGTTTCTATCAGTCCCTTCTTCTTTAGATCTTTACTCCTTACTTAGGCTCTTTAAAGCCTAAGTATGAAGGGGGAGGGTCTGAACCCCTGTTCTGTATAATCTCTTTGTTTCTTCAGTCACTCTCTCAGTCCATATTATTTCCATTCCTTCTTTGTACTTAGGCTATTTTTAGCCAAAGTATAAGAGAACCAAGAACTGTTGGTATATTATTCTTGTTCATCTTTTCTTTAATACCATGTTCTTGTGTATTTTCTTCCTACACATAAGCAATTTAAAACCTGAATACAAGGGGGTTGTACCTGTTTCACTGCTCGTATTGACTTTCTTCTTTATACTTAGTATGAGATATGTTCTTCATTTCACTTTGTGCCATGAGGACATGACACAAGCTAAGTATGAGGGGCGTACATATATATTTCATATATACTTTATCCATAGCTCATAGTTTAAAATGTTGTCATACTAAGTTATGGGCTAAGGGTATGGGGATTTAAAACTAATTTTGAAAAATGATTTGTAAAATATTTTGAAAATCTTTATACATATGCGATATGATTTTCTAAAAATATTTTACATATTATTTTCAAAAGGGTAGAAATGATTCTGAAACATTATTTTGTATATACTTATAAATAGTTTAAAAAATCATCATTACTAACTAATAAGTGGTTTTATCCCTGACACTCTCATATCACACAAGACTTGTGTAGTTCATGATACGTGATTTAGAGTGACACTTAATTCAATCTAACCATTCTTGTTCATTAGGGTCTTAGGACTTAATAACTTAGACATCACAAGTTTGAATGATATACATGCTATATTTCATGTAGAATCTTACTCTTAAAAAGAATATGACCAGCACTACACATGCATGATTGCATAGTCAATGGGATGAGTCAATGTTTCGCTTGAGCAATTAGGATTAGAGGTTTGAGCTTGGATCTGATTTAATGATGTTAGAGGATGGGATACTATTAAGTTTTACTTCATGAAACCTGAATGTCATCACTTTAACTAGTATGAGAACAAGGTTCTTATATTATATTGATTCGAAACCTAAATGCTAGTGTCTGTAAAACCATAAAAATATTTATCAGTATGAGCCAACTTGGTAAAAGTAGTGGAACTATCAAAAAAGCAAAAAGAAAAGAAAAAAATTGAAACTAAAAGCTCATACAGTTCACAAAAAATTCAAAGAGCTTATGTTAATGGTGAGCACTCCCAACATATTCAAAGTATTCACTTAGATCAAATCAATTAGGCCATTTAAGTCAGGTGAGTACGATAAAAGGGCTCTACGTTGTTAGCGATACAAGACTGGGTGTCAAAGGTATAATAGATACTCAAAAGATACACACCTCAGTGTATTTCAAAAAATCAAGTGCAGATGACTCAGACGTCTTGGTGACATACCGATGAACACCAAAAATACTTGTGTGTGTTAATAAGGCACTCGAGAGATCCTTGATCCTATGAGAGGAGAAAAGAAGTGACACAAACCTAAATCCTCCATACTTGGCCATTCCATCTCACATTTTCAGTCTGACAACTAAAGAGACGATGGAATGAAATGAGACTATTTATTACCTAGACTTAAGGTTTGGGTCCTAAGGATTGTTTTTTTAGATTGGAACCTCAGGCAAAGCTTTGACTCTACACTTGTACATGTAATTCATACTAAATGTCATATTACTTATATATATATATGTACTTAGAGTATATTATAATTAGGGAAGTTGAGTTTCTACTAGGTTGAACTTAGAGTTTAGGAGTCACGTGAAACTCATGTCCTGAATGTCAAGCCTTACATCTCACATGCACGATTAGGAATTCAACTCACATATTCATTCTTTATTTGCTCGAGGAAGAGTACAATTTAAGTATAGGAGGGTGATGAATCACATATTTATCATCATTATTTGGATTAATCATCCCTCTATCTTAAACTAGTCAATTAACTTAAAAATAATTAATAAAAATCAACTCTTAATACCTTGTAAATAATTAAGGCTAATTATTATACATAAAATGAATTATATTTATGTGTTTATAGTGTCTCTTATTTTATATGTTTCATACTACTAAAACCAAGTAAAAATTAGTTTATTAATAATATATAATATATTGTATATTATTCATTAAATAAGAATACAAAAAAATAATATAATAAATAAAAGAAGTATTTTTATTTTTAAAAATATTTACAAAATAATAAATATGTATATACGATGTATTTTGACTTTTGAGTTCCACATGAAAGTTGTAGATCTTGAAAAGATACACAACTTTCACGTTGAACACTTTTTCGTTTAACTCCATTTGTTTGTTTATTTTACACGATTTAACTTATTTTCCTATTTTTGATTGGGCCACGTGGCCCAATCAGGAGCCACAACTTAGCAGCTCTTCTTTCCTCCCCACATGCCTCTTGGACCGTCTGATCTCTTGATCAGACAACCTTGATAATTCAAGATCATCCTCTCCACAGACTGCTTGATCAAATGACCAAGTGACTCTAAGCACCTTTATCGTGCCTATTTGTGAATCGTTGGATTGTTTGATCCAATGGTGGATTCTCATCGTCAACCTCTAGAGGTTACTCCTTCTAAAGGTTGCATCGCTTCATCAAGCCAACTTCTCCTTTTTTCTCCTGCCTATCCACGTGTGCTTCTGAAGAGAGGCCAATACCATTCTGACACACTCTTAACCCTCATCCTCGCCGGGTGTTCAATCTCTCTCTCTCTCTCTCTCTCTCTTATGTGAAATAACTGGAGGTGGTCGAAACAACCTCCGTCAACCACATCACTCTGATCCAAACCCTCACCAAAACCACCATTTTCTCCGATCCACCTTTACGAGAGGTTTACCCTAGCATCTCCCCCCTTTCTTGTGATAGTACAAGAGTAATTAGAGAAGCCACGATGGCGTGCTACCTCTGGTGAGATCCTTGGGTTCATCAAACAAGTTGCAACACCAATTCTTGCCACTTGATCTACCAACCATTGTATAGCGAAGTCCAGAGGTTGTGTTAAACCTCAATACCAAGTCTGTGTTACACCTTCCGACCTTCTTCTTCTTCATCTCCAGGTAACTCTCAGTTAGCCCCTCTTTATTGTTTCTCCATTTATTCACATCAGCACATACTCTATCACTATCATCTAAGTAAACAATCCTCTTCACTATGTTCCTATGATCCACGTGTATCGCTTCGATCATCACCTCTACTTCTCGATCAACTCCTCCACACTCCGACAAGCTTCTCCAACTTCCAAGTTAGTCTCAATATTTCCCCTTTTCTCTTCTCCTAATTAATTAGGCACATGCATTCAAGGTCACCTTCAATCGAATGCACCAACACCTTCACCCCACCTCACTCCTTCATGTAAGCCATTCTGTTTACCCCACTTTCTTCTCCAGAAACTCTCTAATTCGTCCCCTTTGTCCTCCTTGCACAGGAGGGGAACCCATTAGGGCTCCACCTTCCAATCACCTCGACGACCATCTAGACCACTCATACATCCCCCAAATGATTCCCCTGTGCTTCGACTATGCTTGCTAACAGTACAGATACCCCTACATCTTCAATGGTCGGAGCATCTAGTTAAGCTCTGTTATAGATCTCCCCCTCTGGCGACACTTGATGGAGCTGACGATCTAGCGATCTCCAACCCTTCTCCATCTCTCCAATACCTTCACCAACACCTTGCAAAGGTGATCCGACCTCCAGAGAGTTGTGAGGAGCATGGAGGAGGATGGAAGTAGTCACTGGAGCTTCGCTACTGCGCCACCACTGTGGAGAAGGCCGGAATTCCATGACATGCATGTATTGTCTGATTATTTGGATCTGACGGTCCATGAGCGCCCACACCTTAGATAAAGTGAGTAGCCTCAGTGGAACAAAACCCAGCCTCAAAGCACCCAAGCCACCTACCCCGACTGAGCCTAGATCTAGGCCTCCACCTGCACACATCTCGTGTATGTGTTCTGGGGAAATTACAGCCGAATACCCCATCCTTCTTCAAATCACAGAGCATTCCAATCATACATGCTCCACCTGACACGCTTGGATTATTTGCACGTCAACCCCACTGATGAAAACTTATTCATTCACCTTTATTCCTTTATTTCATCATTAAATCCCTACATAAATGCATGTAAATACAGATACTTGTACAAATTAACAATCTGACCTTTGCTTTTAAATAGTGCTTAAATAACTATATTTAAATTTAAAATAAATGAATAAATAAAAAAAGAAAAAAGGAAGTATTGCAAATATTAACTGACCCTAAACCTCGAGACTAAGTCAATATTGACTTGGTCGACAAAGAATAAAGTAGGGGGAGACAAGGGCATACAAATACAAACAAAACCACACTGTCACCTAGAACTCTAGGTGACTTATACACTGTATATAGCTAAAACTTGCACTAATTTATACACACTCATACTCACTTCAAATAAAATATTTCAACACTAAACATGTACATACAATACATAGAAGAAGAAAACAAAATGAATTGCACATAAAAATAAGTTACTGTGTGTCTGGGACACAGATGAAAAAAGTGCAAATATAACTTCACAGAACCATATCTTCTCCATATGAACTCGGAATTGACTAATGAATCTCGGATTTATCATCAATGTACTCCTTATTTATCCTTTGAGCATTAATAATTCAATCAAAATCTTCATTAATTCTGCTTAATTAAGAAATGAACCTTCTCTTGTAAGAAAACTCTAATTTTTGTTTATAAATCAACAACTTTTATTTTCTTTGTTTTTCTTATTTTATTTCTTGTTAAAAACTCCAAAAAATTAGATTAAACATTGTATATATTTATTTTTACCTTTAAAAGAATTAAAAAAAGACAAAAAGAATTAAAAGCTAGCATTTTTATATATTAGAAATACTTCAAAAAATTTTGTTTTATGTATTTGATCTCTTTTGGCTTTTCGTCCAACATTAAACTTCTAGATCTCCTCAAGATATACAACTTTCATCTTTTAACTTTTTTTCTTAAATTTGCTTCCTTCTATTTCTTTTACATCTTCTCATCATTATCTCTTTTCTGAATAATTTTATCGGGCCACATGGCGCTCTAAGGAGCCGCCACGCAACCCCTTCTCCACATGCCACCCACCTCCTTTCCATGCCCTTGGATCATGTCCTTCTGCTCCATCTCGACTGCTCCTTTCTGCTTACCCCACAACCACTGGATCTTCCCCTCTAATGCGATCCATGCCACCCCCTTCCTCCTCATCTCCACCACTGGATGGCGTTGCATCCAACGGCCTAGAGCCATCCACATCTCCTTCTAGCGCCCCGCAATAGGATCAAAACCTCCTACTTCATATCCGTCGCTCCCCAACGCCTCATTCACCATCGTTGGATCAGATCCTTTGATCTGATCTAATCTGCTCCCTTGTGCCTCCTTCAAGGCTATCCAACAACCCCAAACCCATCTTCCTCCTCCAGCCCAAATTTCCCGCACCGCACCTCTCCTCCCCTTCCATTTTTAACACCAACACCTCACCACCTATTCACTCAATAACGACCCTCCCATGCAGCCCTATCTCCTCCACCCCTCGCATGACCATCAATGCTACAAACCTCGCCTCCATATCCTCCAATCGGTCGTTGCAAACATCTCCCTCCACCATCGTAACACACATATCATCACCGTTAAATACCCCTCCTACGACCACTTCATTCTTCATCCACCATTCACTGGCCTTAGGCGAGGCCCTCTCCTCCCTACTATGACAAAGGGGAGGAGGATTGGGGGCCGACAAACCTTCAAGGTCTAGGTGTCGACTGATGGTAGTTTCCATGTTCCAAAGCCTCAACGGTAGCTGCCCAAGCTCCCTCTCCAACTGAGTAGGTTGACTGACGACCGGAGGTCCTCCTGACCTCAGCACAAGCCACGTCCTCTGCCCAATCTCCATCTCCGATCAGGTAAGCTTCTACACCACTTTTTCTTTACTTTTCTCTTAATTATCTCTATGCATACACATACCCTCTTAAATCGACAACCACCTGACATGCTTGGACTATTTGCACGGCAACCCCACTGACGAATACTTATTCATTCACCTTTATTCCTTTATTTTATCTTTAAATCCCTACATAAATACATGTAAGTAAAGATACTTATACAGATTAATACTCTGACCTTTGCTTGTAAATAGTGCTTAAATAACTATATTTAAATTTAAAATAAATGAACAAAGGAAAAAAGAAAAAAATAAAGGAAGTATTGCAAATATTGACTGACCCTAAACCTCAGGACTAAGTCAATATTGACTTGGCTGACAAGGAAGTAGGGGGGAGATAAGGGCATACAAATATAGACCAAACCACACTGTCACCTAGAAACCCTAGGTGACCTGTACACTGTATATAGCTAAAACTTGCACTAATTATACACACTCATACTCACTTCAAGTAAAAATATTTTCAACACTAAACATGTACATACAATACATAGAAGAAGAAGACAAAATGAATTGCACATAAAAATAAGGTACTGTATGACTGGGACACAACTGAAAAAGCCGCAAATATAACTTCACAGAACCATATCTTCTCCATATGAACTCATAATTGATTGATGAATCTCAGATTTATCAACAATGTACTCCTTATTTATGCTCTGAGCATTAATAATTTAATTAAAATCTTCATTAATTCTGCTTAATTAACAATTGACCCTTCTCTTGTAAAAAACTCTATTTTTTATAAATTAACAACTTTTATTTTCTTTGTTTTTCTTATTTTATTTCTTATTAAAAACTCCAAAAATTAGATTAAATATTGTATATATTTATTTTGACCTTTAAAAAAAGACACAAAAGAATTAAAAGCCAGTGTTTTCATCTATTAGAAATACTTCAAAAATTTTGTTTTATGTATTTAATCTCTTTTGGCTTTTCATCCAACATTAAACTTGTCGATCTCCTCAAGATATACAACTTTCATCTTTTGACTTTTTCTTAAATTTACCTCCTTCTATTTCTTTTAAATTTTCTCATCATTATCTCTTTTCTCAATAATTTGATTAGACCACGTGGCGCTCTAAGGAGCTGCCACACAACCCCTTCTCCACATGCCACCCCCTCCTTTTGACGCCCTTGGATCATGTCCTGCTCCATCTCGACTGCTCCTTTCCACTCGCTCCACAGCCACTGGATCTTCCCCTCTAATGCGATCCAGGCCACCCCCTTCCGCCTCTATCTCCACCATTGGATGGTGCCGCATCCAACGGCCTAGAGCCATCCACATCTCCATCTAGCGCCCCACCATAGGATCAAAACCTCCTACTACATATTCATCTCTCCCTAGTGCCTCATTCACCGTTGTTGGATCATATCCTTTAATCTGATCTAACCTGCACCCCTGCGCCTCCTTCAAGGTGATCCAACGACCCCGAACCGATCTTCCTCCTCCAACATCCTCCCTTGCCCCCATATTTCTCATACCACACCTCTCCTCCCCTTACATTTTTAACACCCACACCTCACCGCCTCTTCACTCGATAATGACCCTCCCATGTAGCCATATCTCCTCCGCCCCTCGCACAACCATCAATGCTATAAACCTCGCTCCATATCCTCTAATCTGTCGTTGCAAACATCTCCCTCCACCATCATAACACATATATCAACATCGTTAAATACCCCTCCTAAGACCACTCCATTCTTCATCCACCATTCATGGGCCTTAGGCGAGGCCCTCTCCTCCCTACTATGACAGAGGGGAGGAGGATTGGGGGCTGCCGATCCTTCAAGGTCTAGGTGTCGACCGATGGTAGTTGCCATGTTGTAGAGCCTTAAATGTAGCTATCCAAGCTCCCTGCTCCGACCGAGTAGGTTGACTGACGACCAGAGATCTTCCTGACCTCAGCAAAGGCAACCTCCTCTGCCCAGTCTCCATCTGCGATCAGGTAAGTGATGAATACCCATTCATCACTCTTTATTCTTTTATTTTAGCTACAAAACCTTTGCAAAACACCATGTAGATACCTGTAAATAGACTAATTTAGCAAAATGCATGCATTATGTAAATATTAATAATTAGCACGTTTTGTGCAAAAATATAAGAATAAAGAGACAAAGAAAAAGAAGGAGATATTTAGAATAAATATCGAGTGACCCGAACCCAAGGGAGGACCAAGCATTGGCCTGACCGCAAAAGAATCCAAGTAGAGAGAGATAGGGACATTCCTAATAAAATGCTCCTTCATGTACATATTTAATTTTATTAAAATAAAACAAAAATAAAAATGGGTTTTTACTATTTTGTATATATTTATAAAAATAAAATAAAAATGGGAAAAATAAAATAAAATTAAAATAAATACTTTCTCTCTCATTAGTGTACATAGACCATGTATATAAAATAAAATACCTATTTATTTCCCCTTGTAAATAATTAATAAAAATACAATAAAAATCATTCTATATTTCATATTTTATGATATAAATAAATAAAATATAAAATGGGAATAAATGTACATAAATAAAATAATAAAAATAAAATTCAAAAAATACATAGGTAAATATACCTATATATAATAATAATATATTGTAAATATATAATTTATTTTTCAAAAAAATAAATAATAATCACTAAAAATTTCTTTGAAAATAAAGAAATATTTTCATGTTGAAAATATTTTCAAATAAAATCATTTATTATTTTAAATGAATTTATACTTATTTAATAATTCCTGGATTCTGGTTGGTCCACGGGGGATTGTTGATCCCGGTCAACTCCCCCCCTTGGACCACTTAGAATCCGAACCCGTCTCACGACCCGAATTCGCCAAATTTTCTAGAAGTGATCCGATCATCTCTCACCTAAACCCCGGGCCCCGACTAACCTGGATTCATCCCTGGTCCACGCCTAGGGATCTTCCTAGGGATCCATGCTCTACAATTTCCTACCCGACTCCATCTTCTCGAACCCCTAGACTATTTAGCTTCGCCTCCGCCGCACATTTCATGCGATCTTTGGCCATCCCCCTCGCCGTCGATGAGCTCCTTATCTTCGCCTGAGTGACAGCAGCGTGAGGACGAGTCGCAGGGAGGACGCGAGCGCCGGGAGCCACTGATCCGGCGACTTTCACCGCTGTGCTCCGCTGCAAGGTGATCCCGAGCCTCTGGATCGTTGATCCATCGAGGCGACGACCCCTAGAGGTCCCTGACCTCCAGCACAGACATCCTCCTCCACCAGATAGCATAGATTTCCAGTAGTTTAGGTTAGATTCGATTTTTCGATTTTAGTTCATTTGGCTCTGCCGCCACCGTCCACCGTCTCCGATCATCCATCTGCTACTCCGACCACCCTATCGCATCCACCAGACTTCGCTCCATCTTCTCCACCCTTCCATTCCACCTGACTCACCCCGGAGCAGGTTCACCGCCCTCCTCTGCCGTCGCTTCACCGAAGGGCGCCGCCCCGCCTCCCACACGCACCCATTCCGACCTTAACTGGGTCGAGGCACTTTTCCCTCGACCCAGGATATGTTCTGTGCAGGTTTGCAGGTAAAGGACCCCATATGGGGGTCCAACTAGTTCAAGCACAGGAGCTCCAAGCCTTCATCGTCGCCGGAGCATCTCCGATGTCTCCGGCTTCATCGGAGCCATTCACCAGCTGTGGAACGTCGTCAGGAGCATTTCGCCCAACCTAGCAGAATCTGAGGAGCCCTCCACCACGCGTATTGGGCCGGCGAAGCTTGCCGGCGAGCTGTTCTTCGAGGATCTCCAGCCACCGTTAGATCGAGCTCCCGCCCCAGTTTTGATCGTGGCCGTCAGTTCGCGAGAGATCTTCACCGCCCGATCCATCTTGGATTCCATCTGGAGCGTCCATCAGCGAAGGGGCGTCTACTGCTCTCCACTGTCAGATCGTATACATGGCGCCTTCCCAACCGTGGATCTAAATAAGGGGTAAATTTCTTGTAGGCCCTCTTCTTTTGGTTGTTACTGTTCAGTCCTGTAAATAGTTTATTTAGTTGTTGCTAGTTTGGGTAAATTGCATGTAGGACCCTAGTGTTTTTAAATATTGCTATTTAGTCCCTATTTGAGTGGAGCACGTGCTTTGACACGTGAGGAGTGGAACAATTGCAGATCACATCCTGTAGTTTCTGATTGTTATTGTCTGATATTTTATAAATAGGAATTAAAGAAATACCTCTCTGTGCCTGAGTCACGTGCCGAGCCCGTGTGTTTTGGGCTTTTTGCATTTTTGGCCCCGTGGTTTTCATAGCTATTATTTATTTGGCCCTACAATTAACTTTCTTTGCACTTTGGTCCCTGTGTGCTATAGCCTTTGTTTTTATTGAATAAAATATCAAATTAGGTCCAAATCCAATGAAATTTGGAAACGTGGCTCCTACCATTGTGTAAAAAATTCATTAACTTTTTGGGACATTTTTGTTGCTTTTTATTATTTTTAAAAAATCAAAAACCATCATTTTTGCTACTGTCTGACTTAGAAAATCAACTAAAAATATAAAAAGACATATAAAAATTCTAAAAAGATTAGTGTTTGTTGGTTTTGTTGCTTTCCATCTTTTGTCCAATTTTTGGCTCATTTGTATCTATAAAACCCATAAAAATTAAAAAAGCCTAAAAATCCTATAAAATCATTAAAAGTTCTATAAAAATAAAAAAAGTACAATTTCAATTTCTATAGTTAGGTTTTTATTTTTACTTTTCATAAAAATTACCATCAGATTTTTATAGACTAATTAGTTATTTTTAGTTAGCCTTTCAAATTTGACTGCACACTTTGTCACTGTTTTTCCCCTTTCCGATTTTTATAAAATCAACTAAAAATTGTAAAATTCTCAGAAAATTACCAGAAACACTTAAAAACATAAAAACACAAAATAATTTTATTTGATTTTTTTGGCTTTATTTGTTATGTTTTATAAATAGTGGTTTGTTGGCTTTTTCCTTTGTTTTTATATTTCCTTTGTTATTAAAAATACAAAAAATTTAAAAGATTTAAAAATCCACCAAAAATATTTCTTTTATTTTGTTTTCATTTTCGACTACTTCGTAGGCCGTCTCAGCTAATTCATGCTCCTTGTGTCCGACTCTGGTCGCTATACCAGGTTAAATAAATAGCGAGGACCGCTTCGAGTTTATTGATTGATTTTATGATTTTGGTGGTTCCTGATTTTTCTTGTTGAGTCCGACTCGAGGGATTGAGGTCGCAATGACGATTGATACCTATCTCCCTTAGCCGCTCGGATTCTCGGCCTCATCAGAATGGCGCCGTTGCCGGGGAGCACGACTTAGTAGTTGGTTTGTTTTCATTTTATTTCAGTTTTGTTTTTCACAGCTTTTTCTGCGGCTTTTCTTTCGTCCGCGACTTTTCGCGACTTTTTGTTTCTCTTTTATTTTCATTTTATTTTATTTTCTTTTATTTTATTTTTTTCTTGTTTGTTTTTATTTTGTGTGTTTATTTTATTCCATTTTTGCATATATTTTCTTTTATTGATTTTCTTTTATTATTATAATAATCTGATCTGTTACACCTCTGTTTGTTTGCTTGCGAGGGCTCGAGGACCAAGGCAGCTTTTCTCGAAGAGCCGACGCAACCGCGGGATTCGGAGGCGGCTCCCTTCTGCAGGAGCCGCATGAGAGCGCGAGGAGGCAAGCAGGAGTGCGGAAGTTGTAGTGTAGCTTAGTTTAGCTTTCTTTTATCTGTAGACTATTCTATTGTATATAATATAGGTACCATGAAGCTCAGAGACTTGTGATTGCGCGGTCTGTTTCACCGAGCACCGGTGTGCTCGGGGGACCCCACCTTGGTTTTTTTTGCTGCTTTTCTTTTCTTTAATTTCACGTGGATTTCTGTGCTTGAGCCCCTAGACCTAGGTTTTTATTTCGTTGAGCCAGGTAGCCTTAGATCCACGTCCCTAATAAGAATATTTGTTCCTATAGATTACGTTTGGACTTAAGCAAATAAAATCAGCGCTTCACAATAATAGGAGCTTTTGTTTAGGACGGTTCTCGCATTGCATCCATATAGTTAGTTTACATTTATGCGTGGATCGTAATTGCATGTAGACTGCTGGAGTCAGGTACGCCTTCTATCTCGTGCATGCATCATTGATTTTGTCGCGCATCGGCTTTTCCATTTTTCCTCCCCCCGTTTTTTTGGACTTAGGAATAAAAGGAAATCGGAAAATTCGTTAGATGATTTTTGAAAAATACATAAAAAGAAAAACAATAAAATCAAGACTGCTAATCACACTTGACCTAAAAGGCACTTCACTTAAAAATCTGTCTTGGGGAGAGTAACCCCCTCCTTGTTTGGTTTGGATGAGCGAGAGAGTGACCTGCATCCTAGGCTAGAGCCATATCCAATTTCTTGACTGACTACCGTCCTTTTATTCGAGACAGTCTATTGAGAATATTGGATTCCTATCAGCTCACGTAATCTCTCTGAAAGACTGACTTGATCACCTAAATAAAATTGACAAGATAAATTGACCGATCCCTTACGGTCTTCAGCCCAGTGTTGAGTAGGTGAATCGGGGGTTTGCTTTCTCATCTTGTGTGTTTCCAGATCCCTTCTGCCTTCTTCCCATCTATCTTCTCCATCTATTCATCTATCTTTCTCCCACCCACCCTCCCTTCAGTCTTCTACTTCTCTTCTGTATCCTTGGATGATGGACCCCCTCACTTCTTGCCGACTCTTGCGGCTTCTCCATTTTTTGACCATCAGTCCAGTCCATCTTCGAGGGAGGTCGGATCCCTGACCAACCTCCTGCTCCCTCCCTCCCATCCCTTTCATTCCTCTAGGCATGCTGTGCTAGATGTCTGCGGAGTTCAGATTGAGCAGATGCGAGGCTCGGATAATGCCATTGTTGAGTTGAGAGTGCACTCTGTTCGGGATCATAGAGAGCAGATGCGAGTATTAGATGCCTCCTATGCCAGCATGATGGATAAGCAGATAGGACATGGAGCTCAGTCAACTTCTACATTAGGTCCATTCGTCCTGGATTTGGAGCTTATTCAGAGACTGCCAATATTTTCAAGGGAGGTGCACGAGGAGCCCTATCTTCACCTGTCCTACGTTGAGGAGTTTTGCAGGACACAACTTTATTCAGATATCACTGCAGAGGAGATGATGCTGAAGACCTTCCCATTCACACTTCAGGACAGAGCCATGAGATGGCACCGATGGTTGGGAAGGAGATTCGCTACGTGGGGAGACTTACGCCGAGAGCTTCTATAGAGATACTTTCCCCAGCGTAGAGCAGCGATGATGCGGTCCTTGATCACAGAGTTTTCAGTAGACCCCCAAGAGCCACTGCATGAGGCATGGCCGAGGTTTCTTGACCTCTTGAGGAGATTTCCCGACCACGGACTTCCACTGACAGACCTTATTGAGATCTCCATGCGGGGGATGACCGCAGATCAGATAGCAATGGTGATTATCTCATGTGGCGGTTCACACCGCGGTTCCGACATTGACTTACTGGATACCATCTTGAGGTTACTTTCACAGATACCATCTTCACGAGATGCCACAGTCGGGACAACACATGAGGATGTTGCAGTATCAGTTGGGTGTGTCGTACGACATGAGGATACAATTTCTACACACCAGCCCGAGGACTTGGATTCTGCAGCACCACAGAGTACATAGGAGATGACTGCTATAGTGGAGATTCTGACCCCGAGTCTACTTGAGTTCCCGTTGGTCTTTCAGCTAGAGTTCGAGTCAGCCCCAGAGTTCTCAGTCGACGATTCTTGGATATCAGATTTTCTGATACTCTAAGATACGGAGGAGCCCCCACTACTACAGCCATCGATCCAGCCATTACAGTGTCCAGCCCTAGAGGATTCATCTTCTTTTCTGCAGAGACACTTCTCGGAGTCAGATAGACACCATGACCCAGCCCAGCAGCCACAGCTCGATATAGGACACCACTCCGAGAGACCAGACATTGAGAGTCCCGTATTTGAGCCTTTTGTCCTCTACTTTGATGAGACAGATACACTTGTTGAGGACCAGATGGCAGCCAGCATTGCTGCAGAGTGAGGATCAGCCACAACCACATTGCCAGCCTCCGCGGTGTTGACCAGTACCTTCTCCTGCTTCCAGATTGCTGAGAGACAGACTTCAGATGATGATGCATCCTGGTGCACAGAGTGGGTGCTTGACAGCAGCGCAGATGCCTTTATAGATCCTGATCCTATATTTCTCACCTCTGATCTTACATTCCTCCCCGAGGGTTATCTGCAGGAGAATGCCACACAAGATGAGTACTCGGTTTCACCTTTTGAGAATGTATCCCATCTGGCGGATCACGAAACTGAGTCATCCGATCCTTCTGATTCTGAGCCATCTCACCTCGACGACCCTCGCGAGGATGAGCCGATCCTTGAGATATTCGATGATCTGCCCGATCTACCTTTATTATATGCATCGGATATTAGTCTTCTTAGAGAGTCTCCTGATCTTCACTTTCCATACCTCTTTGAGACACTGATTGACGTTGAGGATTCCATGACTGATCTATCCTTCTCCTCGTTTGATTTCTTCAGCTCTACACTTCCATTATAGTCTGATTCTCAGCCGATGATTTCTTTTGTGCTATCGGATCCCGATCACATCTTCCCATATCCTTGGCTGGTAGCAGACACCCGCCTGATTGCCTACCTGGGTGTCTTTCTTTACATTGTTGATTTCGTTGCTGTTCTCATACCGAGACTGCGACGAGAGTACGACATTCGCCTTACAGATGCTGTCTCGAACCTTAACACAGCGTTATCCTAGCCTTTGCGCCCAGCTAGGTGCGTAAAACCTAGCGCTTGTTGAGAGGCACCTCAACATTGTACCCTTTTGTATATACGTGTTTCGTCGTGGTTTGATCTTTCTTTCTTCCGTTTTTGTTTTCACCCCAGGTCTCGTATAGGATTATCTTTGCTATACTTAGGATATACCTCATCCTAAGTATAGGGGGGTGGAAACACCGAGTTATTCCTTCCATTCTGTTTCATCACTTTTGTTGTTGCTTATACTTAATGATTCTTCACCTTAAGTATAGGGGGAATGATGTCCTTCCATCTTGTTTATATTTGTTGACTTTCTTTGTGTTTTTCTACCTCTGTTTTGTTGCCTATACTTAGGGATATTTTACCCTAAGTATAGGAGAGGTAGACCCTGTACATTCTCACTCGGATTTCCCTTTCTGTACAGCCTGCTATACTTAGGATCATTTGATCCTAAGTATAGGGGGAAAACCCCGAGATCCTCTTGCATTTCTATTCTTTCATTCGTCTTTGTATATAGCCTTCCTTTTCACTTTCCTATACTAGGCACAATTTATGTCTTCTTCATCGCTCTTGACTCTGAGGACATCGTTCGAGCTAAGTATAGGGGGGTGTGTATATATTTCATATATACTTTAGCCATAACTCGTACTTTGTGCAAGTGCGTTAATAAATCAAAATGGCTAAAACCCAAAAATCCATAAAAATTAAAAATTTTCCTTGTAAATAAAATTCTTTTATTGCACATACATAGCTAGTCGTACAAATTATTTTTGTAAAAAATGTTTGTAAAAATCTTTTGTGTAAATAGCTTGTAAATATTTTGATATCAAAATTATGTACATAGTACAAAATTTTTGTAAAATATTTTGAAAATCAAAAGTTTGAAAAAAAACCTTGTGTAAACTTGTGTAAATATTTTGCAAAACTTGCACTCATGCATACATCCATGTTTTCAAAACATTTTTCAAAAATTTTGTACATGTGTAAATATTTTGTAAATTGCATCTTTGTAAATATTTGTATAGTTTTTCCCGGATCATAGTTGACATTTAAACTAGCCTTGTATTAAATTGAAAAATGGAGCTTGGTTAAGATCCTAATCCACCTAATTCTAAGAGGAACCTTATAGGGCTTAGGGTTGAGACTTTTCATGTCCATGGTGACTTAATTCTTTGAGTCCACTAGGCTATGATCATATGTCATCTCGATGAGCCTAAATAGAGCACTTAACAACACACACATGACTCATATAGACAATGGATTTACTTGGACCCACACTTTACACCGATCTCTCTACGGATGAGGTGGTGAGGAGGCAGTATTCCTTGACTTGGGGTAGCATATGAGGGTAGTACTTCTAGGCGGAACCTCTCTTATTCTTATAGTGAATGAAGCGCATCTCAACTTGGTCTGGTTGCCATGAGGTCTAACGGCATGAGTTGTGGGTTGCAATAATGCTTCAAAAGAGGGATAGTTTACTGGCTCAAGAGGAAAAAACTCCTTATGTATATATGCTGCACTTTGTAGATATGTTGTACAGATGCACATCAAAAAATGCAAAAAGAAAAGAATAACTCCAAAAAAGTGGTGGGTCTGAAAGAAAATGATAATCCCACCGGAGTGTATATAGTGCAATAAGCAAAGCTTGAGACTCATGTTCCATCTTATGAAGCTTGCAGCAGGGAGACTTAGCTACACTGGTTGAGCTCCCACGGATTCATGGCTACACTGGCCATGGTCCATTCTCTTCTTCCCCCTCTTCTTGAGCTGGTTGAACTTGAACTTAAAAGGGAATACCCCGCTCCTCGAGGAAAGAGTGGCCAGACTAGGGTCATAGAGTTACCTTGTTGAGGAGGGTTGTCATTTTGCTACTTCTAAGGTGGAGAGCTATACCTCACTCACACCGTACAGGGAAAGATTAATGGTCTTCAGGGTTTGTGTATGTAGACTTGTTCTGATCTGGATTATTGAGGAGTCTTGACTATAGAATAGTGGATCTTAAAGGCTGTTAAGTTTTAAACCTAAGTCCAAATAAGGTTCCGACACATTAATAATCCAAAGATCTGACCGAGCTCCATACTTCAATTTAATGAAGGCAAGTTTAATAATCAGCATTGATTCATTCTTTTTCCCCTTCTTTTTCTTTTTTTCTTCTTTTCACTTCTTTTTCAAATAAGTGTTTGCTAAGGGACTAGCAAAGTTAAGTATAGGGGGTGATGAATCCCCATTCATCACTCTTTATTCTTTTATTTTAGCTACAAAACCTTTGTAAAACACCATGTAGATACCTGTAAATAGAATAATTTAGCAAAATGCATGCATTGTGTAAATATTAATAATTAGCATGTTTTTGTGCAAAAATAAAAGAATAAAGAGACAAAGAAAAAGAAGGAGATATTTAGAATAAATATCGAGTGACCCGAACCCAAGGGAGGGCCAAGCATTGGCCTGACCGCAAACGAATCCAAGTAGAGAGAGAGAGAGGGACATTCCCAATAAAATGCTCCTTCATGTACATATATTATTTTATTAAAATAAAACAAAAATAAAAATGGGTTTTTACTATTTTGTATATATTTATAAAAATAAAATAAAATTGGGAAAAATAAAATAAAAATAAATACTTTCTCTCTCATCAGCGTATATAGACTATGTCTATAAAATAAAATACCTATTTATTTCCCCTTGTAAATAATTAATAAAAAGCCAATAAAAATCATTCTATATTTCAGATTTTATGGTGTAAATAAATAAAATATAAAATGAGAATAAATGTACATAAATAAAATAATAAAAATAAAATTCAAAAAAACATAGGTAAATATACCTGTATATAATAATATATTGTAAATACATAATTTATTTTTAAAAAAATAAATAAAAATCGCTAAAAATTTTTTTAAAACTAAATAAATATTTTTCATGTTGAAAATATTTTCAAATAAATTCATTTATTATTTTTAAATGAGTTTATAATTATTTAATAATTCTTGGATTCTGATTGGTCCACGGGGGATTGTTGACCCCGGTCAACTCCCCGCCTTGGACCATTAGAATCCGAACCCGCCTTGCGACCTGATTTCGCCTAATTTTCCAGAAGTGATCCGATCATCTCTCAGCTAAACCCCGGGCCCTGATTAACATTGATTCATCCCTGATCCACGCCCGGGGATCTTCCTAGGGATCCGTGCTCTACAATTACCTACCCGACTCCACCTTCTCGGACCCGTGGCACTATTTAGCTTCACCTCCACCGCACATTTCATGCGATCTTTGGCCATCCCCCTCGCCGCCGATGAGCTCCTTATCTTCTCCTGAGTGACAACAGCGTGAGGACGAGTCGCAGGGAGGACGTGAGCGCCGGGAGCTACTGATCCGGCGACTTTCACTGTCGTGCTCCACCGCAAGGTGAGCCCGAGCCTCTGGACCGTCGATCCATCGAGGCGACGACCCCCGGAGGTCCCTGTCCTCCAGCACAGACATCCTCCTCCACCAGGTAGCATAGATAGTCAGTAGTTTAGGTTAGATTTCGATTTTTTGATTTCAGTTCATTTAGCTCCGCCGCCACCGTCCACCGTCTCCGATCATCCATCTGCCACTCCGACCACCTTATCACATCCACCAGACTTCGCTCCATCTTCTCCTCCCTTCCATTCCCCCTGACTCGCCCCGAAGCAGGTTCACCACCCTCCTCTGCCGTTGCTTCGCCGGAGGGCACCGCTCCGCCTCCCACATGCACCCATTCTAACCTTAACCGGGTCAATGCACTTTGCCTCGACCCAGGATTTGTTCTGTGCCGGTTTGCGGGTCAAAGGACCCCATCTGGGGGTCCAACTGGTTTAGGCACAGGAGCTCCAAGCCTTCATCGTCGCCGGAGCATCTCCGACGTCTCCGGCTTCATCGGAGCCATTCACCAGCTGCGGAACGTCGTCAGGAGCATTTCACCCAACCTAGCAGCATCTGAGGGGCCCTCCACCGCGTGTATTGGGCCGGCGAAGCTCACCGGCGAGCTATTGTTCGAGGATCTCCAGCCACCGTTGGATCGAGCTCCCACCCCAGTTTTGATCGTGGCCGTCAGTTTGTGAGAGATCTTCACTGCCTGATCCATCTGGGATTCCATCTGGAGCGTCCATCGGCGAAGGGGCGTCCACTGCTCTCCACCGTCAGATCGTATATGTGGCGCCTTCCCAGCCGTGGATCTAAATACGGGGTAAATTTCTTGTAGGCCCCTCTTCTTTTGTTTGTAACTGTTTAGTCTTGTAAATAGTTTATTTAGTTGTTTTTGTTTGGGTAAATTGCATGTAGGACCCTAGTGTTTTTAAATATTGCTATTTAGTCCCTGTTTGAGTGGAGCACGTGCTTCGACACGTGAGGAGTGGAATAATTGCAGATCACAACCTGTAGTTTCCGATTGTTATTGTCTGATATTTTATAAATAAGAATTATAGAAATACCCCTCTGTGCCTGAGTCACATGCCGAGCCTGTGTGTTTTGGGCTTTTTGCATTTTTGGCACCGTGGTTTTCATAGCTGTTATTTATTTGGCCCTAGAATTAACTTTCTTTGCACTTTGGTCCCTATGTGCTGTAGCCTTTGTTTTTATTGAATAAAATATCAAATTAAATTCAAATCCAATGAAATTTGGATACGTGGCTCCTGCCACTGTGTAAAAATTTCACTAACTTTTTGAGACATTTTTGTTGCCTTTATTATTTTTAAAAAATCAAAAACCACCATTTTTGCTACTGTCTGACTTAGAAAATCAACTAAAAATATAAAAAGACATATAAAAATTCTAAAAAGATTAGTGTTTATTGGTTTTGTTGTTTTCCAACTTCTATCCAATTTTTTGCTCATTTGGATCTATAAAACCCATAAAAATTTAAAAAGCCCAAAAACCCTATATAAATCATCTAAATTTTATAAAAATCAAAAAATGCAATTTCAGTTTATGTAGTTAGGTTTTTATTTTTACTTTTCATAAAAATTACCATCATATTTTTATAGGCTAATTAGTTATTTTTAATTAGCCTTTCAAATTTAACTGCACATTTATCACTATTTTTCCCCTTTTCGATTTTTATAAAATCAAATAAAAATTATAAAATTCTAAGAAAATTACCAAAAACACTTAAAAACATAAAAAACACAAAAATAATTTTATTTGAATTTTTTTGGCTTTATTTGTTGTGTTTTATAAATAGTGGTTTGTTGGTTTTTTCCTTTGTTTTTATATTTCCTTTATTATTAAAAATACAAAAAAAATTTAAAAGATTTAAAAATCCACTAATAATATTTCTTTTATTTTTTTTCATTTTCGACTACTTCGTAGGATGTCTCGGCCAATTCGTGCTCCTTGTGTCCGACCCTGGTAGCTATACCAGGTTAAATAAATAACGAGGACCGATTCGAGTTTATTGATTGATTTTTTGATTTTGGTGTTTCCTGATTTTTCTTGTTGAGTCCGACTCAAGGGGTTGAGGTCGCAACGACCATTGATACCTATCTCTCTTAGCCGCTCAGATTTCTTTACTTTTCTCTTAATTTTCTCTACGCACACACATACCCTCTTAAATCGTCGACCATCTCTCGAGCGTCGCCGTTCATCCATCACCTTCGCGCCACCCTCCGACCATCCTCTCCTTTCCTCTGCAACCTCCACCACTCCAGGGAATCTCCTCTGCCAGAGGAGGAGGAGATTTCTCTCTAGGCATCCCCTTTTTCGCACCCGACGCTCGACACTCCATCCCTACACTTCAGTTGTCCTCACAACTAACTTTTTGCAGGTCAAAGCTTCAATGTTCAGAGGTCACTTCGTTGCTCTGATCTAGAGTTCCTGTACCGACGTTCGAGCATCGCCTCATAGTTCTGATCACCGACAACACTTCCTCGCTCCAGCCAGACCTTTGCCTGCCTCCTATGATGCTTCTGCAACCTTCAATGCTCGAGGAGGACACCGGTGGAGTTCCAAGATGGTCGTCGGAGACCTGCCTCCTATGTCGCACAAGAGAATAAGATGATGGATTCCCAAACTCCAGATGTCGTCCGATTGCTTTAATCGGACAGTCCTGCACCGCTTAACCTCAGTACTAGACCTGGGGGCTCGGTGGACTCGATGCAATGACAAAGCGTAGAGACCACACCATGTGGCCTCCAAACGTGCATCCAATCTGAACATCATCCCTAGCCTGGCTCTCGCGTGTGTAGAACGTGTGCGAGATGGGTAAATTACATGCAAGCCCCCGTGAGAATTTGATATTGCAAGAAGGTCATTCCAAGGAATACGCTTCTCATGTGCGCGCCTAGAAAAATTACGGAGGACCCCGCCAGCTTCACTTAATTACAGATATGCCCCTACGAAGGACTTTTTTGCATGTTTTATCCATTTATTTTCATATTTTTCTCCCATTTATGGCCTTTCACTATTTTATGCATAATTTGAGCATACAAACCCTAAATCCAGTGATTTCAATTTCCTTTGATTGCTAATTTGATGTTCTTCATAATGGCATTATTATCTTTCTGAATTGACACATAATTAAATACACTCTATTTTAAGTGATTCATGTGTCATCTGCTTATCATTTAAATGCCATTTTATGCTTTAATTGATCATGGAATTAGATCTCTTATGTATGCTTCATTGATTGGCTTATTTTTAGGGCATATTTCTGCTTTCATTATCATACAACACTGCATGTCATTTTACATCATTTTATATTGCTAAAAACATATAAAATTGCACTTATCTCCTCAAGCATTGCATATCATTTTATTAAACATTGCTTCACATTTATTCTGTATTAAAATAAAAATGCATCTCTCATTCTGTGTGTTTCATGTCATGCATCATATCTCTGCATATTATTCCATTTGCATAATTTATTTTATGCTTATTGTTTGTGCATTTTGTGATGTACCTTTTGTCTACATAAGAAGACCTAGATCATGGTATCACTCAATTTTAATCTTCAATTTCTGATAAATTGATGAGGAGGCTCGTGTCCACGTGTTCGACCTTGGTAGACTTGCCAAGTAAAAATATTATCCACTTGTTCAAAGGAGTGGTATTCTGCATAAATCTCAAATCGTCTTCTATGCTACCATGGTAAAAATGATGAATTAAACATGCGATTTTGCGGTTAATGATGAATCTCGGATTTACTATCACTATGCTCCTTATTTATCTTCTGAGCGTTAATAATTTAAACAAGATATTCATTAATGCTGCTTAATTAATGATTGACACTTCTCCTGTAAATTACCCTAATTATTGTTTAAAAATTAACACCTTTTATTTTCTTTATTTTTCTTGTTTTATTCCATATTAAAAACTCCAAAAAATAGATTAAATATTGTATAAATGTATATTTGAGCTTTAAAAGAATTAAAAAGAAAAAATAATCAAAAAAGAAATAAAAGCTAGTATTTTTTCCTATTTAAAGCACTTCCAAAATTTTCTTTTTATCCAACATGAAACTTGTAGATCTCCTCGAGATCTACAACTTTCATGTTTTGACTTTTTCCTAAACTTGCCTCCTTTTATTTCCTTTGTATTTTCTCATCTTTTTCTCTTTTCTGAATAATTTGATTGGGTCGCGTGGCACTCTAAGGAGCCGCTACGTGACCCCTTCTCCACGTGCCACTCGCCTCTTTTCCATGCCCTTGGATCAGGTCCCGCTTCTCCATCTCGACTGCTCCTACCTGCTCGCTTCACGACCATTGGATCTTCCCCTCTGATTCCATCCACACTGCCCCTTCTGCCTCCATCTCCGCCACTGGATGGTGCCACATCCAACGGCCTAGGGCCATCCACGTCTCCGTCTAGCGCCTAACCGTAGGATGAAAACCTCCTACTTCATATCCACTGTTCCCCAGCGCCCCGCTCACCACCATTGGACTAGATCATTTTAACTGATTCAACCTGCTCTCGTTTACCTCCTTCAGGTCCTTTGGATCTTCCAATGGCACCAGACCCATCTTCCTCCTCCAACCTCCTCCCTTGCCCCCACGTTTCCCACACCACACCTCTCCTCCACTTCCATTTTTAGAACCCATCCATCACCACCTCTTCACTCGATAACAACCCTCCTACGTGGGCCTATCTCCTTTGTCACTCGTGCGTCCATCAATGCCACCAAGCTGCCATTGCAAACCTCTCCCTCCATCATCATGATGGCCAGATCATCACCTTTAAATACCCTCCTCTGGCCACATCATTCTTTGTCCACCATTCACGGGCCTTAGGCGGGGACCTCCCCTCCCTCATGTGACAGAGGGGCGAAGGATTGAGGGCCGGCGATCCTTCAAGGTATAGGTGTCGAACCATGGCAGTTGTAATGTTGCAGAGCCTTGATGACGGCTGCTCGAGCTCCCTACTCCGGCTGAGAAGGTTAAGTGATGACCAAAGGTCCTCCTGACCTCAGCACATGCCATCTCCTCCACCCAATCTCTATCTCCCCTCCGGTAAGCTTCTACACATCTTTTGCTTTACTTTTATCTTAATTTTCTCTACGCACACACATAACCTCTCCAATCGCTGACCACCTCATGAGCTTCGTTGTTCATCCATCACCTTCGTGCCACCCTCCGACCATCCTCTCCTTTCCTCTGTAACCTCCACCACTCCAGAATATCTCCTCCGTTGGAGGCAGAGGAGATTCCACTCTGTGCATCCCCTTATTCCCTCCCGACGCCCAACACTCCATCCCCACGCTTCGGCTTTCCCCGTAACTAACTTTTTGCAGGTCAAATTTTCAATGATCAGAGCTCACTTTGCTGCTCTGATCTAGAGCTCCTGTACTAGCATCCGAGCACCACCTCACCGTTCTGACCACCAACAACACTTCCTCGCTCCAGCAGGACCTCCGTCTGCCTCCTCTAATCCCTCCCCGACCTTCAACGCTCGATGAGGACACTGGTGGAGCTCCAGGAGGGTCGCTAGAGACCCGCCTCCTCCATTACACCAAAGAAGAAGATGACGGATGTCCAAACTCCATATGTAGTCTGATTGCTTTGATCGGACGATCCTGCTCTACTTCATCCTTGGTACCTGACCTAGGGGCTCTGTGGACCTGAAGTAGCGATGAAGCATGGAGGCCATGCCACATGGCATCCAAACATGCAACTGATTTGAAACTCATCCTAAGCCTGTCCCTCGTGCATGTAGAACACGTGCAGTCTGGGTCAATTACATGTAAGTCCCTGCAAGAATTTGATATTGCAAGAAGGTCCATCTCAGGTGCATGCTCCTTATGTGTGTGCTTGGAAAAAATGCAGAGGACCCCTGTTGGCTTCACTTAATTACAGATATGCCCTTGGAAGGACCTTTTTGCATGTTTTATCCATTTATTTTCATATTTTCTCCATTTATGCACTTTCACTATTTTATGTATAATTTGAGCATATAAATCCCAAATTTACTGATTTCAAGTTCCTTTGATTGCTAATTTATGTTCTTCGTAATGGCATTATTATCTTTCTGAAATGACACATAATTAAATATGCTCTATTTTAAGTGATTCATGTGTCATTTGCTTATCATTTAAATGTCATTTTATGCTTTAATTGATAATGCAATTGGATCTCTTATGTATGCATCAGATTGGCTTTTTTTAGGGCATATTTCTGCTTTCATTATCATATAATACTGCATGTCATTTTACATCATTTTATATTGCTAAAAACATATAAAATTGCACTTATCTCCTCAAGCATTGCATATCATTTTATTAAACATGACTTCACAATTATTTTGTATTAAAATAAGAAATGCATCTCTCATTCTGTGTGTTTTCATGGTCATGCATCATATCTCTGCATATAATTCATTTGTATAATTTATTTTATGCATATTGTTTGTGCATTCTGTGATGTCCCCTTTGTCTACATAAGAAGACCTAGATCAGAGAATTTATTCACTCAATTTTAATATTCAATTTCTGATAAATTGACGAGGAGGTCTGTGACCCTGTGTTTGGCCTTGGTAGACTTGTCAAGTAAAATTATTATCCACTTATTCAAAGGAGTGGCATTTTACATAATGCAGTAACCGTCTCCTATGCTACGTTGATAAAAATGATGAATTAAGCATGTGATTTTGCGGTTCAAGATGAATCTCATATTTATCATCACTATACTCCTTATTTATCCTCTGAGAATTAATAATTTAATCAAAATCTTCATTAATTTCATTTAATTAACAATTAACCCTTCTCCTGCAAATAACCCTAAATATTGTTTATAAATTAACATCTTTTATTTTATTTATTTTCCTTATTTTATTTCTTATTAAAAATTCTAAAAAAATAGATTAAATATTATATATATTTATTTTGGGCTTTAAAAGAATTAATAAGAAAAAATCACAAAAGAATAAAAAGCTAGTGTTTTTATCTATTAAAAATACTTTCAAAATATTTAGTTTGTTCATTTGATCTCTTTTGCCTTTTTGTCCAACATGAAACTTGTAGATCTCCGTGAGATCTATAAGTTTTATGTTTTGACTTTTTCCTAAATTTTCCTCTTTCAATTTCTTTTGTATTTTCACATCATTTTCTCTTTTTTGAATAATTTGATTGAGCCACATGGTGCTCTAAGGAGTCTCCACGTGGTCCCTTCTCCATGCACCACCCGCCTCCTTTCCACGCCCTTGGATCAAGTCCCCCTGCTCCATCTCGACCGCTCCTTCTCGTTCTCTCAATAGCCATTGGATCTTCCCCTCTGATGATATCCTCGTCGCCCCACTTTCGCTTCTATCTCCACTATTGTATGGTGCCGCATCCAATGTCCTAGAGCCATCCATATTTCCATCTAACACCCCTCCATAGGATCAAAGCCTCTTACTTCATATCCATCGTTCCCCAGCACCTTGCTCACCGCCATTAGATCATATCCTTTGATCTTATCTAACCCGCTCCCCTACGCCTCCTTCAGGTCGTTGGATCGTAAGATCCAACAACCCCGAACCCATCTTCCTCCCTTTCCCCCACGTTTCCCACATTGCACCTCTCCTCACCTTCCATTTTTAGCACCCATGCCTCACCACCTCTTCACTCGATAACAACCCTCCCACGTATCCCTATCTCCTCTTCCCCTTGCATGACCATCAATGCAACAAACCTCACCTTCATCTCCTCCAAGCTGCCATTGCAAACCTCTCCCTCCATCATTGTAATGCCCAGATCATCACCGTTAAATACCCCTCCTCTGGCCACTTCATTCTTTGTCCACCATTCATGGGACTTAGGCAATGCCCTCTCCTCCCTCCTGTGATAGAGGGGCAAAGGATTGAGGGTCAATGACCATCAAGGTCTACGTGTCGACCCATGGCAGTTTCCATGTTGTAGAGCCTCGACGACGGCTGCCCGAGCTCCATGCTCCTGCCGAGCAGGTTGAGTGACAACCAGAGGTCCTCCTGACCTCAGCACAAGCCACCTCCTCTGCCAAATCTCCATATCCGATCAGGTAAGATTCTACACCTCCTTTTTGATTACTTTTCTCTTAATTTTCTCTACGCACACACATACCCTCTTCAATCTTCGATCACCTCACGAGTTTCACCATTAATCCATCACCTTCGCGCCACCCTCCGACCATCCTCTCCTTTCCTCTGCGATCTCCACCACTCCATGCTATCTCCTCCATCAGAGGCGGAGGAGATTCCACTCTAGGAATTGCCTTCTTTTCACCTGACGCCTGTCACTCCAACCCATGCTTCGACTATCCCCGCAACTAACTTTTTGCAGGTCAAAACTTCAATGATCGGAGCTCACTTCGCTGCTATGATCTAGAGCTCATGTACCAACGTCCAAGCATCGCCTCGTCGTTCTGACTACCGACAACACTTCCTCGCTCCAGTCGGACCTCTGCCTGCCTCCTCTGATCCATACCCGACCTTATGCACTCGAGGAGGACACCAGTGGAGCTCCAGGAGGGTCGTCGGAGACTCGCTTCCTCTGCCACACTCGAGAAGAAGATGACAGATTCCCAAACTCCAGATATCGTCTGATTGCTTTGATTGGACGGTCCTGCTCTGCTCCAGCCTTGGTACCAAACCTAGGGGCTCGATGGACCCGAAGCAGTAATGGAGCATGGAGGCCATGTCACGTGGCCTCCAAACCTACATCCGATCCAAACCTCACCCCAAGCCTGGCCCTCGTGCGTGCAGAGCACGTGCAAGATGAATAAATGGCATGCAAGCCCCTGCAAGAATTTGATATTGCAATAAGGTCCTTCCTAGGCACACGCTCCTCACGTCTGCTCTTGGAAAAATTAGAGGACACCCCCGACTTCACTTAATTACAAATATGACCCTGCGAAGGACCTTTTTGCATGTTTTATCCATTTATTTTCATAATTTTTCTCGCATTTATGCCCTTGCACTATTTTATGCGTAACTTGAGCATATGGACCCCAAATTCAGTGATTTCAATTTCATTTGATTGCTAATTTGATGCTCTTCATAACAGAATTATTATCTTTCTGAATTGAACCATAATTAAATATGCTCTATTTTAAGTGTTTCATATGTCATCTGCTTATCATTTAGATGACATTTTATGCTTTAATTGGTAATGGAATTAGATCTCTTATGTATGCATAATTGACTACCTTATTTTTAGGGCATAGTTCTGCTTGCATTATCATATAGGACTGTATGTCATTTTACATCATTTTATATTGCTAAAAATCAAATAAAAATTGCACTTACTCCCCATGCATTGCATTGCATTTTATTGGACATTGCTTCACATTTATTCTATACTAAAATAAAAATGCATCTCTCATTATGTGTGTTTCATGGTCATGCATCATATCTCTACACATTATTCATTTACATCATTTATTTTATGCATATTGTTTATGCATTCTGTGATGTCCCTTTTGCCCACATAAGAAGACCTAGATCAGAGAATTTATTCACTCAATTTTAATCTTCAATTTCCGATAAATCGATAAGGAGGATCATGTCCTTGTGTTCAACCTTGGTAGACTTACCAAGTAAAATTATTACTCATCTATTCGAAGGGGTGGTATTCTACATAAATACGAAATCGTCTCCTATACTACAAAGATAAAAAATGACATATTAAAGAGGTGATTTCGGGGTCCATCATTGACCAAAATCACCTTTACTATTCTAATTTAATTATCTATCTAATGAAAGCACTTTCTTTAAAATTAGAGTTAAGATGCAAAAGACGGCTTTTAGGTCTCTATTGTACTGTATACTTGTATATAATAATCAATATATTGATGTTTATATTTTTATCTCTTTTATATTTTTATATACTTGTAAATATTACACAAAACACATTTCAAAAATAAAATTAGAATAATAACCTAAAAATTCATTAAAATAAATACCTTATTAAAATATATAAGTTAATTATACATATATAATATGTGCATATAATTATTTAAGTGAATAAAGAAAATAATAAAAATAAACTAAAAATATGTATTTAAATAAGACATATATTATGTACATAAATAATAAAAAACAAATACAAAATAAAAACCAAATACATCATATATAGGTAATTAAACCTATAATCGCATTTGTAAAAATTAGCACATAATAAATATGTTAATAAAAATAAATAAAAATCATCTAAAAATAGTACAAAAAATAAGAAACACAACTTTCATGTTTTGAGAAAAAAATAATAAAATCATTTTCTATTTTATTTCTCCTTCTATTTTTATCTCAGTTTTGTCTTTTAGTGCAAGATGTGGAACAATCAGGTATGGGCCTTGGTTGACACGTCAGTCAACTATCCTACGTCTGAACCTAGGCATGTTAGAGCTGACCCTACGCCTTCTCCAATTTACCCTGCCTGATAATTTCTTTTTTTGAGCTCGATTCCTTCATGAAATCTGCTCCTCGTTCCATGCTCTTTCACATCCTTATGATTCCTAGGTCGAGGGAACATCGACTCGAACATAAACCCTAACCAAAGCTGCCCCTTACCTAATCTCCTCCTCGACCATTTTTGAATTTTAATCCGTTTTATCCAACTCCATCCCCTATTCTTCTCATTTGGAGCATCCCCAGTGATAGTGGGAGCATCTCCTGGAGCTCTACTGTGGAGGAGAAGGCGGTGGAACAAGATCCAGGGCCTGTGAGAGTTGCTCCACTGTGATGCCTTCGGTTCCCTTATTTCCAGGTCCGAGCTTCTCTTTTCTTTCTCTCTCTTTTAGATTCTTAGGAATAGAAGTAGGATAGACTTGTCTTTTATTTCATTTAATTCCATTGATTTCACCCTAAAAATAAAAAATTGATGTTCATTAGAGCTCTAGGCTTCGACCTATGTTCACGGTGATTCACCCGTGCTCTGCCTCACCTGACCACCTCCACATCTCAACCACATCGTGTTCTATTGCCTTGACCAATTTTCACCCCTGATCTTGCAAAGATCGGAGAGATCAGTGCTCCCACTCCGCCTCTTATTGGAGTCCCTCTGTCTGGACTCATCTCCCCTTGATTTTGCCTGAAAAAGCCACCGAACCTTCATTTTCCTTGCGTGAAGCTATCCCGGCATGTCTGGAAGCTTGAAGATCCACTTTGGGTCGCATTTTGTCTAGAAGAAGCTCGTTAGGTGCCCGTTCTTCCTAGAGCTTCTAGGATCCCATCGATGGGTCCTAGACCATTTTGAAGGTGTCAACATGATTAGAGAAGCGCCAGTCCCATTTGAGCCCCCTATGAACCTCCCAGTTGGCCAGAGAAGCGAGTTACAACCATCAAAGCGGCCACGTCCTTCAGTTCTTCCCTGTTCTTCTAGGGGGTCTCCTAGTCGTCCGAGTGAGCACAAGTGCCAGGTGGAGCAGGCACCATTGGATGTAGAAGCACCCCACCGTCAGAATCAACAGCGAGATCTAATCCTGCCCATCCAATTCGAAGCGGTATCGAGCAATCCGAGCCATCCACATGGATAAATGGCGCCGATCCATCGTTGGATCATGCCTTTTTGGGTATATTGCACTTTCTCCCCTCCATCTTTTGTATTTTCTATTTAGTCCAGAAACTTTTAGTTGTAGTTTAAATATTTCTATAATATTTGGACTTAAGGACTTGAGCTTTTTATATTTGCACTTTAGTTCAATCCATGTCACCTCATGTACCTGTGTGCGTGAGGGTGTTGGACATTTTGTGCAGATACACTTACGGGCTTATGTATTTGTCTTTATTCCATAAACTTTGAATATCAGTGTATTATTTCTGGTAAATTTGCATGCTTGGCTCTAGTGTTCTGGATATTTGCATTTATACCCATGCCAGTGCGGATAATGTATTTTTATTTGGAAAATTTTCTTCCTTGCTCATGGATTTGTTTTAAAGGTTAATAAATGCTTTGAACTTTTTGATAAATTGCATTTAGGACCATGTATTATAGATTTAGATTTGTAGTTGTATTCAAAAAATTAAAAATACCATTTTGCACCTAAAAATTATAGGAAAATTATCTTAAGTGCATTGAACAATAATATATCATACATATTTTTCTTAAGGCAATTAGAATTACTTTCTAATTTATAAAATATAAACAATGCATTTTGTCTTATTTAGCATTTAGAAATCCATAAAAATTATAAAGTATTTTGAAAAATTCCCAAAAAAATTCATGTATGTTTATTTATATTTATTTGATTTTCTGACCTATTATTTTTACAAAATATTATCAGAAACTCCTAAAAATTACAAAACACAAAAAATCTTATAAAATTCTACAAATTAATAGAAAAATGACAAAAACATGTTTTAGATTTTTGATTTTCTATATCTAGCATTCAAGAAAATTGAAATTGGACTCAATCTGATTAAATAAGTATTTATTAAGCCCATTTCAAAGTCCCAAACTTACTATTTTCTTTATTTTGAGTATTTCCTTACTTAAAAATACTTAAAAATTCTAAAAATTTATCCTAAAATTAAAAACAGAGAAAATTATAAAATCCAAAAAAATTATTTTTGCATTTTGACTTTATTCCCTATATTCAAAAATCCAAAAATACCTTTATGTACTTTTTTCTTTATATATTTTCTACATGTATATATATTTATATAATTTATTGATACATCTTTTATCTTAAAAACCAAAACTAAAAAAATTCATAATTTAAAAAAATTTTAAAATAAAAAACCCTAAAAATAGTTAAAAATAAAAATACCCTAAAATTCCTTTATCTAATCATTTTGTTGCTCTATACCATGCTCCATTCTGGTTCAACCCCTACTACTTGCGTTCTATACATATTCTTTGTTGGTTATAATCATTGTTGTGGGTTAACTGCTGATAGACACGCTTGAGTTGTGAGTTGAGAGCCGAGAGTAGCGCTGATACAACGATTGTCGGATCTGACTTGTCGGACACCGCATGCCCTCCAAGAGTGGACGTTAGACACCTCATCTTTAACGCTCTTCACCTGCCGAATTTCAGTATTAACAGAAATACTTTCATGCGTGGGGTAAATTATAAGATATGGACCTATCTTTTGATATTTAAATTTTAGCCCAATCTAGACTATTTTGTGATGTTAATGTAATTATTTTTATACGTTTTATTGCATTCTAGCCTTTGGATTAAGAACTTAATATCTTGAACATATATTGCACAACTAATGTAATTTTGGTTTCATTTAAAAGCAAGTATCATACTCTTCAATGTGATATAATTGCTTCTCTGATTAAACCTAGGATCTTTAAATTAAAATTTAGAGAATTATTGTACTTATTAAACATCGATTCATGAACTTTTGAGCTTAATCTTAATTATTAACTTCGACCATATTCTCGATCTAATTATATAGCTTAAATAATAGTTATATGCATGAGTTTAATTGAGTTTTTGTGTGCATTGCATTGCATTTCAGTTTGTAGCATTCTAATTAATCTAACTTACATATAAAATTCATAAAAAGAACACACATTCATATTGTTTTGTGTTTATTGACCTAGATAGCATTCTAAATGACATAACCTAGGTGTTTAGGCCCTACTTAGATAAACTAATATATTATGTCGAGTTTGACCCTGGACTTATCAGGGATAAATTTAAGCCAAGTCATCTTCACGAAGATTTCTAGTTTGGTTCTAATAAGTTGTTAATCTGTCATATTACAACGAGATATTATTAGAACAATCGAATAACACTTCATCAATTAGGTAAAGCCTAAAGATTTCAGTACAACATTTCTTAGGTATCGATCAATATTGACCGATATATTGGGTTGATATTGCTCAATATCACCCATTTTTAAATTTTTGATCTATTTGTTTTGAATTTTGCTTTTGTATCTACTCCAAGCAAGATCGCATGAAACAAATCCAGATATGATCAAGGAAAGGCTGCATACATATATGCTATTATGCTCATTAGCTTGTTCATATGGTATCTTTTATAGCTATACATTTTGTTTTTATATAACGTGTGATGTGATATAAAGTTAACATACTAAATACACTCCATGACACCACCAAGTTATTATTTTTTTGAATTTCATCATTTCCTTTCTTATATTTCTTAGCAGTTAGCAGTCAACAGTCAACATTGATAACAACAATTTGTACGATATAATATGTATTGGTATGCTAAATACACCTCACTCTTTCATATAAGTATGCATTTGTATCCTATTTATTGTTCTAAGAACTAGGATGATCTTAATTCACAAAAAAAGTGTTTTTATGCTATTTCTGAGATTTCCATTGATATCGTCAAAATATCACGATATATCCCTTTTCGAGCTGACCGAGATGATATCAATATTAATATTTTAAACCTTATGTGAGAGAACCCACTTCGAGGCTCCTATGAGATAGATCCATCTTCAGATATCTACGAATGGATATTCTTGCGATGTTTTTTATCTGGCTCTTCAGAGAGATGAAGAAAATTTCAATGAAGAAGATCTATTAGAGTGTCAGAGGTCTCGAACGAGGAGACTTATTCCAGTTTCAATGACCGTGATTGATGAAAAGCACAAGTTCTTCGACAATGAGACAATTCAGTTCAGGTGACTATGCACAGTACAGAGCACGCAGCGTTTGACAAAGGAGACTCAGTTCAGAACTGACGACTCTAACAGACACAATATAGAGCGCATGTTCTTCGACGAGAAAAACTCAGTTCGCATTCCTGTCATTCAGTTCCTCCTCAGTAGCACATCATAAGAAGCAATTTCCTCAACAGGCAACATTTAAAGTACGCATTGAGTTGATATTGTACGCATTGTCTTGTATTTATGAATGTTCTTTTTATTTGATTAATTTGTGCATTGCATGTTCCTACTTGAGGGGGACTATTGGAATATGCATCCATAGATGTGTAATTGGATCCTTCCTAGGTCTAATTACCTCATCCATATGTTTAGTCCCACATCGTATGCGAACGATTCTTGATTTTGCTGGTGGAGCTATATAAGAAGCCTCACACCATCTATACTCATTGAAAAAAGCAATAAAAGCGTGGTTTCATCCCTCTTCTTATGGAGTATGTTTCTATGTAAAATCCTAATGTTGTTAATGGTTATTTATTGATAGGGTTTTTATCAGTTGTGCCCCTCCAAGATATTGTAATGTCAGTTATTCCCCTTCCTTTTTGGGAATATCAGTTATGCCCCCGACTTCTTGTTGTTCTATCACTTGTGCCCCTTCGTTACTTTAGCCATCAATGAGTTGAACTTAACCATGATTTTCTAAACCATGGTTTGGGTAGGAGGGATAAAACTGGAAATCCTCATCTTCTTCCTCATGTTCTCAAAACGATCACCCCCAAAATCGAAACCCACAACCTAAGTTGAAGACGATGACCTAGAACAGAGACCCATCCAGCCTCATCACCCTCTAAGTTCATCGTCATCGGTGGCCAGAGAGAGTTCAGCTACGAGCCATGACCATCTTCCTCAATCCTCCTCGATCCCATGACCAACAAGGAAGTCCGTGAATTTTGGGTGGAGGAGGAGGGCTTGGAGGGGGAGGCGTGGGCAGAGAGATGAGGAGGATGGGGGCGGAGGGGGAGGTTGCGGGCAGAGGAGGAGGCTGTAGGTGGAGGGGTGAGGAGGAGTGGGCAAAGGGGGAGGCTACGGGCAGAGCGGTGAGGAGAAGGGGGCAGAGGAGGAGGCTGCGCGCGGAGGGGGGCTGCCGACGGAGGGGTGGGGAGGATGGGGAGGCCGCAGACGAAGGAGGAGACTGCAGGTAGAGGGGTGAGGAGGAGGCTGTGGGGGAGGATGTGGTTGTGGGTGGATGGGCGAGGAGGAGGTCAGGGATGGAGGAGGAGGCTACGGGCGGATGGGTGAGGAGGAGGCCGATGGAGGAAGAGGGGGAGGAGGCTTGGGGCGACGGAGGGGGGGGGGGATGAGGAGGGAGAGAGTGAGGAAAGAGCCCTCAACCCTTTTTTTTAAAATTCATTCCTCTTGTATCCCCAAAGTTAACGTCTATTTGCGTTGTAGATGGACGGCAATTTACCCAAGGGACACAAGTGATATAGTGATAAAAAATCAGGGGCATAATTGATATTACAATATGTCGGACCCTTATCTTTGTCTCTGCTTCCGTATTGCCAATTTTTACAGGTACGAATGCCCACAAAAGTGCAACTCTTCCTTCCACGTAGTTAAAAATATATTTTACATTATACCCCCATAAAATCAGATATTGCACAAACATACCTCCAAATTTAGATATCCGAGTAAAATTAGGCTTTGTTATGTCACCGGTGAATCTCATATTTCAATCTTATATTTGCTAACGTAGGCTAAACTTACTAAATTGCTACAATATCTTATTCCTGTGTATGACATGGGTCTAGACAAAAAAATATGATTGCGGCTTGGACTATTCGTGGACTATTCAGTATTCCAATTTCGTTTCACATGAAGTGAGGAGCCAACGACGAAGGAAATCCCAATTCCAACCTTCTTTCTCCATTCTATTATTTGGGATTAGGTTTGTCTTTGCTTCCAAGACTTGACTATCTCTCACACACACATAACACAAATTAATGGTGGGCTTGACTTTTGATACACATTAACCTAACGTCAACCACTTATCTGAGCGTTTTATGACCACCATGTTTGAAAATTAGTGATTATGGAGGACTACTAAAGTAGCATGGATTTTTTTGAAAAAGAAGATTCTTTTATTTAGTTTGATATTTTTAAAAATATCTTATCTACTAAAATCATATGTTTATTATCATGGCTTGCAAATATTATAGAAAATATTATATATGTGGCTACTTGCACCACGACTCAAAGCCACACTAAGAGTATGTTGAAGAATGATGCAAGCATGCAAACAATCAACAAGTAATCCATAGGAAACACACGATTTATGTGGAGATCCCACTACGATGAAAACTTAATTTCACGATACCCATATCTAATACAAATATTCTAAATTGTGTTGATATCCATATATGTATCATATCCATATTTGCAAAGAAAATAATACAAATATTCTAAATTGTGTTCATATCTGCTAAAATAATTAATACATATCTGTGTCCGCTTAAAAACGGATATGATGGTGGACAAATATACATATATCTATGTTTCAATTATGTATAACATTTAAATATTAATAGTTAGTTATTGTCTTTGGATCTATATATTAAATTTTTATTGAGATGTGGGGGGTATATATAACATGTAAAATTTATTTATTAAATAATATAGTTAGATTATATATTCTACTTTATTTAAACATATATATATAGGAGAAACTTCAAATGAGGCGGGAGTCTCACCATATATATGGTGAACCACCCTCAATTTAGGCATCTTTCTAATATATTTTACAATTTATTATTTCATACATATAACAATAAATATTAACACAACATTTATAGTGAAAAAAATTATGAAAATATTATTATATTTGATGGAAATGTTAATTTAAATTTGGATGCTATATTTTACAAAATTTGTTTTTTTACAATGTGCAATTTATACTTTTACAAAATTGTTACAGAGTTTTTACTAAATTCACAGTCGCCTTTGCAATTTCAGAAAAGCACCCACCTCATTTGAAAGGTCTCCTATATATATAGGGTAAAATGTGTATGCCCCCTATGGGGAGCTAACTTAGCTCCCACCATTTTTCGCGTGTTTTTTTATTTTTTTTAAAATAAAAATTATGTAAATTCATTATTGTATTCATATATTATGTCATTCAAATTTCATGCAAAACAGAGACTCCTACGACCTCCATCGAGACGAGGTCGATTTAAAAAATCCTGAGACCGTTAAAAAAATGATTGTCTGGATGGAGGCTGTAAGAGTCTCTGTTTCACACGAAATTTTTATGCCATAATATAGGGACATAGTGAAGAATATTCACAGAAAAAAATTCAAAAAAAATTTGAAGAAAATAGGGCGGGGGAGCTAAGTAAGCTCCCCCTAGGGGGCAGCTCCATTTTCCTCATATATATATATATATATATATATATATTGGAAAGGGAGCCTACTTTGTGAAGTAGGTAACTTACCTACTTCACATTTTATTTTTTTTGCAAACTTTTTTTTTGAAAAATACCACCATGAATATTAATAATTATATCGCTCTAATATGTCATTCAAATTTCAGAAACAGAGACTCGTACGGCCTCCATCCAAACAATCATTTTTTAATGGTCACAGATTTGTTGTATTTTACATGTTCTGGATGGAGGCCGTAGGAGTCTCTGTTTCTGATAAAATTTGAATGACATATTACAGGGATATAATTATGAAAATCCACGGTGGTATTTTTCAAAAAAAATTACGAAAAATGGATGTGAAGTAGGTAAGGTTACCTACTTCACAAAGTAGACTCCCTTTCCTCATATATATATATATATATATATATATATATATATATATATATATATATATATATATATATATATATATATGGGTAAAATGTGTATGCCCCCTAGGGGGAGCTAACTTAGCTCACCCCGCCTCTTTTTCACAAATTTTTTTTATTTTTTTTTGAAATCTAAAACCGTGTAAATTCATTATTAAATCCCTGTATTATTCTACTCAAATTTCATACAAAACAGAGACTCCTACGACCTCCATCCAAACGGGGCCGATTTAAAAAATCCTGTTACCGTTAAAAAAATGACTGTATGGATGGAGGCCGTAGGAGTCTCTGTTTCACATGAAATTTTTATGACATAATATAGGGATAGTGATGAATATTCACGGGAAAAAATTTCAAAAAAAAATAAAAAATTTGAAGAAAAAAGGGCGGGGGAGCTAAGTTAGCTCCCCCTAGGGGGCAGCCCCATTTTCCTCTATATGTATATATATATACATATATATACATATATATACATACATATATATATATACATACATATATATATATACATACATATATAGATATATATATATATACATACATATATATATATATATATATATATATATATATATATATATATATATATATATATGAATGTTGATTGGGAGTGCCCCCTTTCTCCGTCACACACAGGAAACCTAGGGATTGAATTATCCCATGAAAACTAAGGTTTGAATAATCATGATTATTTATTTCTTAATTGTCAAACATTGCCACACTATATCATCACAAGAGAACTAGCCTAAGATAATGACTAATTCAATATTCATTGTATAAAAAGAATAAAAGATTTGTAAGTTACTGCTACTATTTTGACAATGAAAAACTTTCACATGCATTTTTTTTACTGAAGTTTTAACGATCACAGTTGTATGGCTAAAATGTCATTGACCTTGTCAAAACCAAAAGTTCATTTTGAACAAAATTCACAGCTTCGATTATTGCCGTTACAATTAATTAGTCGTTACTAAAGTAATTTGTTGTAATAGGTAAACTAGAAAATCAATACATATAAGTTATGTAGATATGTTTCTTCTTGGAGAAACTCTGAGCCTGATTAGGACCCTCATCATCTAGTTCTGATATGTTTGTAACTGTTAGGATTAGGAGTCTATTAATATATATATATATATATATATATATATATATATATATATATATATATGAGTGCGAGACCTAAAGATTTAGATTTCTAATTCGGTCATCCAAATCATTGGTCATGTTATTTCTATGAAGCCCCCGTCCATCTATTATATCCTAAAATCTCAAGCTGCATATTCTCTTCAATTTCTGACGGCCAAGTGAGAAAAATCAAAGTTGGCAGTGGGAAATGGACTGCAGCCTTTTTTGATGAAGGTGATGGAGACATGAGATCTATCCACGAATTGGAATGGAAATTAGAGAGTTCTGAAAGGGACAGTTGCTGAGAATAATGCTCAGGAATCCCAAGGGAGAAATAAATACTGTAAGGATGATGTAGTTGTGACGTGATGACTTTGTCCTTGTTGAAGTTCCAATAAGAATAAAGCACACGTACAATTTCCAATATTCTTCCATCACTGGACTTTCATTTTGCATGGCATCTGGTCAATGAATAGAAGTAAAGTCATAGTTAAGTTGAATAAAAGTGGCATGCATGTTTTTCTTTTTCCCTTTTTTTTTACTTAGTTTAGGTATGCTTGCTAAATTATGGTATCACACAAGATAAGCTTACAGTACTGTCCAGTGTGAGAGACAACATCCCTACTCTTGGCGCTGCCCCATTAGGATCGGCTCGCAATTCAACTTGAACCATGTTCAGACCCACAATATCGGAATCCATTCCTAGCGCTCAGGATTCAAGACGGTTCTTAGCATCCAAGACCGGCGTCGAGCAGGCAGCGAATCTCCCCATACTCACTGTATCCAAAAAACTTGTATCTAATACCAATCACAGTCGAACCTATCCAACCCCACTAGTACGAAGCACATTCACGTTTCCCATGATCCAACCCAAAACACAATAGAATTAGTGTATCGTCCCCATACCCCGTTCTTGCCTCCCCACGCATTATTGCCTCCACTGAACCACTGATCCCTCGACCCCTCTGCATGCTTTAATTGTCTACAACCTGGACTATGAAGCAGCACTGCAACTTCCCTCCCACATGTTTCTCATGCTGATGAATCTATGATTTATCATCTTTATTCTTTCAATTGCCTAAAATCTTTGGTAAAACACATGTAAATAATAACTATTTTATACTTTTTAACACACTAAAATCATTTTTTAATGGTGTATATATAACATTTATTAACCTAAAATAAAAGAATAAATGAGAAAAAGAAAAATAAAGAAAGAAGGATATAAATATGTAAATATGTATAGACTTATCGTAACCTCAAGACTAGGTCAATATTGACTCGATCGACAACAGAATAAAGTAAGGAGACCTATGATTCATATATATATATATATATATATCACCTATTGTACATGTTCATGAAATTTACGTTGTAAAAAAGACCATCTATTTTATTATCATTCATATGACCTCAAACTATTTTATTTTCTCCACGAAAGTTGTTAAAATAATGATATTAATTTATAAAAATATAACAAAAATTATTTATTGTATAGATATTATGGTACAATGAACTGAATAAAAAGACATAAAATGGACATTAAAATCTTAATATTTACTTCGTATGAGCTCAAAATTCAACAAACTCATTTTCATTATATTCAGAATTAAAATCAGAGTTAAGGTGCAAAAGTCAGTTTTTAGGGGATTATGGTATCTACAGAGCTGTACATTTTCAACCATTATTTTTTCTTTATATTTTATCATTATATATTTTTATATTATTCCTTATATTTTATAATAAGTTTATAAAAAAATAAAATAAAAATTATAAAAGTAAAGCATAACTAAAAATATATTTATTATATAGGTAAACCATACGTATATTATACATACTAATATTTATTTAACCTAGTAAATATACTTATAAAATATAGTAAAATATATTTAAAATCATTTAAATGTGTTGTAACTAATAAATTATAAAAATAAATAAAAAATGAATAAAAAATGAATACAAATATTTATATTTATTATATAGATATAATTAACTTATGTTGTACATAGTAATAACTATTTATCTAATTAAATGATATTAAAAATTATATTTTTATCCTTATTTTATATATTTTATTAATAAAATATAAAATAAGTAATATATCTAGAAAAAACTAATTAAAAATATATTTTATTGTATATAGGTGATGAATCTATGATTCATCGTCTTTATTCTTTCATTTTGATTAAAATCCTTGGTAAAATACAATAAATATTCAGTAATTCCCATTAGTTAACATTCTAACCACAAGTATTAATATTACATATTTAACACTTATTTTATCTAAAAAATAATAAGAGAAAAAGAATAATAAAAGAAAAAGAAGGATGTATATTGTATATATACAGACTGATCCTAACCCCGAGACCGAGTCAATACTGACTTGGTCGATAAAATAAATAAATAGGGGAAGATAAGAATCCTAATATATAAAAAATGTTAGAAAACCTGGACCATTAATTGTACATTTATTCATTTTTCATACTGTAAAGATTTCACCTATTTTATTTATCATCAAGAAAATCTCAAACCAAAATACTTTCTCAACAAAATTTGTTCATAAAATATATACCGTTTTATAAAAATATCAGAAAAATTATTTATTATAAAAAAATAAAATATTACAATGAACCGAAAAAGCCGTAAAAACTGACTTCCAAGGTTCATAACTATTTATAGAAAACTCCAAACAAACCAAAATCACTTTTAAACCTCGTTTTATACTTAATATATTTATTAAAAATATCAAAAATATTAGAATAAAACGAGTGAGTTTTGTCATTCGGACCCCGTTATCTATATGTAGAATATGTAGAAACTTCACGATTTCCTAATTAATTATCCTTAACTCCGTTTAACTTAATTTCTTCTTTAAAATATTTCTAAAAATCAATAGAAAAATATAAAGATATAACTTAGGTCAAAATACCAATAAATCTCGAAGCCACGACGCCGTTACCTAAATTTTTCAGACCTCGTAATTCGGCCATATATACTTCGAATTAAGCAAACTCAATTTTAAAGTTCATTTTAGTTGATTATCTATCAAATGATACTGATTTCGCAAAAATTAGAGTTAATATGTGAAAAGTGGGTTTTGAGACCATATTGGTATACAATGTACCTTATTTTCTATTATTAAATATATCATCCCTTATATTTATATATTTTATTAATATTCTATTAATAAATTAAGTTAAATAAAATTTAAATGTATTATTTAATTACTAATTATTATTTAATTATTCATTAAGTTGTTTAATTATTTCAATAATTATATTTACAATTAATTATTTAATTATTAATTACTTAATTATATACTTGGCCATTTTAATTAGATAATTATTAAACCATTTAATTTAATTTGATTTTTTTATTTCTTCTCTCTCCTCCCTTTTTCTTCCTCCATGAGCATGACCCATCTCCCCCTTTCTTCACTGCGCATGCCCGTCGTCTCTTCTCCCTTCTTCCCCTTCTCCTCTGCCTACCAGCCCCAACGCCTTGGTCGTTCGACTGTTCCTCCAACCGAGTGGTCACCGGATCCGCCGTCGGTGACCACAGTGCCCTGCATGCACCCCACGTCTTCTCCTCCTATCCCTCAATCGGATGATCTACCATTTGCTCCATCCTTCCACCCGAGCTCTGAGTTTGAGATAGGTCGTGAGGGTGACAGACTCCAGTCGTCTCCTCATTGAGTGAGGGCATGGAGGCGACTCACGATGCGATCTCTTCCGCCTCGGTGAGACTCTACTCCGCCACTGCGCGTTGAACCTCCTCTTTCACTAGAGTCGAGGTGAAGACCTGGAGCTACTCCAAGCTCCACTATCCCCAGGCATCGATCGTCCATCCACTTCTGTCCAGGTTAGTACCTTTGATCTGATTCTCTTCTCAATCCTCTCAATCCCTCAACTTGTCTCGATTTTTTATTTCAAAAATATGTCTCCGATCATCCACCTCACCTTTTGAATCCCCTCTGTTTGTTATTATACCTTCACATCTCTCATCTTCGGCCACGCACGGTGGTCGAAGGTCTGGTGCTGATCATTCCCCCTTCGAATGCACCTTTCATTCTCCCTTCTCATTAAGCTTTAACCCCCATCCGAGCACGAGACCTCGAGCCTCAGATTATATTTGCAGGCTTGGTACTTGCATTGATCGAGCATCACCTTCACACATGAATCATTACTGCTATCGAACATCAAAGAAAGTCACCACCTCCAGAGAATCCCACTTTATCTGAAACACCATCGCCTAGAGCCGCTTCTGAAGGGGATAACAAAACAATCATCGTTTCGAGAGGCTAGCTTAATCTTTGGAAATCTGTGACCCTCTAATTGAAGTTTCGTTGCTTCCTGAAACAAAAAGGTCAGAAATGACATCATTTTCCAGATCTACAACCACCTGAAACTGGAGTCGTGCATCTGATTTGAAAACAATCACCGCATTCGATCGAAATCCGCAGCCCGTGAATGCAGCGCCTCCTGTGGACTTGAGTTGGGGAAGAATGAGTATGCTGCCAGATCGTTAGACAAGGGGGTGGGCACATAACCATTCCGGATTAATTTCAGGCCATCAATCTCTTCCTCCAATCGGACGCTGGAGATCAAGCCATGTGACCATTTCACATTGAGCCACGTAAATTGTACGATCAGTCTTCGATCGAACGGATCGTGCTTAACCACGCATCAGGATCAGATCAAAGCCATCACCCAACTGCTTTCAACATTAAGTGGTGCATGTGCTGTGAATGTGAACATCGATCTTTTGTGGTATTTTTGTGAAACAACCCTCGGTTTTCTATTATTCATGCTCAAGTCCTCGTCCAACTGCTAAAACATGACCGCACGTGGCTTTGTTGGGATTTTTGCAAAAATTCACCCCTGTGCTTCCTTGATTGATGAACAAGTCCAGGAGGAGCAGCTGAACCCACGTGGCTGATCACATGCTTAGTGGAACTTTTGTGCATTCAACCTCCACATATTTTATTATTACACGCGTACCCCTGCTTTTTAGAAAAATCACAAAACAACCCCCATATTGTATATAACTACCATACATATATATACATAATAAAATAAAATACAAAACATAAAAATACAATATACGTATAAATACATAGTATTATATTATATATAATATAAAATTAGTTTTTAAAATTAAAAAGACTATATATTTTTATTAAATATTTTAAAAACTAAAAATATAACAAACTTTAAAAAACACAAAAAATACAAAACACTCTTAAAAATCTAATAAAAATTACATGTAGTATATTTTACAGTATTTTGCACAATAAACAAAAAAGAAAATAAAAAAATCAAATATTAAAATACATAAAAAAATACAAATTGCATAAAAACTTTGAAAATTCATAATTAAATCAATAAAAATCACAAAAACATGCACAACATATCATTTTAAAGATAATTTCATCTACTTTTCAGTAAAAATAAATAAAAATTATTTTTTCTACTTTCTATTTTAAAATATAAAATACTTCATAGTTTTCAATAAAAACCATTGTTTTCAACTTTAAAGATAATTCAAAACTCAATAAAATCCTAAAAACCTCTTAAAAATTCTTAAAACAGGAAATAAAATAAAAACACATAAAAATAACAAAATTAGAACCAAATAAAAATTACAAATCATTTTTTAAAATTAACAATTACAAAAATAATATAAAATCAATAAAAAATAAAAATTCTGAAAATCACTTAAAATTAAATAAAAATTAGGAAACCTAATAATACCTTAGTTTTCTCTATTTCCCCTAGTTTTCTAACAGTTTGCCTCCCTGAGTTCGCCAATCCCGTACTTTCACTATACATCAAAGTTTAAAAGTATAAATAAAAAATAAAATTTCTACTAAAATTTACCCGACCGACATAACGACACCTTTCTTATTGCAGAATAGGAGGTTGGGTGGTTTTTTAGATGGCGTTGTTGCCGGGGAGGCAACGTTAGGGCTGATCGTAGGATCTTATGTTTAGGGTTTTCTTCGCCTTTTTATCCATCTTATTTTTCTAACTTCACAGCTTTTGTTTCTGATTTGTGCAGCACAGGTTTCGAGCCGCACAACTGAGAACCATAGAGCCGGTTTTTTTTACTTTTTTGTAATCCCTTGTAAAAATAAAAAAATATCAAGGGTACTTGGCCATTTTTCTGTTTTGTAGACAGTGGCCCTATAAGGGCAACCCGACTTGTACCTCCCTCCCTCTTTCTCGGGGTCTGTTTTACCGAGTGCCGTGCACTTGGGGGAACAGGGCACCCACTGCAGTTTTCTCGCATCGTGATTTCTCGACATTTTTCCCCAGCTTTTTCGAGGCTAGATGCTTGTTTATGGTATTCGATTTTACTTTGTCTGCGCCTCCGTAGCTAGATTTAGGATGCACAACCTAGTTGTTTGCTCATTTAGGTCAAAAACAAAAAAAAATAATTAGACGTGATAACCTGAAAAATAAAATAGGGACTGCTAATTTTATCTGACCCTAAAATAAACGTAACTGGCTCCACTTATTTTGGAAGAGCAATCCCCATCGAATGTCTGACAGGTACTATCTAGATTTGTGAGTGAGAGACGATCCATAAGGCTAGAGATAGAGCTCGAATTTCTTTAGGAATACTATTGATTTCATACAGTTAATCATTCTACTCTTCAGCGAGGACTCTCGGGAAGCTGGAAACGGTCCAGATTTTCTTAGCACAGTGGGAGGTTTAGAGGACATTGTGTAAGGCTCCGTTCTCAAGTAACACGAATAGCCGAAAACAATCCCTACTTACTCCTATACTGGTTGAGAATAAGTGATTATCTACAAGAACTCATGACAGTTTTCTGGGAAGTTCGGGCACCTATCAACTCGCGTAATCTGTGAGAAGACTTGTTTGCCAATTAACCCTAAAATCGAAAAGATTAATGACCTAACTTTTACGATCATCACCGGGTTGAGTTGGTGAATTTAGGGTTTGCTTTGCATTTGATTTTGTGGTGTGAGTCCCATCTTTCAGATCTATAATCAATCATCTGTCTTATCAAGATGATGGGTAGGCGATCACTTTAGTCGACTCTGACCGGTCCTCTCTCTCGAATACCTACTCATCCATCTAGATCAGTTAAGGATGTCCCTCTTCCCAAACCAAAATCTCATCGCATTTCTTTTTTCAGGCGTGACTCCAACCCTAGAAGCTCTTCTCCCTCTTCTTCTTCTTCTTCTCCATCTTTATCATCATCACCCTCGGTTCGAGAGAACCCACACCTACAACTGCAAGTATATATATTGACCTGGCCGAACCTGATCTAGACCCTTTCTCCTTTTCAGAAGACATGGCTGGTAAAGGACCACAACAACCGTAGACTATTTCGGTAGGCCGCAATCAATAGTGGTCTTCTAGTGTCCCTTGATCAGATGAAGAATCAAATAAGGGAGTAGGGAAGACTGATGCATGATCTCCAGGCATAGATGACACAACTGATAGCCCAGGGAGAGACTCTTGACATTGAGATCCCAGGAGCTGAGGCTAGTGAACAAAATGGAGAAGAGAGACCTCCACGAGATCCAAACCGCACGATGAAGAAACTCTACAACCTTGGAGCTACGAATACTCACCAGTGGATCCGTCTCCCATCCATCTGTGGTAATTTTGAGCTCCATCCACAGACCATCCAATTATTGCCCAAGTTTCATGGTCTATCGACGGAGTAGCCACATCTGCACCTGCAGGAATTTGAGTTGATCTGTAGTATGGTGCACGATCAGTATGTAAACGAGGACATGATCAAATTGATTGTGTTTCCACTCTCCCTCGTGGATAGAGCAGTCTATTGGTTGAAGAACTTAGGGAGATACATGTCGATATGAGAACAGTTGAGGACTGAATATCTGAACAAGTAGTACCCACTCAGTCACACCAATGTTGCACAAGCCATGATCAGTAACTTCACCATGATCAGAAATGTGCAGTTCCACGATGCATGGGACAGATTTAGAGAGCTCATTGATAGATATCCCCACCACGATATCTTGAAGACGAACCTAGTTCAGAGCTTCTTTTGTGGGTTGACATCCGAGTTGTAGGGACGGATGGACGCATCTTGTAGGGGCTCATATTTCTCCAAGAATGAGGACTAAGTCTGGGCTATCTACGAGGACATGGGCAAAAACTATACTACGATGTCCCGGACTAGGTTCTATGCTCAAACGAAGCCACCGATTTATCACCATCATTCCCGAGTGGCAAAATTGAAGGAACTCCTTCTTCTATTGTGTCTACACATTCTAAATCATCATCAATTAATATTGGGATCATCTGTCAGAAGCTGGATCATATGGAAATCATAGAGAAAAAGTGCCAGAATTTGGACAAGCTCGACAAAATTGACGGGCTTGAGAGATGCCTTAGTGAACTGAAGACACAAATCATGTGCCTTCAAGAACTTCAGACAGATTCCATGAAGTCTTCTTGATCGCATGCTGACTCGGGAAGTAGAGGTCGAGGAATTCTTCCACAGCCACCAGTTCAGCACATATACCATGTACATTCTGAGCTGACACACCACTCTCCAGCTTACCAGCAAATCCAGCAGACACCATCATCTGACACCTAGATGGTGGTGTATCAGAGTGATCAGACGCTAGCATCTATACCCCTACTATTCTGAGATACTTAAACCATTGATGGAGGTCAATGGTATATGGTACAACCAACAGGAGCAACCAGGGATTTGTAGTGATTATCCTGGTTTCCGTTGATCTTTCGGAGGTGCCTCTTCCCAGCAACCAACACATGCATAGATAGGGCAGAATAGAAAACAATAGTAGCATTCCGGTCCTCTTCAGTACCAGCCAGCTTAGTGGAGGCAGAACTCATATCCCTCACAATATCAGCAGTCTTACCCTCCACGGTAACAGTAAGTTCCGCATCAGCCTCAGTATCATCGAGGTGACTCATCCAGGTCTCATGGTCCCTTCCATGATATCCCAACTCTAGAACATCTCGCTAATCTGATTGTTGACCAGCAGATCGCCTTTAGGCGAGAAATGGATGAATTCAAGAACCATGTTACTGAGATCATCAAGGATAAATCCTCTATTCCTGCTCAGATAGAGCCAAACTCGGATAGTTTGAAAAGGAAATTAGAGCAGGTACATTTTACAGAACCAACCCTCCAATCATAGGTATTTTCAGATGATTCTCTTTACTATGATGAAGCTGATTTTATTTCTCTTAGGAGCGGTAGGATGCCAGCAAGCGGAGACTCAACTAGGCTTGAGTAAGAAACACCTGATGATACAAACGAGCATGTTGAGTCTGATAATGGCGGTGATGATACTGCCTCTTCCTTTGAGACATCGATGGTGGTGTTGATGCCACTAAGACGGATGAGAAGTAGCCAGAGTCTGATGCCGCTGCAGCTACTTTACCATTCTTTCCGTACAGTGATGTTGATAGAAAAACATAAAAAAAGTACAAAAGAGAAAATCCAAAAAATAAATAAAATTAGACATTGATCATTTGGGATATCACAAGTCTTCTAGTCATTTACATGGAACAAGTCCCAGTTCTCTAAAAATATTCTCTTCTTCTTCTTAAGATCCTCCTATTGTACATACTAACAAGGAGGATGTACAGATACCTTTTCCCCAAGCACTTCACTCGAAAAAAGAGATAAAAAACACCAAAAAGAACCAGATGAATGATCTGACGAAAGATATGCTAGACAAGTTAACCATTCAGCTAACTCTTTCGGAAGCCTTGGCACACATCCCTCTTATGCAGAAAGGTATCAATAGTGTATCATAGTCCGCCGAAAGAAGAGGAAGCGCAACCATTGTTCAGAGATCCATGTGTTGATCAAGGATACATGTCACGCAATCCAGAACCGTCTCCCAGCCAAGAGATCGGACATGGGGGCATTGTATGTCAGATGTGAGATCCTCGATCAGACTTTTGATCGTACTCTTTTAGATAGCGGATCATCAATTAATCTCCTTCCTTCTTCCTTACTCGATAAGTTCGAGTTCGGGTCTCTTAGACCAAGATGAACGGTCTTACAATTTACTGATAGATCGATCAAGAGGCCTAAGGGATTAATTGAAGATGTTATCGTCACCATTCATGGTTTGAAATTCTCTGTGGACTTCATCGTGTTGGACATGATGGTCCCTAAATGTGTGATCGATACCCCGATCATATTAGGTCGACCTTTTCTGACAATAGCTAAGGCCGTTTCTGATTATGGTACTGGGAAGGTGTACTTTCACGTCCAGTATGAGAGTATACACATAGATATGATACAGGATGACAAAGTTAAATCAGAAGAGTCAGAGCGAGCATCTGATGACGAGCCCGATAGTCATCAAGTCTGTGATTTTGTACAGACTAACAATGAGGTAATTTGTGCTGAACCGAGCACACAATTTTTCATCACACCTTCAGTAGAGTCTGAGATTCAGATACTAGATGATGGGAGATTGGAAAGCACAATCTTAGAGTCGATTTGTAACCAGGGCAATGGAGACGATTCTGGTACTATTTTAGATAACTACAATAATTTTGATCCCTCCGAGTTCGAAGTGAACAATCAGATCTGTTAGTCACTTATAGATTAGTCAGATTCAGAAGATGCTAATTGGCAGTGTTTCGCAGAGTTCCTCTCACTTCAGACTTCATTGAAAGAGCCTACAGCCAACCTGAAGACCGAGCTAGTACAACATATCCAACAATCCGATGAACATTCTTCAGATCTTTCCGAGTCAGAGCAGGATGAGCTTAAGCATACCGACCTAGTAGCCTATACCCAGTCCCTAGTCAAGACAGCTCTCCCTGTTCCTTCTCCTCCTGAGCTTAAACCATTACCTCAAAGCATGAAATACTGATTCCTTGCTAGAGAGCTTAAAATGTTTTTGGTCATTATCATCATCCGATCTGACCGAAGATCAAGAATCTCGTCTGATAGAGATTCTTGAAAAGAATTACAAGGCAATCGAGTGGTCAGTAGCAGATCTGAATGGGATTAGTCTAGCTCTATGCTCCCACACATCTTCCTCGAGGATGATGCCAAACCATCTCGTGAGTTTTAGCGTAGGCTGAACCTAAATCTTCGAGAGGTGGTTATGAAGGAAATATCCAAGTGGTGGAGCGCCAATTTTATCATTCCCATCTCCAACTCTAAATGGGTTAGTCCATTACATGTGGTACCCAAGAAGATGGGTATTACTACAATGATAAATGAGGACGGAGAGGAGATCGCTACTCGAGTACTGACTTCTTAGTGTGTCTGTGTGGAATACATACGTTTGAATCAGGCAACCAAGAAGGATCATTTTTCGTTATCATTCATTGATCAAATCATTGAGAGGTTAGTCGGGAAGAGCCATTATTGCTTCCTTGATGGGTACTCGGGGTATAACCAGGTGGCCGTCACGCATGAAGATCAAGAAAAGATGACTTTCACATGTTCGTTCAGAACATATGCTTTCAAACGAATGTCCTTTGGATTATGTAATGCTCCGTCTACGTTCAAGAGGTGCATGCTTTCAATTTTTATGGACATGGTGGGCAACTTTTTGAAGGTCTTCATGGATGATTTTATGTCTGCGGTGATGATTTTGATTCATGTCTTTCTAGCCTAGATCGCATGCTTCAGAGGTGCACAAAGGTTAACCTCGTTCTTTCTTAGGAGAAGAGTCATTTTATGATGACTAAGGGGACGATCCTTGGTCACATCATCTCTAATAGAGGCATGGAGGTGGACCCGACCAAGGTAGATATCATAAAGAATCTCAATCCACCACCTAATTTGAAGCAGTTACGGTCTTTCCATGGGCATGTCAGTTTCTATCGATGTTTCATTTGAGACTTCAACAGAATTGCTCGACCGTTATCTGATCTTCTAGAGCAAGACACCGAGTTTATTGTTGATGATAAGTGTCTTTCAACTTTTGAAAATCACGAGAAAATGGTTGTAGAGGCTCCTGTCCTTCAGCCACTCGATTGGTCTCTCCCATTCGAGATCATGACGGATGCCTCTAATTTTTCTGTTGGGCCTTTTTTGGGACAGTGGAGGGATGGCCTTCCTTATGCCATACACTACGCTAGCAATACTTTGATTTCTGCCCAATGGAATTATACTTTTACTGTGAAAGAAATGCTAGCCGTAGTAATTTCCCTAGACAAATTTAGATCCCACATCTTAGGATCTAAAGTAACAATTTTCACTGACCATACCACCATAAGATACTTAATGGATATGAAGGATTCCAAGCCGCGTCTGATCAGATGGACCCTTCTACTCCAAGAGTTCGATATTGAGATCAAGGATAATCCTAGAGTCGAGAATGTAGTGGCGGATCACCTCTCCTGACTAGAATTCCCCGAGACTTCTGATTTCGATGCACCAATCACCGAGACCTTCCCCGATGAGGCGATTCTTACTGTCACCTCGCTCCCATGGTATGCTGACATTGTGAACTTTCTTGTTGCTAAAAAAGTCCCACAAGGTTGGTCTAGACAGAGACTTCAGACTTTCCGTGCGAAAGCCAAGTCTTACCATTAGGAGGATCCGATCTTTTATCATGAAGGAGCGGATTCCGTCTGGCGTAAGTGTATTCCTCAGGAGGAATACCAGAGCGTCCTCACGTATTACCATAGATTAAAAGCTGGAGGACACCATTCAGGGAAGAGGACAACACAAAAGGTACTTTAATCCGATCTTTGGTGGCCTACGCTCGTCGCGGATGCCTATGCATTCGTAAAGAGATGTACTGAATGTCAGAGGATGAGCACTTGTGGACATAGAGACATGATACCGATGCAGTCAATTCACTTCTGTGAATTCTTTGATGCATGTGGTATCGACTTTATGGGCCCATTCCCTAAGAGTAAGGTATTTGAGTATATACTTCTTGCTCTAGATTATGTGAATCGTTGGGTAGAGGCTATTCTTGTCCAAGCTGTTGATGCGAACACGGTTTGCAAGTTCCTGAGAAAGCATTTCTTTTTATGGTTTGGGGTCCCTCGAGTTCTGATCTTAGACGGGGGTAGCCACTTCATCAACAACAAGGTAATGGCTCTTGCTAACTAGTTCGGCATAGATCACCGAGTTGCTACTTCGTATCATCCTCAGACGAATGGTCTAGCTGAAGTCTCGAATAGGGAGGTTAAGACGATCTTATAGAAGATTGTTCACCCAGACCGAAAGGATTGGTCTCAGCTTTTGGACTCGGTTCTTTGGTCTTATAGGACATCCTTCAAGACACCATTGGGTACATCTCCCTTTCGGCTCGTTTATATGAAGCCATGCCACTTACCTATTGAGATCAAGCAAAATTCTTGGTGGGCAATGAAAGAGGTAATTTTTGGTCTATTTTTGGTCTACTTGATGTAGGAGATCAGAGACTTACATAATTGGTAGGCATGGAAGAATTGAGAGACGAAGCCTTCTCGAGTAGCCTGCATTATAAGGAATGTATGAAAGAGTGGCATGTTGATCATATCAACCACCTGCAGTTTGAGCTCGATTAGAAAGTTTGGTTATTTGATGCAAGACTGAAATTATTTCCATGAAAATTTCAGAGTAAATGGAAAGGCATGTATCTTGTGCAAAAGGTGTACGACAACGGTAGCATCGATATATCTGAGTTGTCTTCTGATTCCACCTTTCGAGTTAATGGTCAGTGGTTGAAATTCTTTCTTGATCACGAGCCGCAGATCATTAATGTTGCTCCGATCCAGTTTGTATGAGATGTGATCTTCACTCTTTACACTCTACATCTCATACATGATTTTTAAGATCACTTTATATATATTTTTGATTTTATTCTTTCTTTCTTTCATTTATCTTACACCACTAGATTTCGCTTAGGATTTTTGCTGTAATTAGGATGTACTTATCCTAAGTATGGGGGGGGGGGGTAGACATCATGTTGTTCAAATCGTTCGATTTTATTACCACTGTTGTTGTTTATACTTAGGCTACGCTTTACCCTAAGTATGGGGGGCGTAATATCGCTCATCTCCTCTTTTGATTTTTTTCATCTGCTCTCTCGCTTGTGCTTATATTCTTCTCTATATTTAGGGATATTTTACCCTAAGTATGGGGGGGGGTTAAGCCAAGACGTTGATTGTATACATCATCTTGACCTCGACCATCTTTGATTTTGAGTCTGCTATCCTTAGAATTACTTGATCCTAAGTATAGAGGGGAAGATTGACTTCTATTCGTTAGTCGTTATTCTTTTTTAAGCTGTTGTAGTATAGAATTCTTTTCACCCATCTATACTTAGCCCGTGTTATGTCTTCCTTTGTCGCTTCTTTGGTCACTATGAGGACATAGTTCATGCTAAGTATAGGGGGTGTCGTATATATATGCTATATATACTTTAGAAGCCATAACTCATACTTTATTGTATTTTTAATAATATGGCTCTCTAAAAGTATGGGTGTATATTTTGAGTTTTTAAAAATCGAAAGAAAACCGTAAATATGACTTATGAAAAATAGCTTAAAATTGTATAACAAATATGTTGTAAAATTCTTGGATAAAATCCATAATTGATTAAAACTTGTAAATTCTTGTAAATTCTTGTATAAAATCCATATAATCTTGTATATATATGTTGTATAAAATCCTTTGTAAAATGTACAAAATTCTTGTAAAATTCATGTAAATCGAATTAATCCACTAACTCTTTTAAAAATCTCATAAAATTTTAAAGCTTTAAAAATCAATAAAAATTTGCAAAATCTTAAAATTTACATAAAAAGTTTAAGCCGAAAAATCTGTTGCATAAAAAAATGTTGCATTCATTCGTATTTTTCAGAACAAGTCTGATTCTTTAACCGAATGTATCTAAGTCTGAGAGGTGGATCTTGGTTTAGGCCTCCACATAATTCTAAAAGAACTTAATTAGGAACTGAAATTAAGAATCTTCAGGTCTTTTAGACTTAATTCTTTGTGTTCCATGAGATCATGTTCGGAATTCAACTTGAATGTGCCTATGTAGGACACCTGGTGTCATCTGTTTGACTATTCTCCACTTGAACCAATTTTGAACTCATGCACTCTGCACTTAGCTCAACTTGCATGGGGTTGTGAAGGGCGATCCATTTCGGTGGTGTGTTTCCATCATTGTTTAGTGACGCTAACATCAAAATATGGGGAGAGATTAGATTGAAATAAAGCTTCAGATGAGGGAAGGATCTGTTGGCATAATTTTTCCATGACCCCAAAAAATGGACGGAAAGAAATAATGCTATATCCGTTGGGCCATAAAAGATCTATGCAGTGCAACAATTATTTTCTACCAAAAAGAAGCCATACAACAAATGCAAATTTGACCATAATGGTCCAAGCTTCAAAAAGCCTGCATTATCTTAGTGGAGACTTGGCTAAAGTGGCCAAGCTTTGCAAGGAGATGTGATTACACTGACCACGCTCCCAATACAACCTGACCTTAGAAGGAAATACATCCCACCTCGAGGATCGAGTAGCTGGATGAGGGTCCAATGGAAGTATATAACTGGGATGGATGGTTTCTTTGCTTCTCTAAGCAGGAAGAGCTAAAACATTTCACACAGAGTAAAAATTTCTTTCAAAGACGAAAAGTTTGTGTGATGAATAGGTGGATCTGAGCTGACACTTGAGGTGAACCTGGATAAGGATTTGTGGAACTTGAGGGTTGTCGAGGCTTAAATCCTAATTCTAATAGAGTCCTGACACACTAATAATCAAAGGCCTATTCCAAGTTCTAAATTTTAGGTGAAGTGAGATTTAGTTTAAAGAACAAGTATGTTCTAAATTCTTTACTTTTTCCTTTTTTTCTTTTTGCTTGCACTTATTTATAGAATAAGTGTTTGCTGCATAGATTCATCACCTTTGTTCTTTCATTTTGGCTAAAACCCTTGGTAAAATACACGTAAATGTTCACTAATCCCCATTAATTAACATTCTAACCACAAATATTAATATTATATATTTAACACTTATTTTATCCAAAATAAGATAATAAAAAGAAAAGTAAAAATAAAAGAAAATGAAGGACGCATATAATATATATACATACTGATCCTAACCTCAAGACCGGGACAATACTGACTTGGTCAACAAAATAAAGAAGTAGGGAGAGATAAGGATCCTAATATATAAAAAATGCCATAAAACCTAGACCGTTAATTGCACATTTATTCATTTTTCATATTGTAAAGATTTCACCTATTTTATTTATCATCAAGAAAATCTCAAATCAAAATACTTTCTCAAAAAACGTTGTTCATAAAAATATATATTATTTTATAAAAATATCAGAAAAATTATTCATTATAAAAAATAAAATATTACAATGAACCGAAAAAGCCATAAAAGCGGACTTACAAGGTTCATAACTATTTATATAAAACTCCAAACTAATCAAACTCACTTTTAAACTTCATTTTATACTTAATATTATTTATTAAAAATATCAAAAAATATTAGAATAAAACATGCGAGTTTTGACGTTGGACCTCGTTGTCTATATGTACAATATGTAGAAACTTCCCGATTTTCTAATTAGTTACCATTCACTCTGTTTAACTTAATTTCTTCTTTAAATAGTTTCTAAAAATAAATAGAAAAATAGAAAAATATAATTTAAGTCAAAATGCCAATAAATTACGAAGCTATGTAATTGTTGCCTAAATTTTCAAGACTTCATAACTTGGTAATATGGACTCCGAATTAAGCAAACTCAATTTTAAAATATATTTTATTTATTATATATAAAATGATACTGATTTAGCTAAAATCAGAATTAATATGTGGAAAGTGGATTCTGGGACCCTATTGGTATACAATGTACAATGTACCTTAGTTTATATTATTTAATATATCATCCCATATGTTTATATACTTTATTAATATTCTATTAATAAATTAAGTTAAATAAATATATACTTATTTATTTATATATTTATTATTTAATCACTAATTATTATTTAATTATTCATTAAGTTGTTTAATTATTTCAATAAATATATAAATAAATAGTTATTAAATACTTACTTAATAATATAATTGGCAATCTAACTAGATAATTATTAAATCATTTAATTTAATTTAATTTTTTATTTCTTATCTCCTTTTTTTCTTCCTCCCTGAGCATGACCCATCTCCCCCTTTCTTCCCCGCACAAGCCCGCCGCCTCTTCTTCCTTCTTCCCCTTCTAATCCACCTATCGGTCCCATTCGACCGTTCCTCCAACCGCCTACGGTCACATGACCCACTGTCTGTGACCACATCGCCCTACGTGCATCCCTCATCTTCTCCTCCTATTTATACCACAAAACCTCCCTCAATCGGATGATCCGCTATTTTCTCCATCTTTCCACCCGAGCTCTGAGGTTAAGATAGGTCGTGAGGGTGACAGACTCCGATCTTTTCCTCATTGAGCGAGGGCGTGGAGGCGACTCACAACGTGATCTCTTCCGCCTTAGCGAGACTCTGCTCCGCCACCGAGCGTTGAGCTTCCTCTTCTTCCTGAGTCGAGGCGAAGACCTGGAGCTAGTCCAAGCTCCATCGTCCCCAGGCACCCATCATCCATCCACTTCTGTCCAGTTTAGTACCTCTGATCTATCTTTGATTCTCTTCTCAATCGTCTCAATCCCTCCATTTCTCTTGACTCTTCATCTTCTCCCTCAACGCGTCTCTAATTTTTTATTTCAAAAATATGTCTCTGATTATCCACCTCACCTTTCGAATCCCCTCCGTTTGCTATTCTACCTCTCACATCTCTCATCTCCGTCCATGCACGATGGTCGGAGGTCTAGTGTCGATCATTCCCCCTTCGAATTCACCTTTCATTCTCCCTTTTCGTCTGGATTTAACCCCCGGCCGAGCACGAGACCTCGAGCCTCGGATTATATTTGCAGGCTAGGTACTTGCGTTGATCAAGCATATCCTTCACGCACGAATCATTGTCGTCGTCGAACATGAATGAAAGTCACCGCCACCTAAGAATCCCCTTTGATATGAAACACCATCGCATGGAGCCGCTTCCGTGGGAGAACAGAACAACTGTCGTTGCGAGAAGCTCACCTTAATCTCTGGAAATCCGTGAGCCTCTAATTGAAGTTTCGATGCCGCCTGACATAAAAAGGTGAGGAACGACATCATTTTTCCAGATTTGAAACCACCTGAAGCCGGAGTCGTGCATCTGATTTGAAAACAACCACCGCATTCGATCGAAGTCTGCAGCCCGTGAAAGTAGTGCCGCCGGCGGATTTGAGTTGGGGAAGAATGAGTATGCCGCCTGATCGTTATACATGGGGGAGAACACATAACCATTCCAGATTAATTGCAGGTCGTCGATCTCTTCCTCCAATCGGGCGTTGGATATGCATCCACATGACTATTTCGCATCGAGCTGCGTCAATCATACAATCAGTCTTCGATGGAATGGATCACGCTTAACCACACGTCAGGATCATATCGAAGCCACCACCCAACCGCTTTCAGCATTAAGCAGTGTACGTGTTTTCATGTCCACACCCGATCTTTTGGGGTATTTTTGCGAAACATCCCTTGATTTTCTGTTATTCATGCTCAAGTCCCCATCCGACTGCTAGTGCATGACCGAATGTGGCTTTGCTGGGATTTTTGCAAAAATTCACCCCCATGCTTTCTTGATTGACGAATAGGTCTAAGAGGAGCAACTGAACTCACATGGTTGATCACGTTCTTAGTGGAACTTTTGTGCATACAACCTCTGCAGATTCTATTATTACAAGTGCACCCCTACTTTTCAGAAAAATCATAAAACAATCCCTATACTATATATAATTACCATACATATAAGATACATAACAAAATATAATATAAAATATAAAAATACAATAAAAATACATGTAAATACATAGTATTATATTATATACAGTATAAAGTTAGTTTTCAAAATTAAAAAGATTTTATATTTTTAATAAATCTTTTAAAAAAATAAAAAATATAATAACTTTAAAAATCATAAAAATATAAAAAACTCTTAAAAATCTAATAAAAATTACATGTTGTAAATTTTACTGTATTTTGCATAAAAAACCAAAAAGAAAAAAAATCAAATATTAGAATCCATAAAAATTACAAAATACGTAAAAACTTCAAAAACTCATAACTAAATAAATAAAAATCACAAAAATACACACACACCATATCATTTTAAAGATAATTTCACCTACGTTTCAATAAAAATAAAATAAAAATATTTTCTCACAATTTTCTATTTTCAAAATAGAGAATACTTCACAATTTTCAATAAAAACATTATTTTCAACTTTAAAGATAATTAAAACCTCAATAAAAATCCTAAAAACTTCTTAAAAATTCATAAAAATAGGAAATATAATTAAAACAAAAAAATAACAAGATAAAAACCAATAAAAAATACAAAACATTTTCTAAAATAAAAAATTACAAAAAAAGATAAAATCAATAAAAAAATAAAAATTCAGAAAATTACCTAAAATAAATAAGAATTAGGAAACCTAATAAAATCTTAGTTTTCTCTATTTCCCCTAGTTTTCTAACAGTTTGCCTCCTTGAGTTCGACACTCCTGTACTTTCACTATACATCTAAGTTTAGGAGTATAAATAAAAAAAATAAAAATTTCTGCTAAAATTTACCCGACCGACACAGCAACACTATTCTTTTTGTACAATAAGAGGTTGGGTGTTTTTTCAATAGGTATATTGATGAATCCACATTTCATCATCTTTATTCTATCAATTTGGCCTCAAAACCCTAGCAAATGCCTGAAAATAGCATTAAATAGAGTAATTTAGCATTCATGCATATGTGTGTAAAAAGTGTATAAAATACTGTTTTTAATGCCAAAATTATAGAATAAAGAAAAGAAAAGAAAAAGAATAAAATATTGTAAATATTTTATGACCTGAAACCCCGAGACCTAGGCATCTTGATGAATAGGTCGACAAGGAATAAAGTAGGGGGAGATAAGGGCCAAATACCTATATTTATTAATTCATTCTTTATTCATTTTGGGACCTATTTTTGGTTCCACTTTTTGGTGCATCAAATAAAGAAACTTTGTACATGAAAGTTGAAGGTATTTTTATATAGAAAAATACAAAATTGATTTCACTAAAAAATAATGTAGAGATAAAAGGTTATGGTCTGAATAAAAATCCAGAATCCCAATATCCCAGACCTGTATCTCACAAATGAAAACTCCAAATGCAGAAAACTCACCTTTAATTGTATATAGAATAAAATAATCTATTTAATGGTGGTGGTTTGGCATTTGGCGGAGCTACGGTTTGAAAGTTGAGTTTTGGACCCACATTGTATACTTGTGCACCTTAAAATATTCAATTTATTCTTTAAGATTTATTTTGTATTTTTATATTTTTATAATTTTGTGAATATTATTTATAATACTTATGTACATTAAAATAGGAATAAAAATCCAAATAAAACTCAAAATAAAAATAAATGTAAATAAAATACACAGGTATTATACCTATGTACATACCTATACAATATCTACTTATATTTTATTTAATATACAAAACATCTCAGAAAATTAGAATAAAAATATATTTGTGTATATAAAAGTATTTTATAATTTTAGAAAATAATAAATAAAAATAATAAAATTAAAATACACAAAATAAAAATAAAGTAATAAAATACATAGGTATATGTACCTATATAGGGCTAAAAAGACAACTTGTAAAAATATACCTAATAAAATTTTTTTATTTTGTAACCATAATTAAATAAAATAGTTTACTATTTTATTTCGATTTTAGAAATGTTTTTCTCAGGTTTTTTCCTGGTTGTCCACGTGGACCAACCAGGAGGGCTGGAGAGTTGACCTCGGTCAACTCTCTGCCCAACACCTGGACCTTGTCAGAAGTGGTGTTGACCCCAGCTTCACCCATTTTTCGAGGATGCCTCGATCACCCTTTGGTGATGGCCTCTTCATGGAATCTTTTCCTCGAACATTGGTGAATCACGCCCAAGTGATTCCTTGGGCTGTGGAGCACCACATTGAGCTGACATCTTCCTTGAACATCACACCCCGTCAACCCTTCAAAAGACATCCCCCGACTTCAATTCGAATTTTGATCCTTCTTCCGCCAAATCCACCCGAAAACCCCTAGCCCTTCGTGCTCTTGGTGACAGCAGGAGTCAAATCGACCTGGGGTTCGCGTCAGTTGGTGTCGAATTGAAGTAGATCCATCCCTCACCGGAGCTCCGCTGCGAAGTTCTTCCCGACGCCTCTGGTGAGCCTCACCCCCTTATCTTTCCCATTTCTTGTAGCCTTAGCTTAGTTTAGGTTAGTGTAGAAGCAGTTTAGGTTTTCTTTGCGTGCATCGCCGTGATTTCGTCAATCGACCCCACGGCGGAGCTGAGCTCCGCCCACTGTTTCCAGTCGCTCCACGCATCCATCTGATCACCTGTCGCCTCCATCTTCTTCCCCGTCACTCCGTCGCTCCGCTCCACCCCTTCATCCACCTCGATCTCGCCCAGATCGAGCCATCGACCTCCACTCTCCACCGCTCGCCGGAGCTCATCATCCAAACCACCTTTCGCCTCCATCAGACCATCAGAACGCACCCGCAGCTTCGCCTGGATTTTGCGCACCTAACACTGCAGGTCCGAGCCAAGGAGAAGGATCCATCGACCCTCGACGAACCCAAGAGCAGCTGCCTAGGCCACCTCCGCCGTCCGAGCACCCCAAGCCGTCTCAGCCTCGCCGGAGACCACCTTCAGACGCGGAGAGGCCCCAGGATCGTTTTGCCCTTGATCCTAGGGCCGGAGAGGCCATGTGTCAGCCGTAATCGCCCGCTAAGGCTCGTCGGGGGAGTGTTCTTCATGAACCTCTCCCCGCCGTTGGATCAGGAGCCCCTCCAGACGCCACAGCCGCCGTTGGATCTTGGCCTCCCATTACTGTCCGATCGCACCACCAGATCTGATCTGGGACGTCCACACGAACCGTCATCGAGCCACCAGCGCCTGCCACGTGGATAAGTGAAGCTCCCTCGGCGGCACGATCAGCACCGTGGGTATTTTGCATCTTAAACCCACGTGATTTTGTATTTTCGTTTTAGCCCTAAAACTTTCATCTGCAGTTTAAAAGTTTTTGTAATAATTGCACTTAGGGCCCACACTTATTTTATTTGCACTTCAGTCCTCGCCACGTCACCTCACGTGACAGGGACGCGTGTGTTTTGGGTATTTTGCATTTTCGAACCTAAACATTAATCTATTTGCGGTTATACTCCTGTGCGTAGTTAATTAAATATGTTTTTGGGATAATTGCATGTGTGCCCCGTCGGTTTTTAGTATTTGCAAATATGCCCCTGTGAATGACAGAGCACGTACTTCGCGCATGGATTTTGGTGAAAGTTGCACTTAAACCCCTGGAAGTTTCTTGAATTGCATTTATACCCCTGTCAGGCTTAGGATTTTTGTATGTTTGGTCTATTTATTTCACGCATCATTTAAGTGCCAAAAATTCCATGAAAATTACATTAAGTTCCTGTGTACTTGTACTTTAACACCATATTTTTAGTTTTTGATTTTATTACATTTTTATATTTATTAAATATCAAAAACATGTTATTTCAGTACTGTCTAGCTTAGAAAATACCAAAAAAGTATTAAAATACCTCTAAAAATTCCAAAACAAATCCCTACTATCTACTTTAATCTATTTTAGTGTCAATCCAAAAATCACTAAAAAATCTCAAAAGAAAAACCTTAAAAATTCAAAAATACATAAAAACTTCAAAAAATTCTAAAAGAATTGTAGAAAATTCAAAAAAATATAAATCCAAATCCTGTAGGTTCCCTGTTTTATCTACTTTATTTTAAAAATAGTTTGGAAAAAATTTTGTGGCTGATTGTTTTTTTTTAATTCCCATTTTACTCCCAGCCAGTAGCTTATTCCTTGTTTTCTTTTATTTTGCTATTTAAAAATACTAAAAACATTCTGAAAATTCCCCAAAAATCACAAAAACAGTAAAAAATTATAAAAAATACCAAAAAGATTTTATTTCTGAATTTTTCACTATTTTTTCATATTTTTATAAATATTTTGTCACCTCTTCTATTACCTTGTTTATACATTCCAATATTGAAAAAGAAAAAAATATATAAAATATAAAATATAAAAAAATCAGAAAATTAAAAACTAAAATACAAAATTAAAAATTTAAAAAAATTAAAAAATATGATAAATTAAAAACCCACAAAAAAATTAGATTGGCTAAGTAGTCTATTAGACCTAGGATTTGACTTTTGTCTATACTCTGCACCTTTGTTTCCTGTGTTCGACCCCTACTTGCTTGCCATTGTACATTTTAAGTAGGGTATAATAAATTTTAATACTTGCTATTGATTGCCTGATTGATTGTGTGGGTTAATTGTTGACGAACGGGGAGGCTTGAGTAGTCGCATCAGCGACAGTGAACCTGATTTGTCAGACCACTATTTAGCGGCTCTCGCTTTCTCGTTTTTCAAATGGCGCCGTTGCCGGGGAGCATCGGCTTGTAGAGTACTTTTACGTCTTTTCTCTACTTAGCCATTTTTGATTACTTGTTTTTCGTGCATAATTTGTTTTGAACTGTCAGACACTTCTCTTGTTTTCTTGCGAGGGACCACTGACCGAGGAGGATCGCCTAGGGGATCCTGTGCATCCTTGAGAGGAGGAGCCGGCTATTCTACCCTAGCCGGCAGGAGAGAGCATGAGAGCTTGAGAGATAGTTAGATTTTTCATTTATTTTTGTGAGAGAGAGAGTGATTTGATTAATTTGTAATAATACAGGACTTGGACTTTCAGACACTTCGGGCCTAATTTCCGGGTGTTTGTTCACTCGGGGGCTCACCGCGGTTTTCTTCGTGTTTCTCGACTGTCATTTTCCGGTTTTGATTTCTTTTCCATTTCTTTTGTGGATTGAGCCCTTAGACCTAGGTATTGCTTGATCGGTTAGATTAGGTCCAAACACCTTAACAACAATTGCATGTACCTATAGCACGTGCTTGGACTTAGTTTAATTAAATAGCTAATTCACTCTTCTTTGATCCGCACGCCGCGAGCTCATCCCGCCAAGCGCTTCTCCAAAACTCGATGTGTCGAGAGAAGGAGGGGTGAGCCTAGACCGGACCTTAGGATTGGAGGTTAGTGGTTAGCTTGTGGTTCTTCATGCTAGCAGTTGCCTATCTTAGGACAATTTCCGCATTGCATACCGGCATATAGTTAGGTTTATAAATTTCTGCTTTGCATCTCGCATGGAGAGAGCTGGGATTCGCTGTAAGTCTTCTTACTTTGCATCCATCATCTAGGCACAAAGGTGAGATTTCCACCTTGGTGTCGACTTGCATTTGCTTTCCCGACTCTATTCTTCCTCTGTTTTTGGACGAAGTAGGATCAAGAAAATACAAAATCGTTAGACGCTTGTTTGAATTTACTCAAAAGAAGCGATAACACCAAAAAATTAAAAAAGAGTCTGCTAAGAAAACTTTGACCTAAATAAAATTGGTAATTGGACTCATTGACTGGGGAGAGCAACACCCTCACTTGTATTCAGGTTGCATGGGAAGGTCTCCTTCCAACTGAGTTGAGTGCTTCGTAAGGATTAGAGCCAAAAACCTAGCTTGTGGCTGCCTTGTGTATCGCATGGATTTCTGAAGTATTGGCGCTACTATTGTACGTAGGCGAGTAGGGCTTGGTCGTCATTGGTGACTCACTATTATGTGAGCATCGACCTTGTCCGAAGTACCGAGCATAGGCCACGCCTTCACGGGTGTGTCGTGTATCACCGTCTGCGTCCGAGTAGGATCTTGCATGCCCACGGGTGATTCCGTTGCGAGCGAGATCCAAAGTATCGATTTCGCCTATCGGCTTCCTCCCTCTTTTCTTTGGCTGAGTAGGGATCCAGGAAGGGTTACAAGGACCTTAAAAAGTGCAAGGTACATGTTACACAGGAGGAGGACAAGTACGGGAACACTTTTCCGGCAGTACTCTCGCTCTTATAGGCGTAGCGCTCTAAGGACTCGTTGAAAGATAACTTCCTGAATTCAAGATAAAAATTACAAAGATAAAAGCCGAACCTTCACGGCTTCATGCATTGAGTTGGTGAATCCCCTTGTTTGGTGTTTGATTGCTAGTTACATTTAGGTCAAGATCAAAAATATCGCGCCTTTGCGCAAATTTTGTTCTCCTTCTATTTGATCCTCGCTCATTGTGAGCCTTCTACTGTTTTACAATCCTTTTATTTCTTGTTTATCATCGTGCTCTTCATCCATCATCTTTTACCTCTTGACCTTCTCAAGATGTCGTCACACGGATGGTTTAGTCGGGACCTCGCCGACACCCACATCGATTCCGTGTCAGCAACGTCTTCAATAAAGAGGGGTGATCTCCGGGAAGTCAGTCCGGATCTTGCGAATGTCTCCCTGGACTCCCCCATTCTAGCTTCTTTCAACACTTGCCTTTCCCCAATAAATCCGCTGTTCGGGATAGACTCGCAACCCGAATCAGTTCTTCCCCTTCCAATACACCGGGATTACTCTTGTCCCTGAAATAACCTCTTGTGGATGGAGATCGATTTCAGTCAATATCATATGCTCCATTGACAACATTCTGGGATTGACCTTAATTCCAGAATCATCTCAACAGCAGGTGCTCAGAAAGATACTGATCAGGGTTTACTCCGTCATGCAAATTCTCCACCCGATCACGAGTCAGAAATTCCAGGGCAGTCTGAGATGGCAGGAGGAAGAGGAAAGGGGCCACAGCCCCAACATGAACCTGAAATCAATACAGGGGAAGGGCAGTACACCACGCAAAATGAGGTTAACAGTCAGTTGCTGGCTTCCATCCAAGCGATTCAACAACAGTTGACTAATCAAGCCCTGGCCCAGACCGCCTTCCAAGATATGTTGAACGATCTGAGGAGGAGGGCCGACGCAAGAGACGACCGACGGGAGGATGATCCGAACTATGATCCTAATTTTCATGAAGTCAGAGATGAGTTCTCAGTGGGAGGACCTGAATTTGATGCAGTAGAAGTAGATCCACCACAGCCAAAGCCGACACTGAAGGAAACATACAACCCAGGAGCGGGACGCATCACTGAGTGGATTCAGGTTCCACGTATGCATGCCCACTTCGAGCTGAAGCCGTAATTTCTGTCGCTACTTCCTACTTTCCACGGGAACACCACTGAGAAACCGTACATTTTTCTCAAGAAGTTTGGTCGCATCTGTGCCACTGCTCACTACCCCGGAATCCCTCTGGGGGTAGTCAAGATGACCGCGTTTCCTTTCAGCCTTCAAGACAAGGCCCAATATTGGGTTGACCATCTTGGGAAGGTCGTCACGACCTGGGAGGAGCTGAAGTCTGCATTTCTCCATAAATTCTATCCTCTCGGGCGATTGAATCAGATGCGTGCCCGGATCTCCAATTTCTGCCAGCAGCCCCACGCGACCATCCATGAAGCATGGGAGAGATTTAAAGATCTTTAGGAGAAGTGCCCCCACCATGACATTCCAAAGACCAGTCTCGTACAACACTTCTTTGGGGGGCTATCATTTGAGAGCCAAAAGCTTGTAGATGCTGCTTGTGGCGGTTCACATTTCAACAAGGACGAGGATTGGTATGGAACGTCTTCGAAGAAGTGGCTGAAGGAGAAGCAATCCAATCCTCGTCCAGAATATACATGAAGCCACCAACTGCCATCAGCAAGCCAGTGAACATGGCTTCTCACACCGAGGACAAGGATGAGAGGTCCAACTTGAGCATCATCGGGAGCCACTTGTCCAAGGTGGATATCATTGAGAAGAGGTCACAGGACCTCGAAAAATTGGCAGTCATTGAGAAAAGGACCCAGGGTCTGGAAAAGCTTGACCAGATCTACCAACAGCTGGAGCAGCTCGTCCGTGCAGTGAATGCAAACATGTGCAACGCTGTGTCTACTCCTGCCGAGCCGAATGCTGAGAAGAAAGAGCCTACAATGCAGCAAAACCCTCAGCCGACTCCACCGCAGCCCCAGCCTGTCCAGCACGTGTACTACGTGTAGGTTCCGGAGCAGTCCCCGCAGCCCCAGACACAAATGGTTGTATATCAACCTGAGCCCCAACCAGCATATGAGCAGTTCTCTCCACCCCCGCCACTAATTCAGGAGATCAATGGAGTATGGAATAATGAAGCGCAGCTGACCCGTCCTCAGGGGCACTCTCAGGGTCAGAACATGGGCAACAGGCCCTATCATCAGCAGCCGCAGGGTGGGAGACCCTTCCAGCCCTACCAGTATCAGCCTCCATCCCATGGAAACACCTGGAGGCAGAATTACCAGCACAGTCCTCAGCAGTCCGGATATCGCGGACAGGGATATCATCAGCAGCCGGCTGCTCAATTCAACCAACAAAATTCACAGTATTCCTCCAACCCTCCTCCTCACCAATTTTCACAAGGTTATCAGTCGTAATCTCAACCGCCATACCAGCATTCTAGACCCAGTAGGGGGACCCCTCTGAGATTGTGCCGGTCAATCCGGCCTGGCCTATTTAGAGCAGTTAATGAAGAATATGGCTGAGATGAACCAGAAGATCGACGACCTGACGGCAGTCAAAACCGTCATACCAGCCCAGGTCGAAGCCAACCCGAACAACTTCCGACGCAAGGAGCAGGTAGCCGGCAGGGTCCAACCCGAATCAGATGAATTAAATTGTTTTTTATCTAATGTTGTTACTCTCAGGAGCGGTAGGACAGTCCAGCCATCGGCGACGGCGAAGGGAAAGCATCTTGCATTTGATGGGGAATCGTCAGTCCAGCCAACACCAGGGTCAGTCAGCATTTTGGGAGCAGCACCAGCATTCAGAAAATCACAAAAAATGAAGAAAATAGCAAAACACAAAAAGATAGCAGCAACCTCGGTGGAGATCAGCCAGCATTGGAGATGCCTGCACCTGCCTCACAGCCAGTTCCTAACAGGAGGAGCACTGCACCTGCAGCGAGTCCAACACCAGCACCAGAAGCCGAGCCTGTCATTTTTGGTCCACAAATTGTAGATGGATCCATTCCTTTTTGCCATATACCTATACACAACAATATGGACACTATTTTGAATGAAATTGGTGAAGATTTTGTAAATATTCCTTTTCCTGAAGTAATGAAAAAACACAAAAAATGAAAAATTTGAAAAATGCTTTGTCTGATCCTGCCATCATAGAAATCATTCAGAATTTGGTGCTGAATATGCCATTGATGAAAGCTCTTGAATACATGCCAGCCGTGAAGAAAGGATTAAAAGAGGCATGCACGACCAAGCACAGGCCGCACCCCCACAATTCCAGAAGCAAGGGTGGCAAGTCCGAAAAGCATATCCTCACAATGGCCACCATCAACGCCATCAGCAACCTCCTGGATAAAAAGCCAGATATGGGAGCACCTCTTGTTCGTTGCCAGATGTTCAATCAGGAGTTCGAACGAACACTTCTCGACAGTGGATCATCTGTGAACTTGATGCCAGCTTCGCTACTCACTGAATTCAGGCTAGGACCGCTCAAGACTACAAAGTTGATTATGCAGTTTGGAGACACAAGTCGGTCAAGCGGCCTAGGGGCCTGTTGGAGGACGTGATCATTACGGTTCAGGGGAAGTCATTCCCGGCCGATTTTGTGGTCTTAGACATGGACGTCCCCTCTCCATTACTCCTTACCCCAATCATACTTGGAAGACCATTTCTACGGACATCAAACGCAGTAGTGAATTATAGGACGGGAGAAATCACTTTTGGAACTGGCAACGAAATAATCAGAGTAGAGACCCTGTCGGAGGGAACACCAGCTGAACAGACATCTACATCATGTGCAAGGGTGATTGAGTATGCTGACGACTGCGACTTTCTAGCAGAAATTCAAGATACCAATTTATTTCTGGATGACAATGAGATCCATGAACTCCTCTGCCTTGAGGAGGAAGTGGAGACCGCAGTCGAATTTCCCCTTATCGATCAGAATGAGGAACTCGCTAATGAGCTGCAAGAGACTGGCGTGGGGGTGATGTGCCTTCAGAACCAAGAGCAGAAGTTTGAATAATTTTCTGATGAAGAGGACATCATTGAGGAATTCTGTCAGGATTTGAGAGAAGAACCGATTATGGTGGACACCGAACAGTTGAAAGAATCACCACCTGCATTAATAGCTGAGGTCACCGCTGAAGCAGCTCAGACCCCGCCAGAGCTAAAACCCTTGCCCTCTAATATGAAGTATGCCTTCCTTGCGGGAGAACCAAATATGTACCCGGTCATCATCAATGCCCATCTGACTGAAGACCATGAATCTCATCTGATGGAGGTTCTTGAACGCAACCGCAAGGCGATAGGCTGGCGAACTTCTGATCTCCATGGGATTAATCCGTCACTCTGCTCGCACCGCATCTTTCTAGAAGAAGATTGCAGGCCTTCTCGAGAACTGCAGAGAAGATTAAATCGGAACCTGCAAGAGGTCGTTATGAAAGAGATCTAGAAATGGTGTGATGCGAGATTTATCTATCCCATCTCCGACAGCAAATGGGTGAGCCCTCTGCATGTTGTGCCCAAGAAATCAGGGATCACCATTGTGAAGAATGACAAAGGAGAGGAGATCGCAACCAGAGTACCCACTTCTGGGCGAGTATGTGTGGACTACAGAAGACTTAACCTCGCTACCAAGAAGGATCATTTTCCTCTACCCTTCATCGACCAGATCTTGGAGAGATTGGCCGCGAAGGAATATTTCTGCTTCTTGGATGGCTACTCTGGGTATAATAAGGTTGCTATAGCTCCTGAAGATCAAGAGAAAACCACGTTCACCTGTCCTTTTGGCACATATCCTTTAGACGGATGCCGTTCGGGCTTTGCAACGCCCCAACCACATTTCAGAGGTGCATGCTTGCAGTTTTTGCCGATATGGTGGGCAACTTTCTCGAAGTCTTTATGGACGATTTTTCGATCTACGGGGATTCATTTGACCAATGCCTAGATTACTTAGACCGAGTCCTACGGAGGTGCTGCGAAGTCAATCTAGTGCTCTCATGGGAGAAGAGCAACTTCATGGTGACCGAAGGAATTGTGTTAGGTCACGTTGTTTCTAAGCGTGGAATGGAAGTTGACCCAGCCAAGGTGGATGTGATTTCCAAACTTGAGCCACCTACAAACATCAAGCAAGTCCGGTCATTCTTGGGCCATGTCGGTTTTTACCGACGATTCATCAAAGATTTCAGTAAACTGACCAGACCGTTGACTGAGTTGCTCGCCAAGGACAATGAATTCATTGTAGATGACTGTGTGCTCCTTGCCTTTAATCAGTTGAAAGAACTCATCACGCATGCCCCTGGCCTACAGCCACCGATTTGGACTCAGCCTTTCGAGATCATGACCGATGTGTCAGATTATGCCATCGGAGCTGTGCTGGGACAGAGGAAAGATAATGTACCATTTGCTATTCACTACGCTAGCCGAACGCTCGATGAAGCCCAGAGAAACTACACTGTCACTAAAAAGGAGCTGCTAGCGGTAGTCTTTGCCTTGGAAAAGTTCAGATCATACCTCCTTGGGTCCAAAGTAATCATTTACACTGATCATTCGGCCATTTGGTACTTACAGTAGAAGAAGGACGCCAAACCACGTCTCATTCGGTGGATCCTTCTCCTCCAGGAATTTGACTTGGAAATCAAAGATAAACTTGGGGTAAAGAATGTGGTGGCCGATCATCTGTCAAGGCTTCCTGAGTTGGAATCTCCTGAGCTGAACCTGCAGCCGATCACAGAGACCTTTCCAGACGAGGCAATTCTATCTGTCACCTCGCTTCCTTTGTATGCAGACATTGTGAATTATCTGGTGACCAAGAAAATCCCACAGGACTGGCGTACGTTGAAAATAGACAGATTCTTGTCTAAAATCCATTTCTACCAGTGGGAAGACCCGTATTTATTTCGTGAGGGAGCAGATTGTATCTGGAGAAGGTGCATTCCTCAGGAGAAGTTCCAAGTGTCCTCGCGTTATGTCATGACCAAGATTCTGGAGGACATCATTCGGGCAAACGAACGGCAGCAAAGGTTCTTCAAAGTGGCCTCTGGTAGCCTTCATTATTCAAAGATGCAGATGAGTATGTCAAATGCTGCACTGACTGCCAGAAGATGGGCGGAACCATAGGAATGAGAGACACGATGCCTCTGAAATACATTCAGATCTCAGACATCTTTGACGCATGGGGCATCGACTTTATAGGCCCGTTTCCCAACAGTCAGGGTTATGAGTACATTCTACTTGCTGTCGATTATGTCAGTCGATGGATGGAGGCTATTCCCGCCCGAACCGTCGACAGTAGGACTGTCTGTCGATTCTTAAGAGATCACATCATAGCACGGTTCGGAATTCCCAAGATTCTCATATCTGACGGAGGTAGTCATTTCATAAACAGAGAGGTGAAGAAGCTGACTCAAGAATTCTGCATTGAACATCGTGTTGCTTCACCTTACCACCCGCAGTCCAATGGCTTAGATGAATGTTCAAACAGGGAGATCAAGACGATTTTACAGAAGCTTGTGCGTCCGGATCGCAAGAACTGGTCTCAGCTGCTTGATTCTGTTCTTTGGGCTTATAGAACGGCGTACAAATCACCCTTGGGAATGTCTCCCTACCGCCTTATGTATGGCAAGCCATGTCATTTGCCCATCGAACTAATTCACAAATCTTTATGGGCCATTAACATCTGTAATTTGGACTCCAAGCAAGCAGGAAAGAACAGAAAACTGGATCTGAACAGAATACTGGAATTCAGAGATTATGCATATGACAACAGCCTGATGTACAAGGAGAAGGTCAAAACATGGCATGACAAGCATATCCGCCGCAAGTCCTTTGATCCAGGTCAGAAGGTGTGGTTGTTCGATGCGAAATTGAAGATCTTTCCATGCAAATTGAAGAGTAAATGGACTGGGCCGTTCATGGTTAGGAAGGTGTGTGACAACGGAAGTGTATTGATATCCAATCTGTCAGCTGACACACAGCCATTTGTAGTCTATGGACAGCTTCTGAAGCCATACCTTGAACATGATACATTCATGGTTGTCGTTGACTCGATTCAAGTAATCTATGAGGATGAGATGAACATCTCCAAAGAGGCAGAGGAAGGCCAAGCACAGCAAAACATTTTTGAATAATTTTTCTTCTTTTCTTCTTTTCTTCTTTTCAATTTCTTTTATCCTCTTCTACCGAATTGATGCCATCCCTTTCATCATTGCTACACTTAGAATGTACTCTATCCTAAGTATAGGGGGGATGTGCATCCCGAGTTGTTCATACCCAATGTCATTTCTTTTCTTCTTTTCTTCTTTTCCTTCTCTATCTTCTGTACCTACCGAAAAAGGCCCTTTTTTGTCAGTCTTCTATACTTATGACGTACTTTGTCCTAAGTATAGGGGGGTGTGCACCCCGAGTTTCTCTATTTTTTTGATCCTCTCCATTGTCTCCTCTTCGTGTCTATACTTAGGGATATCTTACCCTAAGTATAGGGGGAGACAATCTGAGTACGATCTGTTCATTCCCACCCTTGACCCTCCCTGCTTTGTGTACAGTCTGCTATACTTAGGATTATTTGATCCTAAGTATAGGGGGGACGGTCAGCTTCTCATTCGTTTGTTCATCCATTCCTTTATTTATTTATTCTTTAGACTTGCCTATACTTAGTACGAGTTATGTCTTCTCTTTTCTCTCCAATCTATGAGGACATAGATCAAGCTAAGTATAGGGGGGTCATATATACGATGTATATGCTTTAGCCAGAACTCGTACTTTTGTATTTTCTTAATAAATATGGCTAATCATTCATTAAAATTCATTAAAATCCCTAATAAAAAGGTGTTTTGTTCCTCAAATTCTTTTTGTATATACTGATTAATAAATCAGGTGAAAATGTTTTTTGCAAAATGTTTGAAAAATAGTTTGAAAATCCTTGTGAACATCTATTGAAAACTATTTTGAAAATATTTTGTTACATGTTTTCAACCTTTGTAAAAATGTGTGGTTTGAAAAAATATATTTTCTTTGTGTGAAATAAAATGTTTGAAAAATGACTTGCAAATGGTTTGAAAAATGGTTGCAAAAATATTTAGAAAAATCTATATATACTGTTTTGAAAACATTTGCAAAATGATTTTCAAATGTGTGTACATGTTTGCAAAAATGTTTGTAAAAATTTTTTTGGACTATAGTTTTCAAAAATTGTTTGAAAAATCTATGTCAAATAAGTTTGAGGAATACATACATCTCACCAAAAATCCATTATATGTATATGTATAAAATTGATCACTTACCCGTGTAAATTCTTAAAATCCACTTCTTGTATATATAAGAAGCACTCCCGTGTAAATATTTTCACCTAGTTTTTAGCCAAAACTTTTTGTTTTCAAAAATCCCAAAAACATTTGCAAAAATTAAAATCCAAGAACATTTGAATTTTTTTTTGAAAAATACAAAAAAAATGCATATGCATCATCATCATCATCATCTTTTCAAAAATCCATAAAAAGTTCAAAATCTTTGAAAATTGCATCACAAAAATGATTTTCTACATATCATTTGCATAGCATTCGCATTTTTCGGATTGAGTTTGATAGTTGAACAAGTCTAAGTAAAATCCGGAAATTGGAGCTTGATTGGACCTTAAAATCTACCTAATAATAGGAACCTTATAGGAACTGGGTTTGAGGTACTTCAGGTCTAGTTCACTTAATTCTTTGAGGATCACGGGACTTGGTTCAATGGATTCTTGACTTCCTAAGTAGAGTATTCCGAAGCACACGCACGACTCTTGTTGATAATGACCTAACTTGGACACCTGCACCTTTCACATGGTTCAACTCAGTTGGAGTGGTGAGGGGATTGGATTTGCCGGTATGAATGAGACGCACACAAGTGGAAACATTTGTCCTCCTCTAGGGAGGGAAGTGCACCCCAACCCGTCCAGTGATAAGGAAGTCTAAAGACAGGAGGCTGTGGGTTGCGATAAAGCTTCAAAAGAGGGATAGTCTACTGGCTCAAGAGGAAAAACTCCTTATGTAAATGCTGCTGTGAATAGTATTCAAAAAAAAGTGTGTATGTTCAGGCATGTACAAAAATAAAAAGCCTGCAAGTATGTACAAAGTCAATAAGCAAGCTTGAGTTCCAAAGTCAAATATGTGAGCCTGCAACAGGATGACTCGACTACACTGGTCTTGCATCCCAGGATAGGTAGCTACACTGGCTACCGTCCATTCTTCTCTTCACCCCCTCCTCTTGAGTTGGTTGCCACTTGAACTTAGAAGGGAATACCCCGCCCCTCGAGGATGGAGTTATTGGATTGGGGAATCATTGGGTTGTCGTATTGGAGAAGTCAGTCTCTTTGTCATTTTAGTTGGGGAGAGCCACCATCACTTACATTGTACGAGTCAGATTCATAGTCGTAAGAGTTTGCGTATGAGTTGAGTTTTTCTGACCTGGCTATTGAGGAGACTTGGGCAGAGTTTCGGGATTCTCAAGGACTCTTGGATTTCAAATTCGATTCTCATTGAGGTTCCGCCCGCACTAAAATTCCAAAGGTCCGACTTAAGCTCCAAACTTTGATTTTGTGAAGACAAGTTTGATGATCAAATAAAATCCAAGTTCTTCTTTTTCTTTTCTTTCTTTTTCTTTTTGCACTTATTGCATAAGTGTTTGCTAGGGACTAGCAAAGGTAAAGTATAGGGAGATGATGAATCCACATTTCATCATCTTTATTCTATCATTTTGGCCTCAAAAACCCTAGCAAATGTTTGAAAATAGCATTAAATAGAGTAATTTAGCATTCATGCATATGTGTGTAAAAAGTGTATAAAATACTATTTTTAATGCCAAAATTATAGAATAAAGAAAAGAAAAGAAAAATAATAAAATATTGTAAATATTTTATGACCCGAAACCCCGAGACCTAGGCATCTTGATGAATAGGTCGATAAGGAATAAAGTAGGGGGAGATAAGGGCCAAATACCTATATTTATTAATTCAGTCTTTATTCATTTTGGGACCTATTTTTGGTTCCACTTTTTGGTACATCAAATAAAGAAACTTTGTACATGAAAGTTGTAGATATTTTTATATAGAAAAATACAAAACTGATTTCACTGAAAAATAATGTACAGATAAAAAGTTATGGTCTGAATAAAAATCCAGAATCCCAACTTCCCAAACCTGTATCTCACAAATTAAAACTCCAAATGCAGCAAACTCACCTTTAATTGTATATAAAATAAAATAATCTATTTAATGGTGGTGTTTCGCATTTGGCGGAGCTACGGTTTGAAAGTTGAGTTTTGGCCACATTGTATACCTATGCCGCTTAAAATATTCAATTTATTCTTTATTCATTATTTTTGTATTTTTATATTTTTATAATTTTTTGAATATTATTTATAATACTTATGTACATTAAAACATGAATAAAAACCCAAATAAAACTCAAAATAAAAATAAATGTAAATAAAATACACAGGTATTATACCTATGTACAAACCTATACAATATCTACTTATATTTTATTTAATAAACAAAACACATTAGAAAATTAGAATAAAAATATATTTGTGTATATAAAAGTATTTTATAATTTTAGAAAATAATAAATAAAAATAATAAAATTAAAATACACAAAATAAAAATAAAGTAATAAAATACATAGGTATATGTACCTATATAGGGCTAAAAAGACAACTTGTAAAAATATACCTAATAAAAATAAATAAAAATTTCATAAAATAATTTATAAAACTATAATCATTTTTTATTTTGTAACCATAATTAAATAAAATAGTTTACTATTTTATTTCGATTTTAGAAATGTTTTTCTCAGGTTTTTTCCTGGTTGGTCCACGTGGACCAACCAGGAGGGCTGGAGAGTTGACCTCGGTCAACTCTCTGCCCAATACCTGGACCTTGTCAGAAGTGGTGTTGACCCCGGCTTCACCCATTTTTCGAGGACGCCTCGATCACCCTTTGGTGATGGCCTCTTCATGGAATCTTTTCCTCGAACATTGGTGAATCACGCCCAAGTGATTCCTTGGGCTGTGGAGCACCACATCGAGCTGACATCTTCCTTGAACATCACGCCCCGTCAACCCTTCAAAAGACATCCCCCGACTTCAATTCGAATTTTGATCCTTCTTCTGCCAAATCCACCCGAAAACCCCTAGTCCTTCGTGCTCCTGGTGACAGCAGGAGTCGAATCGACCCGGGGTTCGCGTCAGTTGGTGTCGAATTGAAGTAGATCCATCCCTCGCCGGAGCTCCGCCGCGAAGGTCTTCCCGACGCCTCTGGTGAGCCTCACCCCCTTCTCTTTCCATTTTCTTGTAGCCTTAGCTTAGTTTAGGTTAGTGTAGAAGCAGTTTAGGTTTTCTTTGCGTGCATCGCCGTGATTTCGTCAATCGACCCCACGGCGGAGCTGAGCTCCGGCCACCGTTTTCAGTCGCTCCACGCATCCATCCGATCACATGTCGCCTCCATCTTCTTCCCCGTCACTCCGTCGCTCCGCTCCACCCCTCCATCCACCTCGATCTCGCCCAGATCGAGCCATCGAGCTCCACTCTCCGTCGCTCGTCGGAGCTCATCGTCCAAACCACCTTTCACCTCCATCGGACCATCAGAACGCACCCGCAGCTTCGCCTGGATTTTGCGCACCTAACACTGCAGGTCCGAGCCAAGGAGAAGGCTCCATCGACCCTCGACGACCCCAGGAGCAGCTGCCCAGGCCACCTTCGCCGTCCGAGCACCCCAAGTCGTCTCAGCCTCGCTGGAGACCACCTTCAGACGCGGAGAGGCCCCAGGATCATTTTGCCCTTGATCCTAGGGCCGGAGAGGCCGTGTGTCGGCCGTAATCGCTCGCCAAGGCTCGCCGGGGGAGTGTTCTTCGTGAACCTCTCCCCGTCGTTGGATCAGGAGCCCCTCCAGACGCCACAGCCGCCGTTGGATCTTGGCCTCCCATCACCGTCCGATCGCACCACCAGATCTGATATGGGACGTCCACACGAACCGTCATCGAGCCACAAGCGCCTGCCACGTGGATAAGTGAAGCTCCCTCGGCCGCACGATCAGCACCGTGGGTATTTTGCATCTTAAACCCACGTGATTTTGTATTTTCGTTTTAGCCCTAAAACTTTCATCTGCAGTTTATAAGTTTTTGTAATAATTGCACTTAGGCCCCCACACTTATTTTATCTGCACTTCAGTCCTCGCCACGTCACCTCACATGACTGGGGTGCGTGCGTTTTTGGTATTTTGCATTTTCGAACCTAAACTTTCATCTATTTGCGGTTATACCCCTGTGCGTAGTTAATTAAATATGTTTTTGGGATAATTGCATGTGTGCCCCGTCGGTTTTTAGTATTTGCAAATATGCCCCTGTGATTGACAGAGCACGTGCTTCGCGCGTGGATTTTGTTGAAAGTTGCACTTAAACCCCTGGACGTTTCTTGAATTGCATTTATACCCCTGTCAGGCTTAGGATTTTTGTATGTTTGGTCTATTTATTTCACGCATCATTTAAGTGCCAAAAATTCCACAAATATTACATTAAGTTCTTGTGTACTTGTACTTTAACGCCATATTTTTAGTTTTTGATTTTATTGCATTTTTGTATTTATTAAAAATCAAAAACATGCTATTTCAGTACTGTCTAGCTTAGAAAATATCAAAAAATATTAAAATACCTCTAAAAATTCCAAAAAAAATCCCTACTGTCTACTTTAATCTATTTTAGTGTCAGTCAAAAAATCACTAAAAATCTCAAAAGAAAAACCTTAAAAATTAAAAAATACATAAAAACTTCAAAAAATTCTAAAAAAATTGTAGACAGTTCAGAAAAATATAAATCCAAGTCCTGTAGGTTCCCCATTTTATCAACTTTATTTTAAAAATAGTTTGGAAAAATTTTGCGGTTGTTTGCTTTTTTTTAATTCCCATTTTACCCCTAGCCAGTAGCTTATTCCCTGTTTTCTTTTATTTTGCTATTTAAAAATACTAAAAACATTCTGAAAATTCCCCAAAAATCACAAAAATAGTAAAAAATTATAAAAATACCAAAAAGATTTTATTTCTGAATTTTTTACTATTTTTGCATATTTTTATAAATATTTTGTCACCTCTTCTATTACCTTGTTTATACATTCCAATATTGAAAAAGAAAAAATATATAAAATATAAAATATAAAAAAATCAGAAAATTAAAAACTAAAATACAAAATTAAAAATTTAAAAAATTTAAAAAATATAATAAATTAAAAACCCACAAAAAAATTAGATTGGCTAAGTAGTCTATTAGACCTAGGATTTGACTTTTGTCTATACTCTGCACCTTTGTTTCCTGTGTTCGACCCCTACTTTCTTGCCATTGTACATTTTTAGTAGGGTATAATAAATTTTAATCCTTGCTATTGATTGCCTGATTGATTGTGTGGATTAATTGTTGACGAACGGGGAGGCTTGAGTAGTCGCATCAACGACAGTGAGCCTGATTTGTCAGACCACTATTTAGCGGCTCTCGCTTTCTCGTTTTTCATATATAGATTACATTATTATTAAACTATTTTAATTAAATTATTAAATTTATCAAATGTTATGTTAAATTTTTTACTAATTTATAATCATTTTCATTTATATTATTAATTTAATTTACTTTATTCTATTATCTTCTTTAGATGATATTTATTCCATTTATTCATTCCTCTTTTGTCCTTATTTGTTTTTTGTCTCATAGTGTCGACACATGGCAGGACTCTATTGGATATTTCAAAAGATGTTGACCATGGTCGACACCTCGTCGTTACCCTTTCTTCTTCCTCCTCTTTTCTTCTTTCTTTTTCTTCTCATCGAAGCAATCGCGCTAACAAACCACCAACTGACTTGATCCACATCAACGACCATCATCATGTGCTCCCCAAGTTTTCGTCTTCCTCGCCAGTGACTAATGAATACCTATTCATTTTTATTCCTTTATTTTATCTTTAAATCCCTAGATAAATACATGTAAATACATCTAAGTAGTACAAATTAACACAATAACTGTTGTATGTAAATAGTACATAAATACTTGTATTTATATCCAAACTAAAAGAATAAAGAAAAAATAAAGTATTGTAAATATTGACTGACCCTACAACATGAGACCAAGTCAATACTAACTAGGTCTACAAGAAATGGAGTAGGGGGAGAAAAGGGCAGAATAGTGTAGACGGATACACAGAACCCTCGAAACCCTAGGTGTTTAATATATTGTATATACCTTTTTTTACACTATTTTATACACACTCATGCACACATCAAATAAAGTTATTTCCAACATGAAACTTGTACATAATAATGTATAGAAAAATACAAAAATAATTTTAATAAAAATCATGCAAAGTGTACATGGTACATAAATGAAAAAGCCACAAACAAAACTTCAATGATCAATATCTCCACCATATGAACTCAAGATTCATCCAATTCTCTTTTATTGTATTTCAAATTAAATTATCTATCTAATGAAGATAGTTTCAAAATAAAGTTAATATACAAAAGATAGTTTTCTGTGGTTCCATTGTACAAGAGCATCTGTATATAATACTATACTATTTTATTCTTTACATTTTTTCTGTTTTTTCTAATTTTAAATTATTGTATATATTATATAAAATATATTAAAAATGTAAACATAATTAAAATATTTAAAATAAACCTAAAATAAATAATACATTGTAATACATAGGTATAATATATATGGTATACACATATACACTTATTTGCATATATAATCAAAAGGATTAAAATAAAATAAAAATATGTAAATATGTATTTAATTATATTATAAATCTATATATTGTATATATTACAATAAATACATAGAACACAAAAAAAATGCACAAAATATAGGTAAATATACTAATAATTATATTAGTGAAAATTATAATAAATAAGGAAATAAAAAATTGAATTCACCTACATATATTATATAAAATAATAAACAACATTCATGTTTTTAAGATTTATTTAATGAAATCATTTTTATTTTATTTCTCATTTATTTCCCATTTTGCCCTTTTTTATCGCTTAGTGTCCTACATGGACCAATGAGGAGGCAACAATAATTGACCGCCCTGCCCCTTCTTTATTCTGGTCTCTCATAGGTCCTTGCCCCTTTTTGCCAAATTTTTTTAGCACTGATCCAAGGCTTGTCTGCCCATGATCCCTTCATGAAATCTTTGCATTAGATGACCACCTTTCATGCCAACCCATGATCTTACTCGATCAAATCTCGAGTAGAGCACAAACCCTAGGAAAACCAAGCCCTCCGGTCAACCTGTATATATTATATTTTCCTTCCAATTTCGAAAGGTAATCAATTCAAGAGCATCAAAACCCCTAGGATCTTGACATGGAGTGTGAGCCTAGTGACATGAGGTGAGCCATGCATATCTGAGGCGAGGTGAAGGCGTGTAGGATCAGATTCAAACAATCGTCGGCGTAGCTCCGACGATTCTTCTCCCTGACTCTACAGGTCAGGTGAGCCCTCTATCTCTTGTTCTTTTGATCCCTAGTGTAGCCAATAGTCTATGATTGCATTTTGTTTCATTTGATTCTGTCCAAGATTGCTTAAAATCCAAAAAGTTACTTCGGTGAAGCCCTAGGCTCCAACCAACGTTCCGTCTGTCTCCACCTTCATTTCGAATCATTGATCACCGCCACATGTTCCCTACGCTTCTACATTATCCCACTCATCTCTGTTCAACCTGATCCTGCTGATATCAGGAGATCAGGGTCCCAATTCCTCCACCCTCATTGAAGACCTCTGCCACACCTCATTTCTCACCCATCTGACCTAACAACTAGGCCAAAAACTTCCCCTTCGAGCTGCGAACCATTTTATGCAGGTCCCAGCTCCTAAGCACACTACCGAGGGAGAATACAAGATAGACAGGAAAACTCTAGGTTCCTGATCTTATTTGACCCTCTAGACCTGCATCGATGAGGTCTGGGCCTCTTTAACCCTCGGAACATTTTGAGTCAGACAACAGCTCCTGGGGTGGCTGGAGAAAGGGGACATGACCGATCGAAGTCCATCCAAGTTGAGTTCTTCAGTTGTCCATCCAAGCCTTCTCACAATCATTAGATTGAGAGCGCTTCTCCAGGTATAGCAACAACCACACGACGAAGCTCGGCGCAACCATCTTAGCAAGCCCCGTGGTCTAATCTCAACACTTCATCTATGAATCGGTATCCGCACATCTCGGTCGTCCACATGTTAAGTTAATACATTGTAGCCTTTGAAGAGAGTGTTTTGATGGGTATTTTGCAAAACTCAACCCCTTGTTTTTTGTATTTAATATTTAGTCCTGAAACTTTTATTTATAGTAGTATTTTTTTGTAATATTTGAATTAAGAACCTTAGCTCCTCTTATTTACACTTTAATCTTGTGTCGGGTCACCTCACGTGTCCATATATGTGAGGACATTCTGCAACCAACCCTCGTCGGGTTTGGTTAAACATTTTGATCCACAAAATTTAAATCTAAGGGTAATGTTTGTGAACAAAATTGTATCTTAGCTCATGGGACTTATTTTATTTGCAAAATACTCCTACCAAACGTACTAAACTGAATATATTAGGATATTTTGCTGATTGGCCCCTAGATTTTGCTTGGATGCTATGAAATGACTTTATAGTTCATGGAAATTGCATTTCAATCCATGTATTGTTGATTTAACTTTGTGTTTTTTATTATTAAAAACGAAAATTTTCATCTAAAAATTATAGGAAAATTATATTAAGTATCCAGAATCCTATTGCACCACATATGTTTTTCGTAAGGCATGTAAAATTATTTCTCTATTTATAAAAATACAAAAACATTACATTTTTCCTATTTGCTATTAAAAATCCATAAAAAATAAAAAATGTTTGAAAAAAAAACAAAAAAATCATGTAAGCTCAATTGGTCCTACTTTATCTATTGTCCATATATTTCCGCAAAATATATAACAAAACTCCAAAATATTGTTTTATTACTGAATTTTCCTTGTTATATATAGAATATATTAAAATTAGTTATTTTGACACTTATAGACATTTATTAAACCCTAGCAAGGCCACTGATTTTGCATACTCCTTTTTTGGTTATTTCTATAATTAAAAATCCAAAAAATATGAAAATTCCTTGGAAAATATAAAAATAGAGAAAAGTTTTTAAAAGCAAAACACAATTTATTTCTTTCATTTTGAATATATTTATCTTATTTTAAAAATCTAAAAACACCTCTTTTCTATATATTATCTATATAGTATATTTATTGTCTAGATTATTATATATCTTACTTCTAAAAATTAAAAATAAAAATTGCAAAAGTAAAACAAGAAAATATATAAAAACTAAAATTCCATAAAAAGTTAAATATTTAAAACCCATAAAAAGTTCAAAAAAAGACATAAAAAATACAAATACAAAAACACAAAATATTATTGAGTGATTAGTAATACTTTTGTCCTCTACTCCATGTTGTCTCTATGGTTCTCTAGTCTACATACTTATACTATACTCATATTTTATAGAGTTAATAAGATAAATTTTGACTCACTTGCATTTTGATTCATTTATCTTATATTGTGGGATTCAATTGTTAATTAATTCAGATCTATGATCGGTCGACACATCGACTGGTGTTCTCGTCTTGTGAGAACATTAGACCCTTGACACATTCGTTTCATCAATGACCTGATCCACGTCAATGTTCAATGAACCCATGCCTCCCCATCTCCTATATATAGAGACCCATCTTCTTCGAGCCACTAATTCAGAATTTCATTCCACCACAGAATTAGAGTTAATTGATCATCGTATCATCCGACACCAGAGCTTGACATGCATGATTGCTTGCACCGTCGGTCGATTCCCACCATTCAATCTCGTTCGTGAACTGCTTAAAGGGATGCATGCATTGGATATGTGATTGATCAAGACAATTGTATTGACATCCCAAAACTAATGAGTATTTGCAAACAAGTCCAAGATACAAACACAATAGTCTAGGAGGTATTTTTGCATACAAGACCATCAATTTTGTGTGATTTGTATCTAGAAACAGGTTGAGCTACAACACATGAGGTCTCACATGTTTCATGTGGTTTTTACAACAGTACTCTCAAACTTGTTGGTTTTCCAAGTATGCGTAGGTCATCTCACGTGGAAAACATGTGAAACTTTAGAAGTTTTTGCATGTATAATATCCCGCTTTTCTATTATTGCCCCATACTTTCTGTTTCCACCTAATTACATATATACCCTTATATAGCGTATTAATAAAAACATTATATACTATTAAATATATAATAAATATAATGTTTCATATAAAAATCAAACAAAAATACACACAAATACTATATTATATACAATAAATAAATGTTTTCAAAAAATATAATCATTTTATATTTATAAAAATTCAAAAACAAACTATAAATATACATAAAAAATCTAAATCAACTAAAAATCAAATAACTCTCCAAAAAAATTATAAAATTGAGATTAGATAGATATTATCACATATTAATCAAAATAAAAAATCAACTAAAAATCACATACAAAACTTTTTAAATATTATAAAAAGTTCTAAAAATTCAGAAATAATTCAAACAAATCAAAAAAAGTACAATATCTAATTTCAAAGGAATTTAAGTATTTTATTCAGTAAAATTAAAATCACAAAAATTTCCTCCTGTTTAATACTTTATAATTCATAAAATTATTTTTTTAATTGATAAATCATTCTTTTGACTTTCAAAATCAATTTAAAATTCATAAAATTTTGAATATCTTCTAAAATACTAAAATATAAAATAAAACACAAAAATACTTCCTACTTTAACTTTTGGAATTAGTATATCATAATTAAAATATAAGAAGCTTCCTTTACTCCTTTGTATACATATACTTTTTAAAAATCTTTTCAAATATTAAAAACTCATAAAAATATAAAATAAAAAGTGAATAAAATATATAATCAGACATTTAAAAATATTAAAATATAAAAAAATAAAGCATATACCTATACATATATATATGTATATATATATATATGTATATATATATATATCATATTATAGGTATATATAAGAACATTGTAACAGTATAAAACATCTAAAACCAAATAAAAACTATTTATTCGTTCTCCTTTGTAAGATTGCTCTACTTTTAGAATAGTAAATCGAATGATATTTCAGATGGCGTAAGATATGAAAACTTATTCTTCCCTCAAGATGAGTATACACAATAACATATGGTACAACATCAATCGTTCTATTATGTCATCATCAGATTATAAATACAATTTTGCTAATAGACACCCCCTTGCCTTAAAGTGTTCCAAGTTAAAAATACTATAGTTAGTGCCATTCATTCTAGAGAGGGCTAGACATAGCTGGGCCAAATCTCCAAGACTCGACTCAATAACCTTCATTTTACAGAAAAACAATCAAATAAGTTCATTCATCTAGATCCAAACAGTACGTTTAGAAATATTACAAAATTGACAAGAAAGGAGAATACTTGCACATGTGCAAGTCAGATCAAGCACGATAGAAGTTATCCTTAGTACATCAACATGAAGCGCTCAGAAAAACCATTCCCGAAGAGTATCAAAAAAGTATAAAAAAACAACAACAAAAATTAGGCCAGGCAAAAAGAACTCGTGGGTTCAGCCAAGCTAGAAGAGATGAGCAACAAAAGCGACCCTCGACAACAAAAGTTTAAAGTGAGGGATGCATTTGTTGTGTGTGGGGGCGGGGGGGGGGGGGGGGGGGGGGGGTTGGCTAGTTTGTTGCTATTGAGGGGGATGAAGGTTATGAATTATGTCTCGTGCATCACAAAATCATGGAGATTGTATCATATATAATCTATGTTGACTAGTTATACCAGTCGATGGGGAATCGAGAATTAACATTTTTTTCGATGAAACCATATGATATAGGAAAAATTCCCATGCCATTTCATCAAGATCACACGAGTAATAGGATTACTATTGAAGTGTTATCACGATCCACGTGTCTCTAAGCGAAGAGACCTCCTATCTCAAGTTTGATATGACATAGAGAGCACTTGTGGGTACGTGGATGGGACACGTGCTTTCCACAATCCAAAGCGATGATCCGAGCGAGGAACCTCCTGATTTTATCGCACGAAATCTAATGTCCCCTTCACGAGTACGAGACTTTGAAGAAGACGGAGATCCACGAGCAGTCAGTCCGGTAGTACAACGACAGCGCGATGACAATGGAGCTCTCAACAAAAAAATCCTAGGTGGACAACCACCAAGAGTTGAGAGAGAGAGAGAGAGTTTGTAGTAACTTTTATTTCAACTTAATTGTGTAAGGAATGGGCTAGGGTTAGCCCTTCTTTTATACAACGTGGATGGCTATGATGCGTTCATAATAAAAAGCAATTATCAAGATTTTGCTGTAATAGTTTTGAAGATTATAATAAATTTTAAAGTATAAAATAAGTTAAAGATATTCTTCAACAAATCATGTCAATTAAAATCAATTAACATGTAGAATGATTAGGAAAGAGAAGTACCTCTTCTCCTTATAGGTGGTGGACGGTCGTGATGCTTCCACCATGGTCGTCGGCTCCTAATAAGGAGTGGAGTGCTCTGCACTTATTTCCTATTTGGTGAGATCACAATCTCTACCAAATCTTCTACATATGTAACAATTTTTATTGTTGAATTATCATCAACATAATTTCAAATTAGTTTGTGATAATTTCAATCATGTCATTGATAATTATGAATCATATTAAACCATCCAACATTAAATGTAAATCGCATTCTCATGTAATTGTATAATGTGAATCCAATTTCACATTTATTTGTATAATGTAAATCCAATTCACATTAACTTATAAATTATGAATCACAATCACAATTAAATCGCTCTTACGTTTTTTTCGATCACATCCACAATATCTATGAGTGTTGCGGATAGTTATATCCATATTAATCATATTTATGATAATTAAATCCAATTTAATCATCTTCGATGCCTCTCTACATATGTCCAAATATTGTGAATCATATCCCCATTACTAATGTTAATTAAATCCAATTTGATCATCAATTTTTCAATGCTCATATAGTATCAATAATAAAATTATTCTTAAACTCTTTCAAAAATAGTGTGGCTTCTCCACGGATACTTGGAGATAAGGACATGGCAACTGTATATTCCATGTATAATGACTTGGATACTGAGATCTAATCTCATATCCATATCTAGAAGACCTCTCAAAGATGTCTGATTAAGTTAGATAGAATATCTAATCTTCTCATTGCATTCGAATCATATTCAGATCAATGTCCAACATTTGAACCAAGATTAGATGCTAGTCTACTGAGTGGAGTTACTAAAATCCAATCCTGCTTCATCACTCTCTCGGAATGAAAGTGTCACGATTATACAATTGATTAAGATCACATCACCCTCGAATATTCCTAATACCCATACATCCCGTATACTGGAAGATATAGAATAAAAAGGAAGTTCTGATCATATTTGAATTGTCTTCTTCAGGCTTTTATCATTAGGTTTCTCATTCGATCAGAGTTGGTATCAATCATATGCTTTCCAAAATCATTAATCATACCTGTAAATCCTATCATTCTTCCAAAGAAAATGACCATCGATGGCATTTGGTTAATCCAAATATCTCATGAGTGAGCTCATATCTTCTTGTTTAGTAGTGAACATATATGATCCATTTGAATGATCACATTACTCATATGTCCTTATATACACATCAGCTTGTCGGTATATAGACCTTGATTAGGTATTCAAGTTAATGGTTTGCCTAATGTACATACTCATACATATGGTAATGCATCTGTCTTCAGTTAGAGGATGTGTTATTGTATCGTGATAACATACGATATAGGTCTTGGTTACCTTGAACTTGTTTAGTCAACTCTTTGACTTAACTTATCTGACATCTTTGAATCTCTATTCTTATGTAAAGGACCTACATCAAAAGGTCGATCAGATATCAGCCTTTGGTGTGAGGATAACCAACTCCTTCTCAGACTAGAGATCATTTCTTGATAATAATTTGATGGTGCTAGTTGAGTCCTCAATCTAACTCTTTAGATATCATCTCAGATTCAACTTCTATGATCCTGTCATTAGATCAACAACTGTATGATCATCAGGATCATCATAGTACATAACTCTAGTTGTACTAAAGGACCTCATAGGTGCATTCATATATTAATCTTAGACAGGGAGTGGATATCAATAAATTTTATTGATATATACAAAGATTATAATAATATTTATTATAGAAATGGTTCACTCTGGGCTCACATGTCTAACAGAAGAGGATGGCAGTGAGCTTTCTTAAAGGCTCAACCATAAGTGATCTTTTCAATTAACAAGAGGTACTGCGTGATTTGACATCAGATGAAGCAGTCTCTAAAATTGGAGACTTCAAAGATAAATCCAAAGCATCATAGTTAAAAATAGAGTTCCATCCATTGAAAACCACGAACTATAATTCATAAACATCCATTATCAAATCAAAGGTAAAGATAAATTATCTGAGCACACAACAAATTTACAAGGTCTCTTGAATTATTTTATCACAAGGAATAGAGATGTTCTAGAAAGCATTTTTCACCGCGCTCTCCTGGTCGACCATCGGAGAGACGCCTTCACGCAAATGGACTGCCATGATTCACTGAAAGTGGGTGAAGATGCTACGTAATCATAAAAGCTCTTAAATTTTATTTTATTCGGACAAAACTACAACCATGAAAAATCTTTCTCACGATGCATGGGGCAAATTTCAAATATATTAACTATTTTAAAGCCGGGTTTTCCCCCATCAGTTTGACACATGGAACTATGTGGAGAGAGCTCTCTCCATTTCAAACAATTCCTCCCTCTTTCTCTCTCTACCCACCATTTCCCCCCTCTTTTTCGCTCTGTCCATAGTCCTACCACTCAAGATGAGGCACATCTGCCGGTTCTCTTTATCCTATTTCGATGGAAATTTCCTCAGCTTCTTATTTGTTTTTCATTTTTTTCAATCTTCACCCGTTGTCCTCAGTCTGAACATTTGTCCATCCCCTCTCTCAATTCTGTAGTGTTATATCATCCGTTGTATTTTAGCTCTATCAGATTTTATAAAGATATTTTCGTGAAGTTTAACACGTTGTTGAATCTTCATGGTAAGAGTTGATATAAAATTAAAATTCTAATATAAAAAAAATCAATCCGTATCTCCTGTGACGTACAAAACAATCAATTAGGTGAAAAGTAACACAGGTGGGAAAATTTTCTAATGTTCTTCCAGGAGTTGAAAGTATTTAATGTTTCTAGAAAAGAATTGATATAAAATATAGTGTTTGTTTTTTTTACATAAGGGTTAATACAACAACCAATTCCAGCAAAATCTTAATATTTAAAATATATTATTCAAATCATATAAAATGATTTTTATAGCGATTTTCAGCCACGAAGAAAAATACAATCCGTAAGATTGTATATTCATTATGTCATGTAAATAATATTAGACATAATATCTTCTAATTATTCGAGATTCTAGGCGATAGAATATTTGAGTGTTCTTTGTCCTATAGTCGATGATAAATGTACAACAATGAATTTATTCGTTACAAAATTAACTTTTGTTCTTGCAATTAGAAATGAATGTCATATTCATTACCAAAGATTTATATAAAGATTATTTGTTTGTTAACTCATTTGTAAAAAAATTATTGATTGTTGCTAAATTTTGTCAATAATTAGAAGAAAAGTCAATAAATATACGTTGGTATATAAATGATTCATTGTTAGGAATATAACAATAAAGACGATAATCATTGAGAATTTAAAGAACCAAGTAAAGGATTATATTCATAGCAAGATATGGTATAAATATTAAATAATTCATTACCTTATATTATATTATCATTTTTATTGTGATAATGATATATATTACGTTATTAGGGATAAAATCTATATTATGCTCTATTTAATTATAATATAATTTGAAATTTTGAACATTTAATTTAAAGTATTTATTAAATAATCTTGATTTCATCTTATTTTATTTTGGTCTTATACCTCATTTGAGTTTTTTTAAATTAAAGAATCAAGTATCTCTAAATAATCACACGATTACACTCTTATTTATCTTAAGTTGATTATTTATAATTATTTTTTATCAAGAAAGATATATATTATGAACCATGAAAAATGAGGAGGGAATAGGTGGAGAAAATGATACTTTATTTTAAAATATTTCCACAATTTCAATTTCAATATATATCTTCACTATTCTAAGTTGACTTTATATTAAAAATTGGGATATCAAATATTCATATATCATATTGTACTAATTTCATTTTTTGTAATAATATCAAAAATTTAGAAAATGTCAAATATTAAATGATAAATCAAACACTAAATTACATCCTGATTTATCATTTGAATGATTTTTTTAAAATATTATCAGATGAAGATTAATAAAGAAACCCCTACTATCTTAGATATACAGTGATCGTATCTTTAATTTTTTTATAAAATCTTTTCAAAATCTTATATTGAGAATATTACTCAAAAAATCGTTTATCTATAATAGTATTTCTTCAAAGTAATAGATACTCTATGCGCTGCGAAGCATGGGTTAATTGGCTAGTAGGTGTTTAAAGATGTGCATGTCGAAACACATGCACACATTTAAGGTGCTCCTTCCGGATTGAAGAGGGAGAGACTAATGGAGTTAGTACAAGAACAATAGGTCCGTCCTAAGAAGAGCATATACTGATTACATGAGAGAGCCATAGTTTTTATGTTCAATGAAGCCAAATGCATACTTAGTAAGTAGAGCATCATTAAAGTGATAAAGATTTAAAATACACCAACCATCAATGTATTTGTGTTGAGAAAATTTCTTCCATGCCGCTTTCTTTCTCATGGACTTGATTGTTGTTCCATTCCAAAGGAATTTACAATGAAATTTATCTATTTTTCGATAATCAAGCAAGGAATTTTTAGGCTAACAAGAGGTGGGTTGCAAGGGGAGTTTAGGATGAATTCAGTAGCAAGCACGAGCAGACAATGGTAGAATTTTAACCTTTCAGTCTTGAAGTTTTGATGATAACTTTTATAGTAAGGAGTTCCATTCCTCAATTGAAGGACTTTTATTTGATAAAGGAAAATCCAAGTAGGTCATGGGGAAAATTCCATGATTCTATCCCATGATAGATTTTGCCTGATTTGCCATAAGTTTCAAAAGGTTTAGTCTAAAATAAATGAAAAAAGAAATAGAATAAAACTAATCGAATTTTTATATAAAATGTCAAGGTGAAGTGAGTACAAACAATACAATACAAATTGATCCCAAATCCAAGCTTTATAAATGAACTCGATTCCTTTGAATTTAATATTGGTTTGTCGGTGATGTACATTAATTCAAAAGTGAGTACACGTCCATAAAATACTGCATGGATAAGATATTCAACTCTACGGTTTTTTGTCTATTGATGGAGAATTGGGATTATTGACTATATATATTAATTAGTAGTTTTTAATACTTTTTAAATATTAAAATTAGTAATATACACAACGAAGTCGATGTCATTTGGAGTAAACATGAATTTATTAAAAAAATGTTTGAAGTTTGTGTTATATATGAATGAATATATACGTTGATTCCACTCCTAATTTTGTGACTTTTATTTAGATGTATTTCCTCAACTTATTTACAAGATAATGATACATATAATTGTCTATTTATATTTCAAGTAATATTTTTGCTATTGTATCATTTTTATGTGAATTTATCAATGTTTTTACTTAGGAATTAAGTCAACGTTTTGGTACAACATTAATGAGTCATAGGTTCATCACATCTTTATAATATTCACACCACTATGGCATCATAGTTCTCTTATTTCATTAATGTCATACTTCAATGGTTTAATTTGATATAATTTGCACCAAATGTTCAATCCTTCGTTGCTTTACATGAGGAAAAAACATGTTTGTCATGATAAACAAGAAAGTAGTTATCTTTGAGTGTGGATTTCTTCAAGGCTGATACCTCTCTAGAAAGAGGAAACCTTAGAAGATCTTTATCATCGTAATGGACCTTAGGAAATGGGAGGGTCGGTCAAGGTCTTTGCCCATTTACAATTTAATCCAAGTTAGGCCAGCAAATGATTATATTCTTCCAACTTTTCCTCCATGTTGTGAACATAGGAAATTTAAGTCACGCTAAGCGAATGATCAATTAAGGAAACATGGTCGCATTGAACATATAAATGTATGAGATTCACCTTTAGCCGAGTTGCTTCGCAATGATGATAACAACTGATCTTTTTTCTCTGGTGGTCGAAGATTTGTACAGAGACATTCAAAAGATGTAACTCTAGATTATTATATAACACCCCCATAGAAAGAGATCCCCTCCTTTAGAAGTAGTCGCAAAATCGAGCTCGTTTTAAGATTCAAGGCGTCTAAACACTTTGATTGAAAGGACATGGAAAATTCCAAGGAATGTCAAACTAAAATGCAAGAGGAACCACTGAAATGATGTAATGGTTGAGAATCATTCCTTGCATTAAAAATATCATGAATATACTCAAATCTCACCAATTGCTCTTTATAAAATCAAACTGAACTTGAAATATAATATGCAATAAAAAACATGAAGTCAATCTTAGTGTTCACCCCTCAAGGAGGACCTAGAAATAGCATCAAAGTCTTCCTCTCAAGTAATCTTTAAGGTCAAATACATGAGGCTTGGCACATGGAGTCTAATTGGTCCCCATCAATCAATATATTAAAAAGATGTCAAGTTGGAATAGGGGAGGAATGGTGGGGCATATGGAGGATTCGTGACTCTTGTGGAAATCCTTAGGAAAGGAACTAGTTTTAATCCATTTCAACATCCCATTAGGACAAGCTTTAGTTGGAGAGGAAAAGAAGGCTCTTGACCCTTGACTTTCAACTCCCTCTCTCTCACACACACTCCATGACAACACAAATATGTCTATGTGAATACATCTAATTTTCAATTCTAGGTTTTGGACTTATTAGGCCGACATATGACACCATACCTATCTCCCTTTTTTCTCCATCATTTCCTTATTCCTCCTTGCCCTCTTATTATTTTTTCCCATTAATTTATTTATGATAATTGGTTTTCCATCTAGTATAATATTCTCTATAAACGCACGTGTGTATGACATTGGCCCATTTAACTATCACATCAACCAAAACTTAGGGTCTGTTTGGTTGCTGGATTGGGTTGGGGTACCCCTGTGAATAGTAAACTATGAGGAGGGTTGAGAGGGTTAGAAGGAGGGCTACACCGGTGTACCCCAACCCAATCCAACAACCAAACATACCCTTAATGTTTTCAATTAATCAAATAATAAACCCTCAAACAATCAACTTTTATGTTAAAAAATACTAAAAAATTCATATTAAATCCTAAAAAATCAATGGAAATTATTTCACAAAATAAATGGATTTTTATACTTGTGCCCTTCATATTCAATCAATTTGACGCTTGATTATAGAAGTCAATAGGTAAATTTAGGAGGTTTATATGGACCAGTTTAAGCGGGGGGACAGTAGAAATATTGTGTAGGATACATCTTTGAAGTCCATGAAATAAAAATCTAGCTTTGTTAACTCTAACTTCCCAAACCTTAAACACAAATATTCCTTGAGTTATGTTGATATGATTGGTGCATGCAAAACTTAGATGGGTTCTAACTATTTTTATTTTTTGTGATGCTCTCAAAAATTAAAATACGGATCATGTACTCCTTTTGGTGAAGAGGAAAATTTTACATGTGGATTTGAAGCATGCACCAAAATTTCAATATCAATAATTAATATCATCATTGTTTTCAATCCTGAAAAACTCCAATATCATACGTTGTTGTGATATAAATAGATGCTCATAGGGAATTCATATTACTAAACAAAATAATCTACATTTTAAGGATTTTTTACACTTTTGACCTTATGAGATTATGCAATTATAATTATATCCAATTTTTTTTATATCACTCGTGTCCCTACCTGCTTGATCCATCGACACTTGTGCTCCTTGGATTATAATTTACTGTCCAATCCCCTCCCAAACGGACGCTAACTTAAGGGTATAAGTATAATTTGAATGACTTAAGGGCGTAAGTGTAATTGGAATGAATAGAGAGGAGTAGAAGTGTAATTGAAATGAAAAGGGAGGGATAAGAGAGTGATTTTTATTTCTTCTTCCTCCATCCTCTGCTTTTTCCTTCTTCTTTCTTCCTCCCTATGCCAACTTACACCTTTCACTGGTCCTCTTCCCCATCCCTAGCCCTCTTTGCCCTAACATCCATCTCATTGCCCCAAGCTCGATATGCCCAACCCTTTTTGCTCCACCCTCAGCCTCTCGTCCTCACTGCCATCATCCCCTCGTGTTGTGCTCCTCGACCACATCCTCTTCGCACTCACTCCTCGCCCCAACAGTCTCCTCCTCGCCATCCCCAACCCCATTGCCCACCCGGCACCTTCGCCCATTGACTATCTCTCTCCTAGCCTTCTCATCCTCACTGCACCCAATCTCTGACCCCAATCCTCGCTCCCAGCCTCCCCATCATCTCACCCAGTACCTGATCCAAGTACTCTCCTTCTTGTCTCCCCCCCAACCCCCTGCTCCTCACTGCCCCCATTCCTCCTCGTCATTAGCCCTGACCACTGCAACTGCTCATCGAGCATCAACTTTTTCTCATTTTCATTCCTTCTCTATGCGGTGGTGGCCATGGGGTGGAGGGTCGTGTTCAGGGTGGAGGAAATGAAGGGGCTGCAAGCTTGGGACAAGCTCAATGCAGAGGGGATGGAGATCGCGTCGCTGGCATGATCTAGAAATATTAATAAGATGGAGGAGCACAATTATAATAAGATTTTGCACTTGTGTCCCTCCAAGGGGCATGATTTTTTATAGCTCAAAAAGCTAAGGAGTACAAGTGATATTGCAAAAAAAGTAGGAACATTACTATTATTGCAAATCTCATGTAAAAAAATTATTTTCCTTAATCACACATTGCTTTATGTAAATCATGATTTGGTTAACATCATTGACAACAAAACTAATCAAACGGCGCATCTAGGTGTAAACGATGCAAGAATGTAGAAACAACGTAATATTGCAAACAAGTTGTAGCAATAGATTTAATTGCATAATTTCATGGGGCACAAACGTAAAAACCCCATTTTTATAAGCAAGTTGCCAAGGTTGGCCGTCCAAACTTCGAATTTTGTGTAGGACATTCCAATTTGATCGGTGAATAATTTATAACAAGTCGAAACTACCTATATAATAAGAAAAAAATGATAAGGTCTCCAATTCGCAAGGTCAAAAGAAATTGCTGCAATTTCGTGACAGATGAAGTCCCCACGCACATATATAATCATCAAATATTGTGGGCTGCAGCAATAATAATTTCTTTTAGTGTTTATTGAGACATTTCTATCTCAAATAAACTTAATCTAATACACACATTACACATTGTAATTTTGCAGTAAGAAAATTATGAAGGAAATTAAATAAGTCAATGTGATGTGGACTTATTGTATGATCACTACTACAAGAAAATTGACTTAAGGTAACTAATAATTTAACACTAACAACTACTATTATTGAGTTTTTTTATAATCATTGCTAAATTTAGCAACAATTAATATGAAATTTAACAAATAAGTTAATGGAAAAATCATTGTTATATGAACATTTAACAATAAATGTAACATATGCTACAAATTATAAGTACAAATGATGATTCGGAAACGAATAATATTCATTGTTACATCTTAACATCTTAACATCAGAAGATATAGCAATAAATATTCAAATTATTCGTTGTTTTAGGTTCAAATTTTTGTAATGGACCACGTAATTATTATTTGATATTTAGAGGTATGGTATAAAAAGTGTAAATTAGATAAAGAGTATGAACTATGAAGACGACATTTTTATAAACTTTTCGCTTGGCCACGAAATCCACTTTATTCATGAAATTTTATATTCCATTCTGCACTGGCAATAATTGAAAGGAAATGGTCATATTTATTAAAATTAAGCATTTCAAAATATAGAAAAATCTTAGGCGTTACTTTTGACCAATTGATACCGTTTGGATTAATTGCTACTGATTTATTCAAATCACGTGCTTCTACATGGTCATATTTTAATTACACTCATATGCTTCGTAATCAATATAGGTTTAATGATGGAGACAAGAAAGTAGACCTTGAAATTAGAAAAAAAATAAGGTTCATGTTGGTTGTAGAGACTTGTCAAACATTTAGTTAGACAAACCTGTTAAATATTTAATGACTGGATTACAGATAATTTGGAAAAGTCGAGAAGATTTTTTATCATAAAGGCAAATTCTTATCCTTAACATACTATGCCCTCAATACAAATGCAACTCGACATCTTTAATGAAATGTTTCGTCTTCTATTAATGATACATATCCCTGGAGGTGTTGATTATAACGCCCCGCTCTCACAGGATTTGAACACCCGATTATTATCCAACAACAATCACAAACAATCTGCATGATATATCATTGTTAGACAATAATATGACAAAATTATTATAATCTAAATATGGTGATACAAGTGAGGCATTTAATTGTCTTCTATACGACACCATCATGGTATGAAAAGTCACCTAAGGTCCCCACAAGAGCTTTGTCCTTGACTCTCTGTAGATTCCGATCTACATTTGGCCTTGGATGATCTTGTCACCTTGCTTGGGTCGAGATGTTAAGGGAATTATGACAGTCTCTCGAGTACTCGGGAGGGATCTGAACCACTGAATCCCTTCCTCCGTTAAAGGTTTGGGATCTCCTCGTAGGTTTCAGTGAATGACATCCCTTCCAGAGTAGCTGAGAGATAGTCATTATTCCCTCAACATCTTGACCCGAGCTAATTGATCAGATCAACTGAGGAGTTAATTGATTAGATCAGCTGAGGACAATATGCATATTAGACTCTACATATAATGGCTCTTGTGGGTACCTAGTTAATCGGCTTTTCATATCATGCTGGCATCTTATGGCCGGTGGTTAAACGCCTCATGTGTATCACCATGTTGAGGTTATCATAGGTTTTGCCATATTCATTGTTGCTAATGATATAACATAAATATAATAACTTTCCATAACCTCAAATATAAAAATAATTTCACAACAAATAATACCATGATTATATATTTAACAATAGATGATAGAGTGATCGATTTAAAAGAAATTAATGTTGCTATAAACCCATTTTCTTGCATTGAAATCCCTCTCCTAAATTCAATTATGCATATGTAGGCTTGTCGGCAAACTGCATCTCTATATGTTAAAATCGTCTTTGTCCATGCCTAACTTCTGTGACATCACCAATCAATCACAATCCAAATAATTTTCAAAGGAGCTAACATGCAATCCAAGAGCCAAGAGGACTACTTTCCAATAGAAAATTCCTTAGATGGAACTTGAATCCACATGATTTGAATATATACAAGAGGAATACTTCATCGAATGATACTCAATACCACTTGAAGATATAGGGGAATTGGCACAAACATCCCTCCAAAGATGCTCTCATCCAACGGGCATATATGCATATCGGTCCTTCTCAAACTCTTTATTTTCAATAGTACCCCTATTATGCCATGTTATTTTGGCCATGGTCTCAATCTTTCTATACTTATAAGAGATATTATGTACCCCGTCTCTAGTCTAGCAACCTACTAACCCAAATGTTTAGTATCGGCAGCACTGCGAAAAACCAAGGTGTGTCCTTTCTTATATAACTTTGCGCAGGATCGAAAAATATAAAGGTGAATTCTCCAAGCTCAACCATGATCATTGCTCTTTGGACTCGATTAGAGAGGAAGAAGAAGTTCACGCCTATAAGGCTCCTGCATTGCCCTGATGCTCGAAAGATTGCTCTTTGGAGATCTGACCCATTACTTGGTCGAATAGCTCTTTCGGCCCCATATCTTATCAAGATGTTTCTTTGTTTTCCTACTACTTCCCTTTAGTTTGATCTCTTGAACTTGTTTGCACGTTATGTGGTTGCCTTAACTATCATTTTTCCGCCTCACGCTAGAGCGAGTTGTCCTTACATTGACATGTATCTATCAGTAGCTACGACTAGACATTCTTTTCTTTTCATACAATGATGAATGACATCTGATCTTTTTCTTTAAAAATGTGATGAAGGGAGCTTCACATTCTTTGTTATCGAAGGTTTTCTCACAAAAGAATCCTGATAGATAGAATTGATCTCCGAATAACTTGACCTAGCTATTTGCAACCTCAAAAGATTACCCATTGACTTCATGGATCAACTTGATCCAAACAACTTGACCTATTGGCACCCACAAAAGTAGACCCGTCTCAGTTCTTGAAATGGTACTCAACACGTAAACACTCTTTCTTGAAGCAATTAATATGTACCTAATTGTATATCTACCTTCTTTAAATCCTTTTTTAAGATAATATCTCATCAAATCTTCAATCGTGGGTTTGAGGCCATTTGATTTCCGCCAATCCCTTCTTATTTTAAGATAATATCTCCTCAAATCTTCAATCATGGGATTTTAGTTAGATTTAGTTATGATAAATTTGACTTAATTGAAAGAGGTTGTACCCTTATTTTATGAACTGCGTTACTTTTGGGATTTGTATTTATATCAAGAAATAGAGATAACCTCTTGTTGTATGAGGGAGTACTCTAGAGAAATAGAAAATATTTGGTAAAGAGCATTTTAGCATGTAGTAGGTGGCATGAAACAAAGTGATGTTTGCATGATGCAGGGCTTTTGTGCATGTTCTAAAAATAAAAGACTAAGCATTTCTTGGAATAAGACAATGATGAATCTGTGACTGCAAGTTGTATGATCCAATTAAGAAGAAGCTTATGAGAAAAGTGGATATGGACTTCTCTTAAGACCAAACTATTTAGGACCTACATAAAGTAGCAAATGATTCTCCCTCAAGTAGCTATCATCCAATTGATGTGAAACTAGTTCTAGTATAGAGTGCTCCAAATCATATACCACGTGGCATTATTGAGGAGATGCCAAATGCGGAAGAAGAGGAGAATGCGCAAAAGTTCCCATTCATGGTGATGATGACTAAGACACAGATAGCTCTGCTCACTAAATGCATCATTACAGCAGGCAACGATCGACTATCGTCCCCTTTGAAGCAGTAACCATCCTATTTTCATTAAAGGGATGGTCAAATGACTATCTCTTTTGGAGTATCTCGATTATTCGAAGGGAATGCAATTGATGATCATCTCCTTTGGCATATAGGAGACGATCGTGACCATCCCATCTGACAGTAACTAGAAGGGACAGCCATGACCATCCCTACAATAGTTGTCAGAAGAGATGAACCTCGACCATCCCTCATTACCAAGATGCAGAGGGACGATCATTGTTGTTCACAATAACTAGGACAAAGAAGACAAGGCTCATCTCCTCTTATCATGCTAAGGTTGAGATGGTCACAATTGCCCCCTTTGTGTAGCAGTAGGGTCACAACTGTCACTTCTGATTATCAGCAGAGACAACCACCAAAGACTGTACCTTTTGAACCCTTTCGCTCCATATGAGACATATACAGAAGGCCTGAGGAGATGGCCATGATCATCCCCCTTTATCATACTCTTTGTAGGTGCACAGAAGGCCCTATCATGCATCTTTCTGGGATATCGACACGAAGGCTTAGCTACAGATTCTATGGTCCTATAAAGAAGAAGTTAGTGAGAAGCCAATATGCAATATTTGTTAAACTCATATGAATACATTCAGAAGGCGTCAAAGAATCCACCTCAAAATATTTACAAGGTAGTTGATGAAGATCCTATTCCTTTGCAACATCTCAAGTGTACTACCAGATAAGTTACTGAGGAGGCTCCTGATCTCGAGGTATCCACCATGTAGATCCATGAGAGAGAGTCGTCCCTCCTCAAAATACTATGCACATGATTATGTTCTTTTGACGGATAGTGGCGACCCGAAATACTATGAAGATGCTATGCATGCCGTGTAAAAAGAAAAGAGGGATAGTAGTTATGCAAGATGGGATGTAGTCTTTACATGGAAACCATATATTTTAGCTTGTGAAGTTTACTAAGGGAACGAGAATTTTGAACATGTAATGGTTTATAGAGTGTTGAAGAGGTTTTAGCGAGGGTCTAGAAATATCACAAGGCGAGAGATCTAGTCGATGCGGTGACCGCTCACGAAACCCAAGCTTCAAACAACAATTAACCCACGAGAATAATCAAGCATTGAAAATACAAGTGTGAAGTTAAAATTTATTATAACTCTACAATAGATGTGTATAATGTGCAAGTATGTAGAGGTCGAACTCAGGGAGTGGAAGGGCTAGATTGTGCAAAAAGATGCAAATAAGTGATTGTAATTCTTTGTCAATATGTTATCTTTTGTGGGTTTTTTAATTTTAATTTTTTATTTTATTTTTGTTTTACATTTTTGTATTTTTGTTTTTTATTTTTTATTTTTATATTTTATTTTCTATTTTCCTATTTTTATTTCTTTTTCCTTTTTATAAAATATAAGAAACTATATATAGGATATATATATACACACACTATATAGATAAAAGAGAAATAAATATAACTAAAAATAAAAGAAAATTGTAGAAATAAATCTTTTGGGGTTTTAGATTTTTTTTGCTTTTTTGTGATTTTTAATTAATTTTCTAAATTTTATATATTTTTAAAGGTAAAAATACACTAAATCAAGGATTAATTAAATATCCAAATTGAATTGAAGAGGAAAAAATATAAAATAGATCCGAAATTCTTTAAATCAATTTTAATAGATATATAAAAAATATAAATAAAAAGGATTTTTACCCAACAGACCCTATAAACTTTGCCAATTACCTCCACGACCTTTGAAACAACCTAATTCCCCCCTTGACCTCGTAAACTTGCCAACTCTTACCCTATGAACCCTTCGGGTAATCTGTTTGAAGCCCGTGGGGGTTCTTGGGGTAATTTATAGGGTCGATGGGGTAATTACGTTGTGCAAAAGGTCGTCGAGATAATTTAAAAAGTTTATAGGATTTTTGGGTAAAAATCCCTAAATAAAATTATAAAATAGAAAATAAGATTTTTAGAATTTTTGGGAATTTTTTAATTTTTTATACAGGTTTTGGGGTTTTCAATTTTTAAGAGTTTTCTTTTATAATTTTTACGAACTTTTGGTCTGAATGTTAAAAATACATAAATAAGCAAAATATTTTTTTTGATAATTTTTCAAAAATATTTTATTTTTTACGGATTTAATACTGTAGACACTAACATTTTGTGCTCTTTTTGATTTTTATAAAATAATAAAACGTCATAAAATTATAAAATAAAAATATAGCATGGAAGTACAAGAATCCATGAACTTAAATCTATTTTTGTGATTTTTTGGACACAATTGGTATTTTAAATAAATAGAGGAAACAAAGAGAGACTACAATTCTAGTAGGGGCATTTATGTAATTAAAATAAAAGATGAGGGTCTCTATGCAAAAAGTTTCAATCTAGTTAAAAAATTCTTGGATCAAATACAAAATACTAAACCCGTAGGGGCAAGCCTGTAAAATGCCACCTCACGTGGGAGGTCACATGAGGTGACGTGGCGTGGACCTAATAAAATATAACAAAAACTAAGGGCCTATTTGCAAAAGTTCCAGAAAGTTTAAACTACTTAGAATGTTTACAAGATTATTTCATAAAATACAAAATCGCAGGGGTTCGGGTAATATTTACCCCCACTAGCGGCTCGGTCGAACGTTGCAGGGCTCTTTCTTGACACGTGGTCGCTCCATGTGTGACAATGACTCTTCATATCGGACGGCTATAATTAGATCCTCAAGGGGATCGATGGCTGATGGCATGACCAACCAATGCCAGCTGCTGCGTGGGAGGAACAAGAGCAGATCCGACGGCTACAAGGAGGTCAGCAAGAACGCACGAAGAACTTGAGCCCGACGAGTTTCAATCAGCCGAACTCGAGTCTCTGGGAACCTGAGACACTCCTGAAAATCGTGATACTCTCATGCAGCTAATTCGCGTTGCCCAGGTGTCTCAACGGTGACCGGAGTAAGTAATAAATGTGGCAGCACAAGAATCCAAGGACTTGGCTTTTATTGGGTGGTCAGTTAAGGTGGAAGGGTGACGAATCACAAGCGGCCGGAGCGTAGCTCTAGGGCTTTCAGATCTAAACCTTAGATAAAGTTGCTAATTGAAATGCTGAATAAAGTGTAAAACTGCAACTTAAGACTAACTACACAAGAAAAATGAAGAAATAAAGAAGGAAAGGGACCTCGAGTGGTTGGAATCCAGGAGATGAACCTCACGACGATGGAGGCTCATCGGAGATCATGGAATCCACCCAAGATCACGCCCTAGTTCATCGCCAAGGAGATTGAGAAGCACCTATCGCATGCCTCAATCCGGAGCTCACTGGAGGGAAGCTAACAGCGGGCCAAAGGGGTCCAAAACTGGGAAGGAAGACGAAGGTGGTTTATGTACAGGCTGACGAATAGGCTCCAAAGAACAAGGGGAAATGGGCATGGTAGTGATCTAATCCTTGAGACGAGCATGGCGCGTGATAGGTTGTCATTCGAGGAGAAGAAGTTCTGAAGGCGTCGACCATAAAAGATGCAAGGATCAAGCCCCAAAAAATCGAGAAATAAGGGGTCAACCAAGGTGTTAGAGGCCGGACTGGGTGTCAGAGAAGTTGACCGAGGTCAACTTCTGACGCCCCCTGGTTGGTCCACGTGGACCAACCAGGAAAAAGCCCGTCTAAAATTATTTGGAAATTACGTAAAAAATAATAAACAATTTTATTAAATTTAAGTTATAAAATAAAAAATATTTATTGATTTCTAACTTATTTTATTATGAGTTTTATTTATTTATTAGAGGTTATTATTTACAAGTTAGTTTTTAGGGTATACATATATACGTATATTTATCTATGTTTTACGTATTTTATTTTTATTTTGTACATTTAATTTTATTATTTTATTTTATTATTTTATATAATTATAACTTATTTATAGATACTTAAATATATTTTTATTATATTTTTCTAATATAATAATTATACTTAAATAAATATGTATATTTATTATATAGGTATAGTTATTGGTATTTCATCTATATATTTTATACACATATTTTATTTTGATTTTTTCGTTATGGTTTTATTCTAATTTTAATATGTATATATATTATAAATAATATTTACAAAACTATAAAATATAAAAAGAATAAAAAATAACAAAGAATAAATAAAATGATTATTTTAATCGGGTATATTATACAATAGGGGTCCAAACCTAACTTTCACACTTAAAACCATTTTCATAATATTGATTATTAAAGTTTTAAAAGTTATATACAATTGAAGGTGATTTTGATATATTTTGAGTTTTTGTTTGAGACATAAGGGTTTGGAAAGTTGAGATTTTGGAACCTTATTCAGAGTATAACTCTTACATTATATATTATTTTTGTATGAAATTAAATTTATATTTTCTATATATTGTTATCTACAACTTTTATGTACAATATTTCTTTTTTTGAGGTATAAAAAGTAAAAAATATAATAGATCCCAAAAATACATTATTGATGAATTAATAAATGGAATATTTACTGTATTTTGGCGCTTATCTCTCCCTAATTTATTCCTTATCATCAAAATGCCCAGGTCTCGGGGTTTAGGCTCATAAAATATCTTTGATATTTTATTCTTTTTCTTTTCTTTTCTTTATTCTATAATTTTGGCATTAAAAGCAGTATTTTATACACAATTTGTACAACAACGGATGAATGTTAATTTGTGCAAATTAGAGGTATTTACATGCATATACTTGAGTTTTTAAGGCCAAAATGATAGAGTAAAGGTGATGAAATGGAGATTCATTATAGAGTGAAGCATGATGAGAACTCTTTAAATTCAAGATACAAATATAGGTTAGCTATGAAAGGTCTCAACCAAAAGAAGGATGTTGACTTTGATGAGATATTATTTCTCATGATGAAGATGGCATCTATCATAATTATTCTCAACTTGGCATCTAGCTAAGACTTGGAGATGAGAGGTGGAGAACCTACCCTCATAGTGATATCAAAGAGGAATCTAATATCACACAACTAAGTGGTTAAAGGAAAATATGACAGTGTTTGTAAATTGAGGAAAAAACATGCATAGACTAAATCTTACTCTCAAATAGTTGTATAAGAAATTTGAGTCATTCAAGGAAAATAATATCTATAGAAAGAATAATTCAGATCATCGTGTCTTCATCAAGAACTTCTTAGGTGATGACTTCAATATTTTATTAACGTTGATGATACACTTGATGAACTGGTTTTTCAAGGTTTTAATTATTAAGAAGTGAATATAATGTCACAAGTATCCTTGCTACACAAAACCAATTCAAACAAAAATATTTATTCTAAAAGAGACAAATGTGCTACTTATTTACCTATTATAGCTCCCAAGGTCGAATACAAGGAAGCCATTATTTTAAACTAAAATTATCAATTAGGAAAATAATAAACATTTTTAAATTCCTTTTCTGATTTTTAGTTTACTTTTAATGAAGTTTATGGATTTTAACGAGTTTTATATTTTTATATTTTCTGATCTTTAGATTTTAGTTGTTTTTTATTTTGCAGATTTTCATTTATTTTTTTCAAAATTATGAAATATATATACAAAAGAAAAAAGCAACGTTTTTGTTTTTTAAATATGTCAAAAATATTCAAAATCCATTTTTTTAAGTTTTATCAAGTTTTTTACTGTTTTTATGATTTTTGTGGAATTTTTAGATTTTTAATGATTTTTTTCTGAATTAAAACTTAAAACCATGAATAAAGAGAAAGCAAGCTACTATTTTGGTCTTTTTTAAAATAGAAAATCAAATCAAACAAATAAGGAATACTTTTTATGAAAAAGTGGTTTTGTTAAGAAATAAAACAAGCCAAAAATAATTTTTTTTATTTTCTGTGATTTTTTTTTATGAATTTTATAATTTTTCTGTATTTTTTAATTTTTAGTGTTTTCTGATTAATTTTTAATTGATTTTTATACATATGATAAAAGGTAAAATGCATCTAATGTGATTTTTATAATTTTTTAAAATGTTTTCAAATTTTTACAATTTTTTAAGTGCAAACAGAGAAAATATATACTATTTTTGAATTTTAAAAATAAAATGAATGAAATTTTCGAAATAAAAATTATTGGATGCAGAACATTTAATCATGAACTAAATGTGATTTTTAGAGATTTTATAGAACTATAAGCTAATTAAGCTGAGTAATTAACGACAAAAAGAAATACTATAAAAGTTGGACCTAAATGCAATTTAAAACAATTATCAGACTGATTATTAACAACAGAATAAAACTCAGGGTTGATTGTACAATTCTTCCAATAATTCATGTGTAGGAAATGTGAACTGAACTTACAAGGACCAGAATGTAAATTATAAAATAATAAGATCGAATAATAACAATAAAACATCGTGGTTTTTATTGCAAAATTACCAAAAATCGTGTGACGATGCACGCAGGTTCACAAACATGGGACTAAAATGCATTTCAACTAAACAACATGGGTTCGATTGTAATTATTTAAGTAAAAAAAACATGACACGTATCAATATTAAATTTATTTACAAATAAAGGAAAAATGCACGGATGAATGAACAATTTCACCGCGGAAGTGTGCAACGCACCTCTGAATTGTGTGGTTCAGATGAGGATTTGGAGCTCTCTTGGAAGATTGGACTGGAACTTACCAGATGGCTTGAAAGTAGACATGGAGTGATGACCAGGATTGGATCTGGAGCTTTCTTGGAAGATTGGATGATGTTGAAGAACTAAGGAAGAACTTGGAAGATGGTGATATGGATCGAGCTTCGTGATAAATCTATGATTCATCGCCTTTATTCTATCAATTTGGCTAAAATCCTTGGTAAAATACATGTAAATACTCACTAATTCCCACTAATTAACATCCTAACCACAATAATTAATATTACATATTTAACACTTATTTTATCCAAAATAAAATAATAAAGAGAAAAAGAAAATAAAAGAAAAGAAGGCTGTAGATTTAAAAATATATACAGACTGATCCTAATCCCGAGACTGGGTCAATATTGACCAAGTAGACAATAAATAAGTAGGGGAGATAAGGATCTTAACCTATAAAAATGATAGAAAATCAAGACCAAAAATAGATTAAACATATTTTCCATTTAAATATTTCACATAATTTATTCTTCACCAAAGAAATCTAAAACCAAAATATTTTCTTTACAAAACTTTTTCACAAAAATATATATTATTTTATAAAAATATCAGAAAAATTATTTAATATAAAAATAACAAATTATCATGGACCGAAAAAACTGTAAAAGCCAACTTCCGAGGGTCATAAATATTTTTAGAAAACTCCAAATCGACCAAACTCACTTTTAAACTTCATTTTATACTTAATACTATTTATTAAAAATATCAAAAAATATTAGAATAAAACAGGTGAGTTTTGGCGTTTGGGCCCCGCTATATATATGTATTATATGTAAAATCTTCCCGGTTTTCTAATTAATTAACCATAACTCCGTTTAACTTGATTTCTTTTCTCAAATACTTTTAAAAATAAATATAAAAATACAAAAATATAATTTAAGTCAAAATGCCAATAAATCCCATGGCCACGAAACTGTTACCTAAATTTTCTAGACCTCATAGCTCAACCATATGGACTCCAAATTGGGAAAACTCAGTTTTAAAATCCATTTTATTTAATTATCTACTAAATGACACTGATTTCGCTAAAATCAGAGTTAATATGTAAAATGTGGATTTCATGACCATATTGGTATAATTGTACAATGTACTTTAATTTATTATTTAATATATGTCATTTCTTTTACTTTATTATTATTCTATTTTTAAATTAAATAAAATAAAATTTATTTATTTATTTATTTATTAACGTATTAATTAATTAATTATTCATTAAGATGTTTAATTATATATGTATTTAATAATTTAACTACTAATTACTTATTTAATTATGGTATTTAACTCTTTAATCATCTCTTAACTCAATAAGATTATTAGAGCAATTATTTAATTTTATTTTTTATTTTCTCTCTCTCTCATCCTTTCCCCTTTCTTCCCCTGATCTCCTTCTTCCTTCTTTTCTTCCATGCACGTCGTCGCTCGCCTCCTTCCTTCGGCAGTCAACCTCCCTAACCATTGGTCGCTCGGCCGGTGGACCAACAACCTCGTGGTCACCAAAGCCCATCGTCGGTGACCGCACCTCCTTTCTTTGGCTCCAAGCTTCATCCCCTATATATAGGACCCCGCCCTCTGAGCTCAGATGCATCCACCATTAGATTTACCTTCAACCTGCGAGCTTCGGAGAGAGAGAGGGATTGGAGGTGACAGCTTCATCCAATCTGAGCGAGCGAGGGAGGCAAGGTCATGCATGATCGCACCGGCGTCGAGAAGCTTTTCCTTCATGCGCGCAGCCTTCTCTTCCGCCGGAGTCGAGGCCTCAAACTCCTTCCAGGCGACTCCCTTCCATCTTCCAGGTTAGATCTGTTTTCACCTTCCTTCTCTCATTCTTCTCTTCTCTTCTCAATCCATCTTTCTCCTCTCATCCATCTATTCTCTTCATTCTCGATCAAATCCACTCCATTTCCTCTTAAATTTGAGACAGAAATAGCCCTCTGACCATCGAAACATTCTAATCATTCCACTTCCCAATCTACCTTCACATTTGATACCTCCAGCTTGATGACTCGAAATCTCACGATCGGGATAAGGTGTAAATAATCAGATCGTTGCAACCTGAATCGCGAGGCTAAGTCGATCAAGAAAATCAAAGACCACCAAAATAAAAATCAATCAAGGAACTCAAATAGTGGTCTCGCTATTTTATTTTACCTGGTATAGCTACTAGGGTCGAACACAAGGAGTACAGTATGCCTAGGCTACGAAGTAGTCGGGAATCCGAATAAAATAAAGAAAAGAAATAAAAAGGTGGTTTTTATATTTTTATTTATTTTTTGTAATTTTTAAATTAAGAAACAATGTAAAAGAAATGAAAAAGGTACAAACCAACAATTATTTAACACACCAAAAATGATCAGAAAACTAAAAATAAAATATTTTTATTTTTATAAATATTCAAGTGTTTTTGATATTTTTCTTGATTTTTTCTGATTTTAAGTTGATTTTACAAAAATAAAACAAGGCTAAAAATGCAAACTACTGTGCAGCCAGAATTTAAAACCTATTTAAAAATACTTAAATAGCCTATAAAATTCAAGCGATAATTTTATTATAAACTAAGAATAAAGACCAAACTCCAAAAACTAAAAATGTATTTTTTGGATTTTTGCTGATTTTTAATGATTTTTCTAAGTTTTGTAGTGATTTTTAGTTTTTATGGTTTTGATAAATCCAAACCACTAAAAAATTGACAGAGATAAAAAACACCAAAATAGACAACCGGAAATTTTTTTTGGATTTTTTAGAGGACTTTTGATATTTTTAGTTGATTTTTAAAACTGGACATAAGCAAATTTTAAGGTTTTTAAATTATTAGATATATCAAATGAAAACAAAAAGAGCCCAAAAATTCAAAGAAATTTTTACACTATGGCAGGAGCCACGTATCCAAATTTCATGAAGTTTGGACGAAATTTGCTATTTATTCAAGCCAATCAAAAACACACAGCACACAGGGACCTAGATGCAAAGAAAATAAGTTTCAGGGGCTAAATAAGAACACGCGTCAAAAGCCCGAGGGTCCAACTGTAATTTTCACATGATATTCAGCACATGTCAAATAACAGCACGCACAGGGGTATAAGTGCAAATACGAAACTAAATTATCAAAGCGTAACATCCATTAAACCCAGGGCTACACAAGCAAATATCCCAGAAAGACACGAGATGATGCATGTGCAACCATACAAGGAGGACTTAACTGTAAATATCAAAAATTGTAGGGTCACATGTACAAAATGGTCGACTGTGCTACTTTTATTTACAGACTAAACGGCAAATAAAATAAAGATAGGGGCATACGAGCAAATTACCCAGGCAGGGCGTGTGGGTTACGTGGGGTGACAGATGGCGCTCTCTAAATGGATGGTGACGTACGGTCATGGCGCTGACACCTAGCGGATCCAACGGCTGTCCAGAAGGCGTGAACGTGGGCGTAAAGAGGCCGTTAGATGTCAGATCTAACGACCTGACAGTCGCAGGCAATGGATAGTCCTGATGTGAACTGGCGGAGAGGGAAGATCCGACGGCTCTGGAGAATGCTGGAAGAACTCCTCCTGGGCGAAATTCACCGGAGCATCGAGGAAGATCGGTGGCTCCGATGGACGATCAGACGGCGGTAACAAGATCGTATGGCTCCTCTACGTCGGGTGAGGGGATCGGATGGAGTATCCACCGATCAGATCTCCGGGAAGGTGGCTGCGACCTGGGATGGCTCCGACGAGGCTGGGCTGAGGTGCTCTGGGGTGTCTCCACATATGACTCAACCTGTGGGGTAAATCTCCTGCTCAGAGGCTTGCTCCAGCCAAGGTTATTTGAGTAAAGCTAAAGAGAAGCGATGGTGGTGGGCGAAGGGAGGTTCCGGCGATGCGAAGGATGGAACCTATGCCTAATCTTGGCTTGGATAGCCAATGATTTGGATGATCAGGATGAGGGGGAAGGATGACGGTGAACAGAGGAATCGATCTAAGCGGCTAAGGGTGGCTGATGGAGCTCCGACCATCGGGCTGGAGCCGACGTAGCGGTAGATGAAAGATCCTGAATAACAGGAACTGAGGAGAAAATGATGGTTACCTGAAGGTCCTAGATTGATCCTTAGCTAGGGGTGAAGTGGGACTTGGTCATCGCCTCGACCAAGTTGCGAAAGGCGGGGATGCTCAAACGCAGCGGAGGTCCGACCACGTGCTTCGAGCGTCGGCTACAGCAACCTACTCCAACCACCAAAGGTTCCGATCGAATGCTGTCACCAAGGGGAAGGAAACTCGGGTAGAAGGAAGGTGTGCGGTGCGAGCTGAGGGACTGGGGAGAGGAATAAAGCTTTTATACGTATTCCCAGGTGGCCAAGAAGATCGGGCGAGGGCACGCGATCTATGGAAGATCCGTCCTTCCCTAGGGATCCCGCGAGGGTCGTGGATCCTAGGGGAAGGACGGGCGAAAGAATTGGGGCAGGAGAGGCCAAGATCCGATCGAGAAGAGTCTGAGAAAATGGAGTGAAACTTGGATCCGGGCGAGGACCGGTCCGGGAGGGGGAGTTGACCGAGGTCAACAATCCTTCTGGACCAATCAGAATTCAAGAAAAAGAAAAGATTTGTAAAATAAATTAAAAATAGAAAACGATTATATTTTAAAATATTTTCAAAATGAAAATTTTTTAATAATTTCTAAACTATTTTTTAGTGATTTTTATTTATTTTTATGAAAAATAAATTAAGGTATACACATTACATTTTATTTTTGCTTTAGTTTTATTTTTCTAATTTTTATTTTATTTTTAGAAATATATACAAGGTAGTAGAAACACATTTTTAATTTATTTTTATGAAAATAAAATATGTACATATAGAAGGAATATTCACAAGGTTGAATGGCCCTATCTCTCTCTACTTATTTTATTTAGCGATCAGGCCCATATTGGGCCTTCTCTTGGGTTTAGGTCACTCAATATTTATTCTAAATATTTTCTTCTTTTTTATTCTTTATTCTTTTATTTTTGCACAAATACATGCTAATTATTGATATTTAACAAATGCATGTTGATTGGTAACTTATTGTATTTACAGCTATCTACATGATGTTTTGCCAAGATTTTTAGCTTAGAATAAAAGAATAAAGAGTGATGAATGAGTATTCATCACAGCTGCAATGGTAAAGGGATCTCTAGCTCCCTTCTCGCACACACACATGAGCTTTTCCACTCGTCATTCATTCTCTATTTTGGACCAAGCCATTGTGCTTGAGTCGCTGAATCATTTACATGTCTTCACAGAGATCTGGAGGTTAACTGTGTGGAGATCGACCATATGTCAGTCAGAGACCCAATCGAAACCACCTTAACTCGAGATCGGAGACAAAGCATCGAGAGCATCACTTTGCTTGAATGAAACCAATACGCACCAGAGATCTGAGAATAGAGATCACCGTTGCAACGAAGGTCAACGTCCGATTGAGATCTATGCTCGAGAACTCCGTTGCCTGCAATAAAAAAAGGGAAGAACTTTTCCATCTCCAGATCCAATTACAGCCATCCGATCAATCAAATACATCAAAATCCAGTCGTTTGATCAAGGCTCGTCTGACACCGTCAGATCGCTTTCCGACAATCCAGATCACGTCTAATCCCGATGCCCCTACTGCTTTAGGTCCTCACGTGCACGACACGTGAGGTTCCGGATATTTTTGGGATTTTTGCAAACCGCTCCTCAAAATTGTTTTGATTTGGGAACAGGTCTCGCTTTGTAGCAGCACGTGAGAAGTCACGTGAATCTATGGATTTTTGCTAACTTATCCTCGGTGTTTCTCAATAAATCAAATAGGTCCAGCAGGTGGAGCCTCACGTGATCGTGCACACGTATCTTAGGGAATTGCATGCTAGGCCCTCAGTGCTTCTTGATTTTGTATCCAGGTCCATGCCGATGCGCACCATGTGAGCAGCATGTGATTGGTGGACATTTTGTGCAGAAGTCTGGTCTATTTTTTGCACTTTCAAACAATGACCCCTGTTTTCCAGAAAATAGCAGAAATACCCCTATCCACTATATATATACTATGCTTTTATATAGATAATAAAATAAAATACAAAATACAAAAATATATTAAAAATACAAAAAAAAGTATATACTACACTATATACAATATTAAATATATTTTAAAAAATAAAAATATTTTCTATTGTTCATAAATCATTTAAAATACCAAAAAATTATAAATATAACAAACTTTAAAAATCATAAAAATATAAAAACACCATTAAACATCTAATAAAAATTACCTTTAGTTTATTTTATTATATTTCATACATAAAACCAAAAACAAAATGCATATTAAAACCAATAAAAAATATAAAATACATAAAAACTTTGAAAAATCATAATTAATTCAAAAAAATCAGAAAAATATGCATAACATATCATTTGCAAAGATAATTTCATCTACTTTTCAATAAAAACAAAATAAAAATATTTTCATAATGTTTACCATTTTAAAAATCAAAAATACTTCACATATTTCAATAAAAATCTAATTTTCAACATAAAAGATATTCCAAAATCCTTAAAATCCTAAAAACTTCTTAAAAATTCATAAAAACATGAAAATAATAAAAATAAAAATCAAATAAAAATTACAAAACATTTTTTAAAATAATAAAAAATTACAAAATACTTAAAATTCACAAAAGCAATTTAAAATTCACAAAAAGTAAATAAAAATCCAGAAAAATACCTAAAAATAAATAAAAATTAGGAAACCCATAAAACCTTAGATTTATATAGCTTAACAATAGTTTCTAATAATTTGCCTCCCTGAGTTCGATACTCCCGTACTTAATGCTATACACTTGAATTTAAGAGTATAAATAAAATAAATAAATAAATTTTCTGTGAATTTCAATCAATCATTACAACAATAGTTGTCTATTTTTAAATGACTCGGTCGGTTGATTTTTCACTTCGATCAAGCAGATCCTGCTCGATTTGACTCGATTTTATGTTTATATGGCTTTAATAGATCCGTGAGATAATTCCACATTGAATGAAGATGATCTAATGATATAGATCCTGTTGAGAAGGGACTTGGAACTACTCCATCTCTTATGGTTGCTGAAGGTTTGATTCCTCGATTCCGACGTCATTCCAAGTACCTGCAAGGTGTTAGAGAAGGTTGATGCCTCACGGATCTCGACATGAGGCTATTCGACCAAATCCAAGGCAAACAGAGTTGTGAGGTGAATGGGGATCTCCTGCGTAGGTGGAAGATGGAGATCAGACTCAAATCAGATCCAATCTGAGGGGAGAGGATCTAGATAAGGGTAGAGAAGCATTCATAATGGATCCGATGAGATGAAAAAGTTATCAGGGGATGATAATCAGTAGGAATGAACCTCCAATCATGCAGATCGGAGGGGGTAGGTTGTGCTACTACTATTGATCGAAATTGAATGAAATCAAATGGAAATTGAATGACATTCTAATGAAAGGTTATTGCCTCAAGATTGGGGTAGAATGGCCGTCGAGGCTGCTCAAAATGACAATCGCCAGTCGATGATTGGATCTCATCAATCAACCCTAATCAAACTCCTTTGATCGATGCTTGATCTTCTTATCATGAAGCTCAAGCTCTAGGTGCTCGTCTAGGTGGATATCTAAAGGATGAAGATGAATCAATCCGAAGAGGAGGCATCATGTGAAACAAAGTAGATCGGGCACGGAAACATATGGGTGTGGATCTATGATCTGCGAGCACTATTCGAGGTGCTGAGATTAGGATAAATGGGTGAAGAGATTGAATGGAGTAATTGGTTGACGAAGGTGGGTCTGGGAAATTGGATGCGGGTTGAAGGGAAGAAGAGACGTTGACCCGGGTCTAGCCAATCAGATGCGAGTCCAAATAAGGACAAGCACTGAAAGACAAAGTAAGAAATAAATAAATATAATTAAATAGAATATAAATAATAATGATTTTAAATTAAAAATGTTTTCAACATAGAAATTGTTTATAAACTAATAAACTATTTTTAGTGATTTTTAATTAATTAATTAAATTAATTTATAAGGTTAAATTATTTAAAAAACCCTTATTTATAGGTATAAAATGCCTATATATAGTATACATATTTTTAATTATTTATTTTTACAAATATATACATTATTTTATATTTTATTTATTTACAAAATAATTATAGGATTTTAAATATATTTTTATTTTATTTTAGGAATTAATATAATGGTTTAAAAAAATATACATATACAATATAGGTACATTAGACCTATAGTATAAATACAATTACTTTATTATTTTATTTTAAAATTTTTTTTATTTGCATTTTATAAGTATGATAAAATACATACCAAATACTAAAAATACAATATGTGCACAAATATAAAGAAATAATAAGCGGGTATAATATAGATATATAGATACAATAACACTCCAAAAAGTCGACTTTCACATCTTAACTCTAAATTTTATGAAACAACTTTAAATTTAAAGATTTTTAAATTTTGAACATAATGAAATGAGTTTGATTTATTTTGAGTTCATATGGAGTAGATATTGATATTTCAAATCTTATTTTACGGTTTTTTCAAAGTGTTGTCCCTTTTATTCTATACAAGGATTATTTTTGCAATTATTTTATTATTTAAAACACATTTTTATATAAAACTTTCAAGAAGAAAATAATTTTATTTGAGATTGAATTTATGATAAATAAAATAGTATAAGATGTATACATAAAGAATGATGATGAATATATACATGTGAGATTTATTTTTTGGAGTTTTTAAAAATTAATGACCCTATTTCTCTCTACTTTATTCCTTGTCGATTAGGTCAAGTCTTGACCTACTCTCAGGGTCAAGATCAACCTGTATTTATTACATATATACAATCTTCTTTATTTCTTTTTCTTTTCTTCTTTATTATTTTATTTTGGTACAAATAAGTGCTAAATATACAATATTAACAAATGATGTTAGATTGTTAATGAATGATAATTAATATTATTTACATATATTTTACTAAAGATTTTAAGCTAAAATGAAAGAATAAAGATGATGAATCGATGATTCATCAACACTCGTTGTTGGCAGTAATACATTGATAATTTCAAGTCTAAAGGATGAATTAAGAAAGTCCTTATATATGAAGGATGTAGGGTCTGGAAGTCCAGTTTTAGGTATTAATATTATCCGTCATAAAAAGTTCAAGAGACTTTGGTTGTCTCAAGCAAAAAACATTGAGAAAGGACTTCAGATATTTTATATGGATAGGGTCCAACCCATTAGTACCATCTTAGTGGACACTTCAAGTTAAGCATCAAGCATAGTCCAAGGACAAAAGAAGAAAAGAAAGATATGGAGATGATAGCTTATGCCTGGACCACAAGCAATCTGATGTATTTTAGATATAGTAGACCTTATATTGCTTATTCTTCCCCATATTTTCTATTTCACCCCGATCTTTCCATTTCTGCCACTGCATGTTCATCTGCTTCGACCACCGGATCTGGAGCTTCATCACACACCTTCACTTACGCAGATCGATTCCCCGATTCATCCCCCATCTTCCTACGCAACCTGAACCCCTTTGACTCGGTAGTGAGGCTGAGATTAAGACCTGACTTCCTTCCTCTACTATCACTGGAAGTCGTACCTCATCCATTGCTGCTTCCCGTGTTTCTTCTGCATAATAACCTTAGTCAAAGTTTTGCCTTCGAGACGGGAGTCTACCTGCAGGTCTAAGCGTGCAAGTCAACCTAGTTAGTGTCCCAGTAGCTCCAGGTGGAGCTGCTCCAGGAGGAGCTCCACTGTGCTATCAATCCGATCAATCGTCTTGCCATCTAAGCTCGCCACTCTACGCGAAGCGCTTCCACGAATGTGTTGAACCCTTCAGCCTCTCCATCGGAGTAGCGGATCTCCGCCATGCTCTATTGATGTTTGCCCGAGCTCTGTTCTTCCAGCCACTTTCTTAGCTGCTCGATCAGGAGTCGTCGCACTAGATTTGATCCGAGCCCTTTGTTAGCGTCTCATCCTGATGCTTGGATCAGACGAGGGCCCCATATCTGAGCTGCCCGACAAGAAGCTTTGCAGGCTGTTAGATCAGATTTGACGCATCAGATCTGATCTCACGTCACCAACCAACTCTGAGCCGTCAGACCACTTTGCCAAAATCCATCAAAGCCGTCATAGCCCCCATACGCACCTCACGTGTCATCTGGGTATATTTCCCATTACTCCTGCATGTTTTCTCATTTCTCTTTAGTCCGGTAAATAAAATGTGTAGTTAAGAACAATTACAGTTTGAACCTTCTAGTTTTCTTTATTTGCACTTTAGTCCAATTAAGTTAGAGTCACATGCGTCCGTACACTTATTTTGTTATATTTGCATTATCTGGTATGAACTACTTGTTGGTTATGGAACAAACTTTATGTTTTGATATTTGCACTTATACCCCTGCTTGTCTGGATCACATGTAGGGCATCATTTATGTGGACAAATTGCTTCTCTGGCCCTTGAACTTCTATTGTGTGTTATGATTTGGCTTTGAAATTGAAAATATTGCAGTCGGATCCCTCTGGACTATTTTCAATTACATCTTTTATTTGATGTAATAAATATTAAATTGACTCCAAAAATTATCTAAAAATTACATGTAGTCTCTGATTGCATGTATTATTTTTAGTAGTTTTCACCTGTTAATTTCATTTTATTTTATATTATTAAAAATTCAAAAACCTCTAAAAAGTGTCTTATTTGTCTTATAAAAATCCTAAAAAATTGAAAAATTATCGAAAAATTCTATAAAAAATAGGAATTTGTCTTTTGTTGCCTTTTATTTCCAGTATTAATTTTGCTCAATAATACCTTATAAAAACTATAAATATAGCAAAAAAACTAAAAAATTATAAAAAAATATATAAAATTATAGAAAATCCAAAAATAGTGTTTTCAATCTATGTTTGTAGATATTTCTTTATATGTTATCATAAAAATACCATCTAGTTTTGGGCAACGTAATTAATTTCAATTTGCAAATTGCTCCTGGTTGTGCAATGTTTGCTATTTTTGCCATTGTTTGATTTTTTAGAAAATTCCAAAAACAATTAAAAATCTCATAAAAATTACCAATAACAGTATAAAACCTATAAAAACCAAAAATATTTCTATTGCAATTTTCTAATTATTTTTGATATACTAGAAAAATACAAAAAGAGTGTGTGTGAGCCCTTTTATTTTTTGTGCTTATTGGCTTTATTTTCAAAATTAAAATGTGCAAAACCTAAAAAACCACTAAAAATATTTGTATTCGCGAAATCTGACTACTAAGTTTTTAATCGTACTCCTTGTATTCGACCCTGTTCCCTATACAAGGTAAATAAAATAGCAAAGCTGCTTAAATTGGCTGCCTTATCATAGATTGGTTTGATTTTCTTATTGATCGATTTGATTGATTGAGGATAACGACACTTGATTTATTTATTCCACTTTAATTGATCGTGAAAATCGTGTCATCAGAATGGCGCCATTGCCGGGGCACATCTCTAAGTAGTTTGATTTTATTTCTTTATTTTGTATCTATATATTATAACTGTTTTCTGATGATCTTCTATTTCACTTTGTGTGCGAGGAACCGCTTGGAGGACGATCCGGTTCGCTTTGGAGGTACCTGCATCTGAGGAGAAGCAGATGAGCAGAGGAAATAGTTATCATAGATATATTTATTTTTGCAAATATTATTGTAATAATTTAGAGACTCTTGGACACTCTCATTCATTCGAGGTCTGTTTCGCCGAGTGCCGATGCACTCGAGGGGGACCTCATTGCATTTTTCACTGATTTTTCACCTTTATTTTTTTATTTGATTCCTAAGGATTTGGCCCCTAGATTTAGAATTTTTATTTTCTTGAGCTCGGTAATTAGCTAAGGTCCAAACACCCTAATAGAATATATGCTCCTATAGATCATATTTGGACTTAGTCAAATAAAAGAAAAAAGTCGATATAATTAGTTAAGAGACCATGTACCGAGAGAGGTCGTATACAACATTAGTAGGATCCATTGTGGTGGGCACCAATCGGCATCTAATATCGGACTTAGGTCTCTTTTCTGATTAGTTGACTACCAGCTCTTTCCGCTAATAGAAGTTACTCATCTTAGGGACGATTTCCTCGTGCATCATATAGATTAGTTTTATTTCTATCTTTTAATTTACACGCAGATCACCCTGCATGTAGAGTGCTAGAGCAAGGTACGCATTTCTATCTCTACATGCATCATAGTGTTTGATTGCGCATCAGCTTTTCCGTCTTCCTCCCCCAATTTTCTTGGACTCAAATAAAAAGAAATCAGAAAATTTATTAGACGTTGCATTTATTTAGAAAAAGACATAAAAAGTGATACCAATAAAATCTTGGACTGCTAAAGAAAACTTGACCTAAAATAGAACTTTAATAAAAATCTTTATTTTTGGGAGAGTCACCCCCTCATTGTCTGACTTATCTGCAGAGATAGCGACCCACACACTAGGATAGAGCCATGCCTGAACTCTTTTCAGACTATCGGTTCTAACTATTAGCTATTTTCCAGTGAGGATTACACTGGGTAGCAGGTAATTGGTCCAGACTTCCTTAACAGATTGGGTAAGATCGGATAGCTGGTCAACGGTCCGCATCCCATACTAGCTGGAAATAATTAGTCATAAGAACTCGGGCAAGTCTCCTGGGAGAATCGGACTCCTAACATCTCGCTTAACCACTCTGATAGATTGGATGTTCACCTAATAAAATTTGACAAGATAAATGACTGAGCCTTTACGGTCATCACATTGCATTGCGTAGGTGAATCGGGGGTTTGATTTCTCATCTTGTTTGCATCCCAGATCTACTCTTCATAAATCCCCACATCACGATGATAAGAAGGATGTCTCTTAGGCTACCTCTTACAACACCACTTTCCAACACTCCTCCCCGTTCATCTAGGGCGGCTTCAGAGAGCTCAGACCTGCTCTCTGAACCCGAATTTGCCTCCACCCTGTTCCGCCTCGACCACCCTTCTACCACACATGAGGTACCAATACAGAGGCCAACACATCTATTTGTTCACTGGTCAGCACCTGAGCTAGGGTCTTTTGTCTTTGTAGAAACCGGAGAGATGGCCAGCAGTGAGAACAAAACTGGCAAGCAGCTGCAGACCTCATCGCATGTACTAGATCAGGCTGCCATCAGCAACACATTACTTACTTCCCTGGAGACCATGCAGCGTCATATTCGGGACCAGGGAGTATTCATGGCAGAGGTGAGGAGAGAGCTTACGCAAATGAGAGATGGACGAGAGGAGTCGCAGAGACCAGCACCAGTGGAGAGATACCTAGAGCTGAGGGCAGAGAATTACGCCAGGATGAGCCGCAGGAGCTAGCCAGACCAGCCCGCATGATGAGACATTTGCATAATCCTAGTGCAACTCGCACCCACAGATGGATCCAGCTGCCCGAGATACTTGGCAATTTTGAGTTGCGCCCCCAGACTATTTAGTTACTGTCCAAGTTCCATGGGCTAGCCACCGAGGAGCCCCATCTCCATCTGCAGGAGTTTGACATGATTTACAACACCGTCCACGACAGATTTGTGGATGAAGATACCATCAAGCTGATCGCCTATCCCTTTTCCTTTGTCGATAGAGCAACCTACTGTCTAAAGCATCTGGGGAAGATCGTTACCACTTGGGAGCATCTCCGGATCGAGTACTTGAATAAGTACTATCCACTCGGCCGGACCAACGCATCGAGAGCCATGATCAGCAACTTCACTATTATCCCAAATGAACAGTTCCATGAAGCCTGTGATCATTTTAGAGAGCGCATCGACATGTATCCTCGTCACGAGATCAGCAAGCCCAACCTCGTCCAGAGTTTCTTTTGTGGGCCGACACCTGAGTTGTAGGGGCTTGTGAATGCCTCATGCAGAGGTTCATACTTCACCAAGGACAAAGACCAGGTCAGGGCCATCTATGAGGAGATGATAGAGAACTACAAAGTGATGTCCGAGACCCACGTCTACACTCAGGGGAAGCCTCTCCCATAGGCGATTTCATACCAGAGTATTGCACGCATCGATGCCAGTCCTTCTACATCTTCTTCGGTAGCAGCACTAGCAGAGTCTTCGGTTGCCGATATAGGCATCATTAGCTAGAAGTTGGATCCGATAGAGATCATAGAGAGAAGCAGTGCCAGGGCTTGGATAAGATAAACAAGATTGATGAGCTGGCCCAAACCTTGAGTGACCTGAAGACCCATATCATCTGTCTCCAAGAGGCACAGACGGCTTCTCAACCCCGTCTCAGGTCATGGACTGATCCAGGGAGCAGCTCTTCTCAGCCCTCTGCCTCATATCATCAGGTTCACCACATCCAGGCAGAGTCGGTCGAGTAGCTCCAGAAGTTTCAGTAGTCACCACCATCCTCGAGACACTCAGATGGTGCTATACCAGTCGGATCAGCCCTTGGCATCCCTCCTCCTACCACTCCATGAGCAGCAGGAGCCATTGATGGATGTTAATGGGATCTGGTACTCCCAGTACCAACCATAGCCCGGGATCCGTCATGACCACCCTGGCTTTCGATGGTCAACTGGAGTCACTTCATCCCAGCAGCAGCCTCTGGCACAGGCAGGGCAGGGCAGCCAACCCTAGTAGCCCCAATACTCCTATCAGTAATAGCAGCATGGTCCTCATCCCTAGTACCAGGGACAGAAGTGGAGGCAACCGCAGAAACCTCAGTAGTACTCCCAGCCTCCTCCTCCTCCTCACTACCAGTAGCATTCTCAACCTCATCCAGCGAGGCAACCCATCGAGTTCTCATGCATCAGTTTATGAGAACCCAACACTTGATGATCTCGCATGCTTGCTCTCTGATCAGCAGGCCTCCTACGGCGAGAAATGGAGGAGTTCTAGCAGGAGATGAGGGAAATAATAAAGGGCAAGGCCGTTATACCCACTCAGATTGAACCTAACCCGAACAATCTAAAGAGGAAGTCTGAGCAGGTACAGTTTATAGAGACCACCACTCCTACTGATATTTTGGATGGAACTTCTTCTTCTATATTTGAGGTTGATTTTGTGATACTTAGGAGCGGTAGGAAGCCAACCGGCGGTGACTCATCTAGGCGACATTTCGATGCAGATTCTAGAGCGCTAGATGAGGCCGTGAGCGGTACTGATGCCGCTCACCATGATGATGATGGTGATGTTGAAGCCACCAAGTACATTGATCCAGACGACGGTGTTGAGGCCGTCGTATTTCCAGTTGTAGATGGTGGTATTGATGCCACCAAGTTACCAGTTGCCAGACCAAAGCATGGTATTGATGCCACAAGTTCAGATTTTATCAATGGTAATGATGCCACTAAAATTCCTTCGGTTGTGTTGACTCATCTTGTACCCGAGGAGTCTTATGGAAAAATACAAAAATGGGAAAATATCAAAAATAAAAAATATGAATAAAGGAAAGGTTTTTATGTCTCCTGTGAATCCATATATTGTGCCTGATGATTTTTGCATGGATTCTAGCTTTTTAAATGCACATGAAACTACTCCTAACCCTCATCTCTCTAGAGATGGTCCTCTTATCCCCTTCCCTCAAGCACTCTATTTAGGAAAGGGGCCAAAACAGAAAATCCAAAAAAAGAGGCACCAATTAGAGTTCAACAAGCAGATGATAGATAGATTCCAGATCGAACTAACTCTTCAGGAGGCACTTGAGCACATCCCCCTATTCCAGATGAACTTGAGAGAGAAGACTACCATCCGTAAGAAGAAGAGGAACCATAATAAAAAAATCCATGTGCTCACACGTGTCACCTGCTTTGTTATTTAGAACCAATTGTCGGCCAAGAGACCAAATGCATAAGCTCCTTATGTGAGATGTCATATCCATGAGCAGCGGTTCGATCATACTTTATTAGACAATAGTTCCACGATTAACCTCCTCCTGGCTACCTTACTCGACCGATTCAAGTTTGGCCCACTTAGACAGAGCATGATAGTCCTTCAGTTTGCTGATAGATCTGTTAAGAGGCTGAAGGGGAAGGATGTTGTCGTCACAATCAGGGCCTGAAACTCCCCGTGGACTTTGTTGTACTGGACATGAAGATCCCTAAATCTATGACCGATACCCCCATCATCTTAGGACGACCTTTCTTGGCCACAACTAAGGCAATATCAGATCTTGATAGCGGAAGGTATACTTTTGTGTCGAGGTCAAAAGTGTACAAATAGAGATGATTGAGGAGACTAGAGCCAAAGATTTAGCTTGCTCAGAGCAGACCACCAACTCAGAGTAGATGATAGATGCGGAGCTAGACGTCCACTAGGAGTGTGATTTTGTGATTACAAACGATGAAGCGATTTGGGCAGATCCAGCATCATGAGATCTTATCACATTTCAGACACTATAGAGTTACAGATGACAATTGATGAGAGTTCGGAGAGCATACTCATGGTACATGATACTTTAGAGGTTGATGATTGCAACCAGGGTAGCGAAGAAGATTATATTTCAGGTGATTCAGACTCATATCCCTCAGGCTCAGACTTGATTTTGATTTTAGGATTTCGATGATTATTTACCGTGTCTGATGTCCACAGAGCCACCAGCTAGGACTGAGACCGAGCTAGTACAGTTGACAGATACACCAGTAGGGTCATCATTGTCAGATTTGCAGATTCAACGAGAGTTCTCACATGCAGATTTGGTAGCCTTCACGTAGACTTTTCAGAAGCCAGATTTGCCAGCTCCCACTTGTATTGAGTTGAAGACCTTGTCGCAGAGCATGAAGATAGATTCCTTGCGGGTGAGCCAGATAAGTTCCCAGTCATTATCTTAGCAGATTTGACTAAAGACCAATAATCTCATTTGATGGAGGTTCTTGAAAGAAACTGCAAGGCAATAATATGGAGTGTAGCTGATCTCCAGGGGATAAGTCCGACCATGTGCTCCCACCACATCTATCTTGAAGAGGACGTCAAGCCATCACGTGAGTTCCAGCGAAGGTTGAACCCCAATCTTTGAGATGTGGTCATGAAGGAAATATTTAAGTGGTGGAGCACCGATTTTATCTACCCCATCTCCGACTCCAATTGGGTTAGTCCATTGCATGTGGTACCTAAGAAGACATGTATCACCACAGTTGTGAGCGAGTCTGGAGAGGAGATAGCTACCCGAGTACCCACTTCTTGGAAGGTCTGTGTGGACTACATATGATTGAATCAGGCCACCAAGAAGGATCATTTCCCGCTATCATTTATTGATCAGATTATCGAGAGGCTATTCGGGAAGAGTCAATGCTACTTTCTTGACGGGTACTCAGGGTACAATCAGGTGGCTATAACGCTTGAAGACTAGGAGAAAACGACGTTCACCTGTCCACTCGAAACGAATGCTTTTAGACAGATGCCCTTTGGTTTATGTAATACCCCAGCTACATTCTAAAGGTGCATGCTTTCTATCTTCTCGGACATGGTAGGCGAATGTTTAGAGGTCTTCATGGATGACTTTTCGGTCTATGACGACGGGTTGATGCTTGTCTGCCTGGACTGAGTACTTCAGCACTGCATTGAGGTCAATCTTGTTCTATCTTGGGAGAAGAGTCATTTTATGATGACTCGGAGGACGGTCCTCGGCTATATCATCTCCAATAGGGGCATGGAAGTTGATCCAGCCAAGGTGGATATCATCAAGAATCTCAATCCACTGTCCAATTTGCGACAGTTGCGGTCTTTTCTAGGGCATGTCGATTTCTACCGATGGTTCATACATGACTTCAATCGGATTGCCCGGCCGTTTATTGATTTTCTGACAAAAGACACCGATTTCCTTGTAGATGATAAGTGTCTTGCGACATTTGAGACTCTCAAGGGATTAGTTGTGCAAGCTCCCGTCCTTCAACCATCTGATTGTCTCTCCCATTCGAGATCATGGCGTACGCTTCTGATTTTGCCATAAGGGTTGTGCTTGGACAGATGAGGGATGGATTGCCTTTTGCCATTCACTATGCTGGTCGGACTTTAGATGCCCCTCAACTGAACTACACCATGACTGAGAAGGAGATGCTAGTCGTAGTTTTTTCTTTGGATAAGTTTCGATCTTACATTTTTGGATCTAGAGTGATGATCTACACAGATCACACTACCATCTGATACCTCATGGAAAGAATGATGCCAAAGCCAGATTAACCAGATGGATCCTTCTACTCCAGGAGTTTGACATAGAGATTAAGGATAAACCTGGAGTTAAGAATGTGGTGGCGGGCCACCTCTCCCGATTAGAGCATCTTGAGGATTCAGAGCAGACGACACCTATCACAGAGACTTTCTCAGACGAGGTTATTCTTGTTATCACCTCGCTTCCATGGTACGCTGACATTGTGAACTATCTTGTTTCCAAGAATGTCCCACAAGGTTGGCCTAGGCAGCGACTTGAGACCTTCCATGTGAAGGCCAAGTCGTATGATGATGTGAAATCCCGCGATCAGGCTAAGGTGTAAATAAGGTCGTTGCGACCAGAATTGCGAGGCTAAGTCAATCAAGAAAACGAAGACCACCAAGGAGATAAATCAATCAAATCAAATCAAGCACAGAAATAGCAGTCTCGCTATTTTATTTTACCTGGTATAGCTACAAGGGTCGAACACAAGGAGCACAGTATGGTAAACCTAAGAAGTAGTCGAAAATCTAAATAAAATAAAGAAATAAAAGAAACTGATGGTTTTTATATTTTTCAAATTTTTTTGTAATTTCAAATTAAGAAAAAGGTGTAAAGAAATAATAAAAAAAGCATAAACAAATAATTATTTAAAGGAGACAAAATGACTAGAAAATTAAAATAATTTTTTTTGGTTTTAAAAAATATTCAAGTGTTTTTGGTAATTTTCTTGGATTTTTCTGATTTTTAATTTATTTTATGAGAATAAAACAAGACAAAAAATACAAAACAATGCGCAACCAGAATCTAGAGGCTATTTAAAAATACTTAAATAGCCTAAACTTCCAGGAACAATTTTATGAGAAACTAAAAACAAAAATCTAACTACAGAAAAAGAAATTGCATTTTTTGATTTTTTTTCTTAATTTTTAATGATTTTTCTAAGTTTTTTAGTGTTTTCACATTTTAATGGTTTTTATAAATCCAAATACAATGAAAATTTGAAGATGTGAAAACACACCAAAATATACAATCACTAATTTTTTTGGATTTTTAGAGGGTTTTTAATATTTGTAGTGTATTTTTAAAACTGGGCAGGAACAATTTTTAAGGTTTTTCAATTTTTTAAAAATATCAAATGGAAACAAAATGGACCCAAAAATTCCTAGAAATTCCTACACCATGGCAGGAGCCATATTCAAAATTTCACGATTTTTGGACAAGATTTGCTATTTATTCAAACCAATCAAAGAAGCACAGCACACAGGGACTTATATGCAAAGAAAGTAATTTCCAGGGACTAAATAAGAACACACGTCAAAAGTCCAAGGGGCCTACTGTAATTTTCACACAATTTTAGCACATGTCCAAAACACCACGCATAGGGGTATAAGTGCAAATACTAAAACTAAAACATCAAATCATAACATAAATAAAGTCTAGGGTTGTACATGCAAATATCCCAAACATACATGTGATGATGCACGTGCAACCACAACAGAAGGACTAAAACACAAATATGAAAAATTGTAGGGGCAGAGATGCAAATAGTCTACAGTATACTTTTTATTTTACAGACTAAACGACAAATAAAATAAAGGCAGGGGTATAGGATCAAATTACCCAGGCGAGATGTGCGGCTCACGTGGGGTGACATGTGGCATTCTCTGGTTGGATGGAGACGAGTGGCTCTGGCACTGACAGCTGGCGCATCCAATGGTCCGACGATGAAGCGAACATGGGGCGTATGGGGCCGTTAGATGTCAGATCTAACGGCCTGACAGGCACAGGCAATGGAGGGTTCATATATGAACTGCCGGCTGGCAATGACCCAACAGCTACGGAGGATGCTGGAAGAACTCCGCCTGGGTGAAGTTCACCGGAGCACCGAGGAAGATCAGTGGTTCCGATGGACGATCGGACGACAGCAACCAGATCGTATGGCTCCTCCGCGTTGGGTGAGGGGGTCGGATGGAGTATCCACCGGTTGGATCTCCGAGAAGATGGCTGTGACCTGGGATAACTCCGGCGAAGCTGGGCTGAGGTGATCTGGGGTGTATCCACGCGTGACTTGACCTGCGGGGTAAATCTCCTGCTCGAAGGTGTGCTCCGGCCAAGGTTATTTGACCCAAATCAACAGAAGGTGGCGGCGAATGGAGGTTGAAGTTCCGACGATGCGACAGAGGAATTTCGATCCTAATCTTGGCTATCTAAGCCAAGTCTAAGGTGATCAGGCTGCGGGGGAAGGATGACGATGAATGGGTGAGTCGATCAGAACAGATATTGGTGACTGATGGAGCTCCAACACCGGGTCGGAGCTGACGGAGGGTAGATGAAAGATTCGAGATAACTGGAACTAGGGAGGAAATGAAGGATACATGAAAGTCTGAGGTTGATCCAAAGCTCCAGGGGATGAAGTCGAGGGGGTCTTCACCTCGACCACACTGCGGAAGGCGGGGAGGCTCAAACGCGGCGGATCTCCGGCCACGTAATGTGAGCGTCAGCTGCAGTTGCCTACTCCGACCACCAAAGGTTCTGGCCGAATGCTGTCACCAAGGGGAGGAAGTCTAGGGTAGAAGGAGGGTGTGCGGCACGAGCTGCGGCTGCCGGTATCTGCCCGTGACCTGAGACGGGGTTGAGAAGCTGTTTGTGCCTCCTGGAGACACAAGATCTGGGTCTTCATGTCACTCAGTGTCTGTGTCATCTGATCAATCTGTGTCATGCCCTGGCACTGCTTCTTCTCAATCAACTCTATCCGATCCTACTTCTCGCTGATAATCCCCATATCCGCGGCCATCGACTCTGCTTGTGCTGCAGCTGCTGATGAAGTGGATGGACCGGCATCTACTTGACCTATCCTCTGATAGGACATGGCCTACGGTGTGGGCTTCCCCTGAGTATAGAGTTGGGTCTGGGACATAACCGTATAGTTCTCAGCCATCTCCTCATAGATGGCCCAGACCTGATCCTCATCCTTGGCGAAATATGAGCCCCCACAGGATGCATTAACTAACCCCTGCATCTCCGGTGTAAGCCCGCAGAAAAAGCTCTGAACAAGGTTGGGCTTCGATATGTCATGGTGGGGACACCGGTCTATGAGCTCCCTAAAGCGATCCCATGCCTCGTGAAACTGCTCATTGGGGAGCATGGAGAAATTACTGATCAGGGCCCTGGATGCATTGGTCCGGCAGAGTGGATAATACTTGTTGAGATACTCGTTCCGGAGCTGTTCCTATGTAGTGACGAATCTTCCTAAATGCTTCAGCCAGTTAGCTGCTCTGTCAATGAGGGAGAAAGGGAAAGCCATAATCATGATGGTGTCCTCGTCCACGAGGCGATCGTGGATAGTACTGCATATCATCTCAAACTCCTGGAGATGAAGGTATGGCTCCTCCGCAGCGAGTCCATGGAAGCGTGGAAGAAGCTGGATCGTCTGAGGAGGGAGCTTGAAATCTCCAAGAATAACAAGCAACACTATCCATCTGTGCATGAGAGTTGCACCAGGGTTGTGCAACTCCCTCATCGGTCTCGCGGCTGTTGCTGGATGTACGGTCTGCTCCTCAGGCTGTCGGGCATCTGGTCCATCTCCTCCTCCTCCTCCACCGGGTATGCGCTGCTCTCTGTCTGCTCGCATCTGCTCCATCTCCCGGTGCATATCTACCATGAAAGCTCCCTGATCCCGGATCTATCGCTGCATGGTCTCTAAGGAAGCTAACAGGATGTTGTTGATCGCACCCTGGTCTAGTACATAAGTCTGCTCTCCTCTGGGACCATCGGTGCGCTCCTCACTGCTGGCCATGGTCTCTACAAAGGTAAAAGACCCAAACTCTTGCACCGATAAATCAACTGGCTATTATTGTCTCTGATCGGGCACCTCTGGACTAGTAAAAGAGTGGTCGAGGGGGAATAGGGCGGAGTCAAACTCGGGTTCGGAGAGCGGGTCTCGGCTCTCGCGAACCAACCTAGATGAGCGGGTCAGAGTGCTCGAAAGTGGCACAGCCAGAGGCTGCCTAAGGGACCTCCGACCCATTATCTTGATCTGGCAAGTGAAGGCAGATGAGATCTGAATAGCAAACAAGATCGGTCAAACAAAACCCATGATTCACCTACACACGTGGAGCTGATGACCGTGAAGGTTCGATCTTTTATCTTGTCGTTTTTATTAGGTGATCAAACGGTCTATCAGAGCGATTAAGCGAGCTGTTGGGAATCCAACGCCCTCAGGAGACTGTCCCAATCCCGAGCTAGATCTTTCTCAGCCAGTACAAGTTGCGAACCGTTTACGGCTACCCGATCTACTCGCTCTGTTAAGGATATCTTGGCCTGCTTTATCAGAGACCGGAGCGATCCTCACTGGAGAACGACTAACTCAAGACCAGTAGTCTAAAGAAGGGTCGGATATGGTTATAGCATAGGATGCGGGTCACTCTCTCGCTCATCCAAACCATACAAGGAGGGGATTGCTCTCCCAAGACAAGTTATTAAGTCAATGTCTTTGAAGATCAAGTTTGATTAAATAGTACCAATTTTATGGTTTTTGTTTTTAGTTTTTTTTTTGAAAATCAAACAACACCTAACGAATTTTTCGGTTCTCCTGATTATTTATAAGTCCAAAAATAGGGGGACTAAACAAAAAAGCCGATGCGCGACTAAATACGATAATGCATGCTGAGTAAGAAATGTGTACCTTGCCTCCAGCACTCTACATGCAAAGTGATCTACGCATAATTTAAAGTAAAAAATAAAACTAATCTAAATGATGCACGAAGAAATCAGCCTTAAGCAGAAATTTCTACTCGCGAAGAACGGTAACTAACGGGTCAACAGGAGGGGTCGGGGTCTGGTCTCTGATGCCGATCGATGTCTGCCACAACGGATCCTGCCAGCACTGTATACGGCCTCTAGCGGTACGTGACCCTTCAAGTGACCAGGTTAACTTTTTATTAGTGAATTAATTAATAAGGTCCAATTACAATCTATAGGTGCAGAAATGTATTAAGTTTGGGCCTTAATAATTACATCACAAGGCAAGAGAAAATCCTAAGCTAAGGCTAAAATCCTCGAGAATCAAAGAAAATAAAAGCAATAAAACGAAAATCGTCGAAAACCACGGTGAGGTCCCCTGAGCACACCGGTGCTCGGCGAAACAGACCCCAAAAATCACCAAGTCTGAAAGTGTCTCTGAGTGTCATGTCCTGTATTATTACAATAATATAATGCAGAAAAGAAAATCTAAGCTAAGCTAAACTAGACTAAGTCCTCCTCACACTCTTGCTCTCCTCTCTTGCGCTCTCCTGGGGCTCTATGTAGAAAAGAGCCGCCTCCGAATCCCGCGGGTGCGTCGGCTCCCTGAAGAAAGCTACCCTCGATCGTCGGGCCCTCGCAAGAAAAGCAAACAGAAATGTATCAGTCCACAATTATTATATTAATGCAAAATATAATAAAATAAAAATAAATGCAAAAATAAAAACAACAATAAAGAAAAGAAATAAAAACACAAAAAGAAATAAAAACAAAAAGGAAATAAAATAAAAGAAAATTAAAATAAAAGAAGAAAAAGAAAGCCGAAAAAGAAAGCCAACTACTAAGCCGTGCTCCCCGGCAACGGTGCCATTCTGATGATATGAAATCCCATGATCGGGCTAAGGTGTAAATAAGGTTGTTACGACCCGAACCGCAAGGCTAAGTCAATCAAGAAAATGAAGACCACTAAGGAGACAAATCAATCAAATCAAATCAAATCAAGCACAGAAATAGCGATCTCGCAATTTTATTTTTACCTGGTATAGCTACCAGGGTCGAACATAAGAAGCACGGAATGGTAAACCTATGAAGTAGTCAAAAATCTAAAAAAAATAAAGAAATAAAAGAAAATGGTGGTTTTTATATTTTTCAAAATTTTTTTGTAACTTTTAAATTAAGAAAAAGGTGTAAAGAAATAAAAAAGCACAAACAAATAATTATTTAAAAGAGCAAAAATGACCAGAAAATTAAAATAAAAATATTTTTGGTTTTTATAAATATTCAAGTGTTTTTGGTAATTTTCTTGGATTTTTCTGATTTTTAGTTAATTTTATAAAAATGAAACAAGACCAAAAATACAAAACAATTGCAACTAGAATCTAAAGGCTATTTAAAAATACTTAAATAGACTATAATCTTCCATTAACAATTTTATGAGAAACTAAAAACAAAAATCTAACTATAGAAAAAAATTGCATTTTTTTTCTAATTTTTAATGATTTTTCCAAGTTTCTTAGTGTTTTCCAATTTTTTGGTTTTTATAAATCCAAATACAACGAAAATTGGAAAGAAGTGAAAACATACCAAAATAAACAATCAATAATTTTTTGGATTTTTGAGAGGGTTTTTAATATTTTTAGTGGATTTTTTTAAAACTGGATAGAAACAATTTTTATGGTTTTTCAATTTTTTAAAAATATAAAATGGAAACAAAATGGACCTAAAAATTCCTAAAAATTCCTACACCATGGCAGGAGCCATGTGTCAAAATTTCACGATTTTGGACGAGATTTGCTATTTATTCAAACCAATCAAAGAAGCACAACACACAGGGACTTATATGCAAAGAAAGTAATTTCTAGAGACTAAATAAGAACATGCGTCAAAAGTCTAGGGGGCCTACTGCAATTTTCACACAATTTCAACACATGTCCAAAACACCACACACAAGGGTATAAGTGCAAATAATAAAACTAAAACATCAAATCATAACATAAATAAAGTCCAATGTAGTACATGCAAATATCCCAAACATACACGTGACGATGCACGCGCAACCACAATGGAAGGACTAAAACACAAATATGAAAAACTGTTGGGGCACGGATGCAAATAGTCCACAGTGTACTTTTTATTTTACAGACTAAACGACAAATAAAATAAAGGCAGGGGGTATAGGATCAAATTACCCAGGCAGGGTGTACGACTCACGTGGGGTGACAAGTGGCGTGCTCTGGTTGGCTGGAGACGAGTGGCTCTGGTACTGACAGCTGGCGCATCCAACGGTCCAATGATGAAGCGAACGTGGGGAGTACGGGGCCGTTAGATGTCAGATCTAACAGTCTGACAGGCGCAGGCGATGGATGGCTCCGATATGAACTGGCGGCTGGCGATGATCCAACGGCTACGAAGGATGCTGGAAGAACTCCACCTGGGCGAAGTTCACTGGAGCACCGAGAAAGATCGGTGGTTCCGATGGACAATCGGACGGCGTCAACAAGATCGTATGGCTCCTCCGCATCTGGTGAGGGGGTCGGATGGAGTATCCATCGGTCGAATCTCCGAGAAGGTGGTTGAGACCTGGGATAACTCCGACAAAGATGGGCTGAGGTGATCTGGGGTATATCCACGCATGACTCGACCTGCGGGGTAAAGCTCCTGCTTGAAGGTGTGCTCCGACCAAGGTTATTTGACCTAAATCAACAAAAGGCGGCGGCGAATGGAGGTTGAAGTTCCGGCGATGCGACAGAGGAACTTCGATCCTAATCTTGGCTATCTAAGCCATGTTTAGGGTGATCAGGCTGCGGGGGAAGGATGACGATGAATGGGGGAGTCGATCGGAACGGATATAGGTGACTGATGGAGCTCTGACCATCGGGTCGGAGCTGGCGGAGGGCAGATGAAAGATTCAAGATAACTGGAACTAGGGAGGAAATGAAGGCTACCTGAAGTTCCAAGGTTGATCCTAAGCTCCAGGAGATGAAGTCGAGGTGGTTCTTCACCTTGACCATGTTGCGGAAGGCGGGGAGGCTCAAATGCGGTGGATCTCGGGCCACGTAACGTGAGCGTCGGCTGCAGCGACCTACTCCGACCACCAAAGGCTCCGGCCGAAAGCTTTCACCAAGGGGAAGAAGACTAGGTAGAAGGAGGGTGTGCGACGTGAGCTGAGGGTATGTGGAATCGAATGAAGGTTTTATAGAAAGTCCCAGGTGGCGAAGAAGATCGGGCGTGGTTGCGCGAACCGAGCAAGTTCTGCTCTTCCCTAGGGATCCGCGACGGTCGTGGATCTAAGGGGAAGAGGTGGGCAGTGGAATTGGAGCGAAAGGTGGCCAGATCTGAGTGTAATAAATGGGAGAAGTGTGGCCAAAACCCGGATCCGGACGAAGGCTGGTCCGGGAGGGGGAGTTGACCGAGGTCAACAACCCTCTTGGACCTATCAGAATTTAGGAAATAGAAAAGATTTGTAAAATAAATTAAGAATAGAAAATGATATTATTTTAAAATATTTTCAAAATGAAAAATATTTATTATTTTTGAAATTATTTTTTGTGATTTTTATTTATTTTTATGAAAAATAATTTATGATATATACAATATATTATATTATTTACAGGTATAAAATACCTATGTATTTTATATAATTATTTTTATTTTCTTATTTTTGTATAAATACCCCAATTTTATATTTTATTTATTTACAACATAAAATTTAGAGTATAAAATAATTTTTATATTATTTTTATTGTTTATTTACGAGTGTTAAATAAATAGGTATATGGTACTTATATACATGTGTTATGTACAAGGGGCTAGAGAGAGAATTTTATTTTTGCTTTAATTTTATTTTTCTAATTTTTATTTTATTTTTATAAATATATACAAGGTAATAGAAACACATTTTTATTTTTATTTTTGTGAAAATAAAATATTTACATATAAGAAGGAATATCACACCGTTGAATGGCCCTATCTCTCTCTACTTATTTTATTTGGCGATCAGGCCCATATTGGGTCCTCTATTGGGATTAGTCACTCAATATTTCTTCTAAATATTTCCTTCTTTTTCTTTTATTCTTTATTTTTTATTTGTGCACAAATACATGCTAATTATTGATATTTAACAAATGCATGCTTATGGATAATTTATTGTATTTACAACTATATGCATGATGTTTTGCCAAGATTTTTAGCTAAAATAAAAGAATAAAGAGTGATGAATGAGTATTCATTATCGTACCATTGGGAGGATCCCATCCTTTACCAGGAAGGGGAGGATAGTGTCTGGCGTCGGTGTATTCCTCAGGAGGAGCACCACATCGTCCTCACCTATTGTCACAAGCTTGAGGCAGGAGGACATCACTCTGGGAGACGGACATCACAGAAAGTTCTCCAATATGGCCTTTGGTGGCCTGCCCTCTTTAAGGATTAAGATGAATTCATGAAGAGGTGCACTGACTGTCAGAGGATGGGCACTTGTGGACAACGTGATATAATACCGATGCAACCCATTCACTTCTGTGAGGTTTTTGACGCATGGGGTATCGATTTCATGGGTCCGTTCCCTAAGAGTTAGGGGTTTGAGTACATTCTGCTTGCTGTAGATTATGTTAGTCGTTGGGTTGAGGTCATCCCCGCCGAGCCGTAGATGCAAAGACTATTTGCAATTTTTTGAGGAAGAATATCATTTCACGGTTCAAGGTACCTAGACTTTTAATTTATGACGGGAGGGAGGGCTCATTTTATAAATGACAAGGTAAGTGCCCTTGCTAACGAGTTCAACATTGATCATAGAGTTGCCACTCCATATCATCCACAGACTAATGGTCTTGCTGAGGTTTCGAACAGGGAGATCAAGACTATTCTGCAGAAAGTTGTCCGCTCAGACCAAAAGGATTGGTCACAACTTTTGGACTCGATCTTGTGGGTCTATAGGACTTCCTTCAAGACACCTTTGGGCACATCTCCCTTTCGGATCATTTATGGCAAGCCATGCCACTTACCAATGGATATCAAGCCCAAGTTACTTTGGGCAGTTACTGAGTTATTATTGGATCTCAAGAGTGTAGGAGATCAAAGGAAAGTAGAATTGGCAGCCTTGGAGGAGTTGAGAGACACAACCTTCTCAAATAGACTTCAGTGTAAGGATAGAGTGAAGATATGACATGATTCTCACATTAGCCATAAACAATTTGAGCTGAACCAGAGAGTATGGCTATTTGATGCTAGGTTGAGATTATTTCTAGGAAAATTACAGAGTAAATGGAAGGGACCACACTTGGTCAGAAAGGTGCATGACAACAGAAGTATTGATATATCTGAGTTGTCATCTGATTCCACCTTTTAAGTTAACGGTCATCGCCTGAATCCATATCTTTATCATGATCCGTTGATCGTTGACGTTGCCCCTATTTATTGTGTATGAGATGCGATCTTTGACTCACATCTTTTGCATCTCATGCCTGATTTTCACTTTCATTCCACAACTGTATAGATCCATTATGTCTATAACATTCATTCATTCTGTTCAACATCCCATTTTCATCTTATGATTATGCTATACTTAGGGTGCACTTTGCCCTAAGTATAGAGGGGGTGTTGAATATATGAATGTCTGTTTGATTCTATTACCTCTGTTTTGTTAACTATACTTAGGGATATTTTTCCCTAAGTATAGGGGAGGTAATATATGTGCATCCTGCTCCTTGATTTTCCCTTTTTTACATTCTATACTTAGGATTATTTGATCCTAAGTATAGGGGGGTCACTGATTTCTATTCATATGATTCTTTCATTCGTCATTGTAGTATAGCATTCTTTTCACTTCCCCATACTCAGTGCGAGTTATGTCTTCTTTCACCGCTCTTTGATCTCTTTGAGGACATCGTTCGAGCTAAGTATAGGGGAGGTGTCGTATATATTGTATATATACTTTAGCCATAACTCGTACTTTTTGTGTTAATACCGTGGCTCTTATTTATAAAATATTAATAAAAATCTTAACAAAAAATATTTTTATACAAAGTTTTGTAAAAATATTTGTAAAAATGTTTTGTTTAAAAAAAATGTGTGTAAATTACTTTATGTATCAAAATTATGTATATAATACAATTTTTTTTTGAAAACTATGTGAAAATAAAATGTTTGCAAAAATAGTTTGTAAAACTAGATTTGAAAACTATTTTGCAAAACTATTTTATCGCATAAAGGAATAATCAAGGGGAATAAAAACTAGTTGTATATATATGTGTACATTAAAAACCAAAATCTACCCCTAAACTCCATGTATATAAGTATCATGTATATAAAACCTGTAATAAAAATTCTTGTGTAAATTTTTACATATATATTTGTAAAGATCTTTCCTTATTTTTCAAAATACCTAAAAATTTGAAAAATCAAAATTTTCCGTAAAAATTTGAATATTTTTAGAAAAATTCCCTACAAAAAGAGTTTTGTATATACTTGTATATACATTCTTCAGAATCATGATTGCCATTTAAACTAATCTAGAATTAAATTGAAGAATGGAGCTTGGTTAGGACCTTAATCCACTTAACTTCAGAGGAACCTTATAGGATTTGGAATTACGACTTTTCAGGTCCATAGTGATTTAATTCTTCGAGTTCACTAGGCAATGTTCACATGTCATCTTGATGAGCCTAAGTAGAATGCTTAATAATACACACATGACTCTCAGAGACAATGGCTTGACTTGGACACACACCTTACACGTAGCTCAACACGGATGAGGTGGCGAGGAGGCAGAATCCTTTGGCTTAGAGTAGCATATGAGGGTAGTACAACTAGTTGGAACCTCTCGTATTCCTCTTAGGAGAGATGTGCGCCTCAACCTGGTCTAGTAGCATTGAGGTCTAAAGACAGGAGAATGTGGGTTGCAATAATGCTTCAAAAAAGGGATAATCTACTAGCTCAAGAAGAGAGACTCCTTATGTATATGTTGCACCATGTAGATATGTTGTACATATGCACATCAAAAAAATGTACAAATTTGTGAAAAACTCCAAAAAAGGGGACATGCCTGATTGAAAATAAAATGCCTACCGGAGTGTATATAGTGAATAAGCAAATCTTATGGATCCCATCGTCTCATCTCATGGAAGCTTGCAGCTAGAGACTTAGCTACACTAGTTAAGTTCCAAGGGATACGTGGCTACACTGGTCACGGTCTATTCTCTTCTTTCCCCCTCTTCTTGAATTGGTTGTACTTGAACTTAGAAGGGAATACCCCGCTCCTCGAGGAAAGAACTTCTAGACTGGGGGATTAGAGTTGCCTTGTTGAGGGAGGTTGTTTCTTTACCATTTCTAAGGTGGGGAGCTACATATCACTTACACAGTACAAGGAAAGATGTATAGTCATCAGAGTTTGTGTATGTAGACTTGTTTTGACCTGGTTATTAAGGAGTCCTAACCATATAACTGTGGAACTTGGAGGCTGCTGAGTCTTAAACCTATTTTCCAATAAGTTTCCACTAAATTAATAATCCAAAGCTATGATTGAGCTCTATACTCCAATTTAATGAAGATAAGTATAATAATCAACTTTGATTCCTTTTCTTTTCTTCTTATTTTCACTTCTTTTTCAAATAAATGTTTGTTAAGGGACTGGCAAAGGTAAAGTATAGGGGGTGATGAATCTACGATTCTCATTCTTTATTCTTTTATTTTAGCTTTATCTTTTAGCAAAACTACATGTAATTATTTGTAAATACAATAATTTATCATTGTATATGCCTGTGTTAAATTTTCATAATTAGCACATATTTTCTAAAAATAAAAGAATAAAGAGAAAAGGAAAGGAAAGATGTATTTACAATAAATACATATTGACCCAAATCCCAAAGAGAAGGTCAAACTTTGACCTGATCAACAAGAAATAAGTAGAGAGAGATAGGGTACACTGTATATTCCACATAACACCTACACCTATACAATTAAATGTTCTTATTTATTTTACTTGATGTGAACACCATATTATTTGTGAATATTTGCATATAGATCTAATAATAAAAATAAAATAAAATACAAATAAGAAGACTTAAAATAAGATAAAAATAAAATCCCTAATTCATTATATAAAGGCCATATGTACATACATACAATACCTATTTATTTAACATCCTCAATTAATTTAAAAAAATTAGATAAAAATTATTTTATATCCCAAAAATTATTTTGTAAATAAAAAATATAAAAAAGTTATTTTTGTAAAAATAATAAAATAAAAATAGTGTGTATAATACATAGGTATATTATACGTATACATAATACTATATATTGTATACACCATAATAAATTAATTTATAAAAATAATTAAAAATCACAGAAAAATAGTTTGAAAAAATAAGCATTTTTTATTTTACCTCTTTTTATTTTAAAATCATTTACTATTTTATATTTAATATTCTTTTATTTTTGTAAATCCTACACTCTGATTGGTCCACGTCAGAAGGTTGACCTCGATCAACGTTCTCCCTCAGCTGACCCAACCCGCTTCGACTTCACTGGACCCGTTTTCTCCCCTTTTTCCCGATCGGATCAGATCTCAATTCACCTTGATCCTTGCACCCGATTACGCATTGAAGATCCATGATCCTCACGGATCCCTAGGTGCAATCGTATCTGCCTAGGGTTTCGAGCACCACTCTGATCTTTCTGAATCCCTAAGCACTTCTATAAATTGTCTCCTCCACCTTCCGAGCTCAATAACTCATTCCTCGTGCCACCACCGACCCCTAGACACCTCCAAGAGAGTGACAGATCCTTGGAGAGCCCTTCAGAGCCTTGTTTGGTGGTCCGATTGAGTGACGCTCATCGCATGGCCAAAGCGCTGCCGCGAGAAGCCTGCTTCGCCCACCGCAGCCAAGTTGAGGCCATAACCCCCTTCGTTCCACTTCTCCTGGAGTTCTGAGCTCTTCAACATCTTCAGGTAACGCTTATCTTCCCCACATTTTCCATTTCACCCCGATCTTTCCATTTTCTCCACCGCATGTTCATCTGCTCTGACCATCGGGTTTGGAGCTTCGTCATACACCTTCACTCCCACAGATCGATTCCTTGATTCATCCTCCATCTTCCTACCAACCTTAACCCCTTAGACTCGATCGTGAGGCTGAGATTAAGTCTTGACTTCCTTCCTCCACTATCGTCGGAAGTCGAACCTCATCCATCATCGCTTCCCATGTTTCTTCTGCAAGATAACATTGGCTAAAGTTTCGCCTTCGGGCTGAGAGTCTACCTATAGGTCTAAGCGCGCAAGTCGACCCAGTTGGTGTCCCAATAGTTCCAGGTGGAGCTCCACCGTACCGTCAATCCGATCGATTACCTTGTCATCTGAGCCCGCCACTCGATACGGAGCGCTTCCACGACTATGCTGAACCCTTCAGCCTCTCCATCAGAGCAGCGGATCTTCCCCCAATGCTTGGTTGAAGTTCGCTCGAGCTCTGTTCTTCCAGCCACTTCCTTAGTCGCTCGATCAGGAGTTGTCGCACCAGATTTGATCTGAGCCCTTCGTTAACATCTCATTCTAATGCTTGGATCAGACCTAGGCCCCATATCTGAGCTGCCCGACAAGAAGCTTTATAGGCCCTTAGATCAGATCTAATGCATCAGATCTGACAACACATCACCGATCCACTCTGACCTGTCAGATCACTTTGCAGAAAGCCATCAAAGCCGTCAGAGCCCCCATGCGCGCCTCACATGCCATCTGGGGATATTTCCCCGTTACCCCTGCATGGTCTCTTATTTTGCTTTAGTCCAGTAAATAAAATGTGTAGTTAAGAACAATTACAGTTTGAACCTTCTAGTTTTATGTATTTGCACTTTAGTCCAATCGAATTAGAGTCACATGCGTCAGTATGCTTATTTTGGGATATTTGCATTATCTGGTATGAGCTACTTGTTGGTTATGGAATGAACTTTATGTTTTGATATTTGCACTTATACCCCTGACTGTTTGGATCAGGTGTAGCACGCGATTTATGTGGATAAATTGCATCTCTGGCACTTGAACTTTTATTGTATGTTAGGTTTTGGCCTTAAAATTGAAAATATTTGCAGTTGGGTCCCTCTAAACTGTTTTTAATTGCATGTCTTTTATTTGATGCAATAAATATTAAATTGACTCCAAAAAATATCTAAAAATTACTTGTAGTCTCTGATTACATGTATATTTTTAATATTTTTTCTTGTTTATTGATTTGATTTTATATTATTAAAAATTCAAAAACCTCAAAAAAGTATCATGTTTGTCTTATAGAAGTTATCGAAAATTCTATAAAAATTAGGGTAGTTGTCTTTTGTTGCCTTTTATTTCCAATATTATTTTGCTCGAAAATATCTTATAAAAACCATAAAAATTGTAACACACTTAAAAACTTATAAAAATTATTTAAAATTTCCAAAAATAGTATTTTCAGACTCTGTTTGTAGATATTTTCTAATATTTTATCTACAAATACCATCCAGGAGTTTTGGTCACTTTAACTAATTTCAATTTGCAAATTACTCATGGTTGTGCACTGTATGTTATTATTACCATTATTTGATTTTTTAGAAAATTCCAAAAACAATTAAAAATCCCATAAAAATAACCAAAAATAGTACGAAACCTTTATAATAAAAAATATTTTATTTTAATTTTCTGATTATTTTTGGTATACTAGAAAAATACAAAAAGAGTGTGTGTGAGCCCTTTTATTCCTTGTGCCTATTGCCTTTATTTTGAAAATTAAAATTTTGCAAAACTAAAAAAAAGCACTAAAAATATTTGTATTCCCAAAACTTGACTATTAAGTTTTTAAATCATGCTCCTTGTGTTCGACCCTAGTTGCTATACCAGGTAAATAAAATAACGAAGCTGCTTACATTGATTGCCTAATCTTAGAGTGGTTTGATTTTCTTGTTGACCGATTTAATTAATTGAGGGCGACAACACTTGATTTATTTATTCCACCTTAGTTGATCGTGAAAACCTTGTCACCAATCCCCATTGAGCTATTCTACTCTCAGTTCTCATCCTCTCTCTTTTCAATCTTGACCCCAATATTTCACTCTAGCTCCATACCCCTTTTAGTCCATTTCAACACCTCCCTCCTCTAGCACAACATTGTCACTCCTCTATTGTAATGCCATCCCCCTTCCCTCATGATGTTGTTCCTTGTTTCATATAATATTATCTCCCCTCCCAGGCGATACCATTTGTTCCAATCATGTTGCCACTCGTCTTATCGTCGTTAAAAGAAATTAGATTTAGGACTATTGTCTGGTACATCTGTTTGTTATTCTTATCCTTTTTGCTTCTTACATTTTACTTGTTCCAACATGCAATATTATCCTAACAATGAAAGTGGATCAAAGGTTTCATCTAAGAATTAATGTTCAAACATACTAAACTATTCTAAAAATTAGTAAGCATTACTTGAATTCCTTTCTTTTCTAAATTGATTGCTGATGAATCTTGTATTAATCAAATTAAAATCGACATATTAAACTTCTTGATTAAATAATACAATACAAATCACTGACAATTCATTCATTTTATCTTGTATTATATTGTATATAAACTATGTTTAATTAAACTATAATTATTGTATTTAATTACTTCCATACTCCTTGTTTTTATTTCTTATAAAAACCTTTCAAAATTAGACTAATAATTATATATAATTGTCCTAACCTTTAAAAGAAATAAAAAATACAAAAAATATCAAAACCAAAAAGGTTGTGTTTTATCTCTTTAAAAATACCCCCAAAATACACTTTTGTACAAGTGACCTTTTTGGCTTTTTGTCCAACATGAAACTTGTAGATCTCATCGAGATCTACAACTTTCATGTTTTGACTTTTTCCTAATTTTACCTCTAAATATTTCTTTTAAAACTTTTCTTTAGTTTTACATTTTCTGATTTTCCTAATGCGTCACGTGGCACCCTCTGGACCGCCCACGTGGCCCGCCTACTCTCTCGCCACCCGGCACTCCCTTTTGGCCATTGGATCTTGTTCCCCTGCCTTTATCATAGCCATTCCTCCCATCTTCCACCACAATCGTCTGATCAACGCTCTCTTCTCATCTGGACTGCCCCCACGCGCCTAAACCCCAACCATCAGATCCCTCCTATCCAAGGGCTTTCCGCTCGTCTTATTACTCCTCATCCTAATCATCAGATCTGATCTCAGACCTGATCCTCACCACTTGACTCTGCTCTCATCTAAGCCGCCAATCTCAATTCTATCATGTGGTTACCTGATCTCCATGTCACCTCGCCTCTAATAACAGTTGGATGGACCTTCAGATTCCATCTCAATTGTCTGCATCCGCTAATATCTCCACCATTGTATCCGATCTGATCAAGTACATCATCATACCAGTGCCTCCACCTGGACCGTTGGAACACATGATCCAACGGTTCAAGTCACGTCACCTACCTCCAGCCTCCTCTCTTCCCAATCGTTACCCTCGCGAGCCACCCTCCCCCTTCCTATTATAGCAACCACTCCAGCCACGTTCCTCCTCTCCGAACGCCTCCACCATACTGCCCGTAGATCCGACATCTTTACGCGCCTCATAAACGCCCTCTCCATTACTCCCTTATTCAACATTGCCATTGCAAAACCCCTCAACACCTCGCCCGAAATCGACCACTGCCTCCTATAAAACCCTCCGCTCTGCCCTCCGTTTGCTTATTCACCATCCAAGGGGCTCCTCCCTAGCTTCCTCTGCCCTCTGGTGACAACGGAGGGCGGTTTGTCAAGGAGATAATGGCTGCGAGTATCCTGGTGTGATCCTTGGCCCTCTGTCCATGCAACGGTTGCTCCATGCAATTCCAAGCCCCCTGAGATGATCGTCCAGGTCGAGCGAAGACACCGAGGTCCAATGGACCTCAGCCCAGATCGTTACCTCTTCCATTTCTCCTCTCCAACGAGGTACTCTGCCCTTTATTTTCTCTTCTTTTCTCTGAATTATCCCGACACCTCCACTCATTTCCACCATCCCCTGACCACCTCTATAGCTCCACAACACCACCTTCATCTTCGTTAATGCCTCCGTTCGCCCTTCCTCTTTCTCCAGAACCTCCTCCGCCCCTACCCCCTTCTTCCCGGCTTCGCCAGAGAAGGAGCTCTGGGCCTCCGCCTCCCAGCGTCACACGACCCTTCACTCACCTCACAAGACTCACGCACATCACGCACACGCCTTGACTATCCTTCTAACCCCTACAAGTCTTCATTGGTCGGAGCTATGCAACCACCATCGGTTTCCATTTATTGCTTTGATCACCCTCTACCGCCTCGCACTTCCAGCCATGCCCGGAGCCTCATTTCGCCTCCAGCTTCCTCTCGAGAGCCTCCTCTATCTTCATCGATCCTCAGGGGATGTCTGAAGCACGGAGGAGCGTACAGGAGGTTGTCAGATCCCCGCCTTCTCAGGTGGCCTACAACGGAAGAAGGAGATGTGGTTACCGTCCGATCCTCACGATTGGACAGTCAAGATGATGCCACGTGGCCCGACCGAGCCTCACGCCTACCCTGTAAACTCGGGTCCACCGAGCCTCACACCGAGCGACCATGACATGCCATGTGTGCCCGAGTCGAGTAGCCTCACGAGACTAGCACCTCACGTGCCCCGCACGTGAGGTACTGGGTAAATTACATGAAGGACCCTATGACATTTTCAAATTACATTTTGGTCTCTAGGTGCGTGCCTCACGTGTGTGCCTGGGTATTTTACAGGGAGGACCTTGAGTTTTTACAAAATTGCTAAGAGGTCCATGCGCACAAATGGGGAAATTACAAAGGGCCCCAGTCGGTTTTTGCAGATTGCAAGGAGGTCCCTCCGGGGTCCTATTTGTAATTATTTATCTTTTATTTCTCGCATTTTTACTGCATTTATGCCCATGTATTGTTTCTTTCATAACTTGAGCATTTTAGATCCAAATTGCATGATTTCACTGTCATTTTGTTGCTAATTTAATTCTCTATCTAAGGCTTATTTAAATCCTGGAATTAAAACTAAATTAATGGGATGAATTTTAATGTCATTTAGTGTCTCTTGCTTTATAACTCTGAGGTTGTCCATTTACTTTAGTGCTCATTTTGACTTTGATTTTTAATTCATATCTTATGCTTATTTTCTGTAGGGTATATTTGTAAAGATAATTTTGCGTGCTTATATATTGTATTTAACCTTGCATTATATTCATGCATCATCTTAAAATTGCATTGAAAAATCCACAAAAAATTACATGCATCATTCCTTGCATTGATTTACCTGCATTTCATTGTGCATCTGCATGAAGGCCTTAGACTTGAGAATCTATTTACTCTTAAACTAAATGACAAATTCGATAAATAGATTAAAGAGGCTCGTATCTCTATGGTCGATCTTGGTAGACTTGCCAAGTAAATAATGTCCACATATTCGAAGGTGTGGTCTCTTTGCATGACTGAAATCCGCCTCCTATACTCTGACTATTTCTTGCTCTTAAGGAAGCGGATTTCACGCTCATCAATAACCAAATTTGATCCATTTTTTAAAATGCATATTTTGACTATAAATATAACGTGTTAAATAAATTTCATTTTAAATGAGAGGCGTGCTACCCAATTGTTGAACTATATTTAAGTTGGATTTACCTTATACTCAATTGAGTATAATTATTTTATGGTTCTCATTTGCTAATAATATATTATAGGACTTTGAATGATTTTTTGGAAGTAGTTTGGTTTGGCATAGCTTAACACTTTATATTAGCCATGGACTTCATCAATATCTGACTATAAAGATAACATTTTTTGTTTGTGTAACTTATCTTTGGATCATTATTTGGTAACTTGTATTACTCTTACTTGAATCATTAGTTGGAAATCATTTGCAAAAAAAACATACTCATACAATATTTATAAAAGGAATCTCAAATTCTAAGTTCAATATAATCCTTTACATTGATTGCATTGACTATAACTTTTTTATTACAGATTAATGAAGTTCTTCAACTCTAATTTGATTAAGTTGTCTTCATATATTCTTTTCTTTACATCTTATTAGTATCACCAATTTTAGAGCCATAATTTAAATATTGAAGGTTAGTGCGCAATACAACACAAAGACGAGAGGGTAAACAATCGAGGTGAAATATAAAAGTATAGAAAATCTGAACTAGACTGATCCAATCTATAATATGATGGATTGGATTGATTTGGTTAGATATTTGATGGATTGGATTGTATTGCAAAAAGTTAAAATTCGTTAAGGTTGGATTGGATATGGATTAAGCTAAAATTCGATCCATGTGCATCCTTAGTTCCCATAATGTCAGTGAAGGAGGGATTTGTTGAAGTTTTTCGTCATATGGGAACTTGTCCAAATTTGGACCCATCATGGTCCTAATGGAGATTTGAATTGATAATTTGATATTTAACCTCTGATTACATAATTGGATCAATTATAGATCTTACGATCTCTTTGATTTGTTTGGATCATTTCCTTATTGATGAGATTCTCTAATCTCTTTTCGAAGTGGGTGGGATTCTCTTGGTTGATTGATTTGAAGATTTTTGGTGGATGCACAAGGCTCTCTGTGGACTATAAGTACATGACATGAAGTACAAGGCATGGGATGCATACCAACAAATTACAACACAAATTATCATGATACGTGAAAGAAATCAGAGAGAGGGAAAGGGAGAAGTCACTACAAGAAAAATGAGTTGTGGTCACGGAATGTGGCTACAGAAACTTGTGGCCGCGATAATTCCGTGACCACTAGTTTCTCGTAGCTACAATTCCGTGGCTAAAGTCTTCATACAAGAGTTGTGACCACGACATATTCGAGGTTAGAGAACTCTCACGACGAGACTTGTAGCTACGGTTACTGGCCAAGATGTGTTGTGGCCAGAGCTCAATACTGTAGCCACAAACCCCACATTCATTGGTATAATTTTGTAGCACAACTTATTTTCCTTGTAATGAGTAAACATGTTCGTGGAAACGTTAAATTTTGGAGGGAGAGATCTTTGAAGTTGTCGTTCTCCAGCACATTAGCAAATTTATCAAATTAGCTAGTAATATTTCTCCTCTACATTATTCTTTGTTATTTGATAAATTATAGCACTATAAAGATGGTGGACTTTGTATGCAAGCCTCTCATGGAAGACTTATTTTTATTGTAATGTTTGATTTTGGGATGCGATCAAGTCTGACCTAACAATTTCTTATGGGTATAAGAATCGAAAAGAGAACCCTCGTGTAAAAGACATACATCTAAGTTTTATAAAAGGACTCTGAATATGTAAGAATTTGGGTTTTCTTTATTTTATTATTACTATAATCGTTTAACTTCCATCCAGTATGTTAATTATTTTAAAATGTCATACTAAAATTAAATAGATCAATCCTCACCCTACACTAATATATTACCCTACATATATAGGAAAAACTTCAAATGGTGTGGGGTTCATGAATTCCATGGTAAGATATCCACCTCATCAGTTCATTTTTGATCCAGTGCTTGAGATTAATGACATATTAGTTTATTATTTTAATCTAAAATTTTATTTTGATTATTTTATCACATTCTAAAAATAGAACGTGACAACCCCGCATTATCCTCATCAATTTCATCCAATATTCGAAAATTTATTTCTTTTCATACGGGAAACAGAGGCAGTGGGGTGTGTGGAGTGGGAAGGAGTGATGATGCGTGGAGTTGGGATGGTGGAGGCCTCGACAGCTTGTGGAGGCGGCAATGCATGGAAGTGACAATGCGTGCATGGTGTCGGCAGCATTGTGTGGAGGTGGCAGTTTGTGGGGGTGGAGGTGGTGCATGGTGGTGGAGATGCATTGTAGCGACGATAGAGCATATAGGGGGCAGTGTGTAGAGGTGGAGACAAAGCGCGGAGGTAGCCGCACATGTAAGCGGATGGGAGAGGGTAGCTGCATATGGAATTGAAGGATAAGAGCGGATCGTGGAAGCATAGGACAACACATGAGAGGTGGAGGTCTAAGGTCACCACCAATTTGTTCTTTTACGTAGTTTGCAGTGTTTTTCACATAATGATATGATTCTACATCACTCTCCTATCAACTTACAAACCTACATTTATTTTTTTGCATGGCATCCTTTCTAAAAAAATAGTTGATAAATTACTAATTGACTTGTTATCTTGTAGGTTACCATACAAATTTTAAAAGGAGAGCAAATATTTTATAAAAGAAATGTGAATATTACAAATTGGTTCTTCATTACAAAACTAAAAAAATATTTATTTATATAGGGATGTCAACGGGTCAGGTTCAGGGTGTATATTAGTATTCTCAAGCCCACACGTATTTATTAAATTACCAACCAAACCCATACATTTTTTAAATGTGTATTTTTTAAATAGATATCCATATATACATTGAGTATTCATGTACCGATGGGTACCCACGTATCCAATATAACAATTCTAAACTAGTCTTTTATATAATATATTCTCATAAAAAGATAATAAAAGTAAGTTGTAGATAAACTTCACATATACATCCAACATAGAGTCAGTTGTAAACTAATTGGATAATTTTTTTGAGGATGATAGAGATATTAATTGAATAGAAATAATAAATATGCATAACATATTGACATTTAGTTCGTGGGTGACACATAATGTGTCAAACATATGCAACACATGTACATGGAGAAATCATGGACTTATATTAATTAGATGATTTATTTTTATCAGATTAAGTCTATGTCTATGTTAGAGATAAAAAAGACAGTTGAATCTAAATTAATGAATGAAGGGAGGAATATAAAGAAATTTTTATATAGAGGAGACAAAAATGATTAAACATGGGATATGTTTGACTAGATTAAATAACATGAAACACATAGACACAAACACACATGTATATGTATGTGTACATGTATATATGCGTGTGTATATCTACAGTAGGATTTTTATCAGTTGTGCCCCTCTAAGATATTGCAATATTAGTTATACCTCTCTTTTTTCTGGAGTATCAGTTGTGCCCCCGACTTCTTGTCATTCTATCTCTGTGCCCTTCTGTTACTTTAGTCGTTAATGATTTGAATATAACCATTAAGAGGGGCATATATTCCCCCACCCATCTTCCTTCTCCAGTTGTTCCTCCTTCACTCCATGCCCTCTAGCTTCCTTCTTCGCCCCCCCCCCAATCGAGCAGACCCATTGATTTACAGGTACCATTCACTAGAGGAAGAAGAAGCCTGCCACTAGGACTCCATCCACATTTGAAGCTCTAGAGAGGGATATGTGAAGGTGCAACCTGATAAACGCGGATCTCACGAGGGTCTAAATTGGTATCTCACACAAGGCGGAGATAACCGTCGCTGTTGCGACTCTCAAATGAAATCCGTATTTGATCAACAATTAACCCACACTAAGATCAATAAATTAGAAACAATGTGGAGTTAAAATTTATTTTTACCTCTACATAAAAGATGTATAGATGCAAGTACGTAGAGAGTTCGAACACAGGGAGCAAACAGGGTAATTCAAAAATTGTGCTCAAGTGAATGTGTGTGTAAAGTGTCTACACTAAGCAAGCAAGCAACTACAATTTTTGTGGGTTTTTAATTTTTAATTTTTTTATTTTTTTATTTAATTTTTAATTTTGTATTTTGCTTTTTGATTTTCTGATTTTTAGATTTTAGATTTTATATTTTTTTTATTTTCTTTTTCAATATTGGAAAGTAAATGCAATATAGTAAAAGGCAAGGTAGAATATTTATAAAAATGCACAAAAATGCTCCAAAATTCAGAAAATAAATGTTTTTGGTATTTTTAAGGTTTTTTACTGTTTTTATGATTTTTGGGGATTTTTCAAGATGTTTTTGGGATTTTCAAATATTAAAATAAAGCAAAACAGTAGAAATCAGGCTGGCTGTGACGAAAATGCAATTTAAAATTAGCAACCAGTAGCAAAAATGTTTCACACTATTTTTCAAATAAAAGTAACAAAATAAGGAAGAAACAGAAGCTGAGTTTGTACTTTTTGGGTTTTTCTGCTATTTTTTATAATTTTTTGAAGTTTTTAAGAGTTTTTAATTTTTTTTTAGTGTTTCTCTTTTGAAGTTTTTACTGATTTTTGGACTGACACTAAAAGATAATAAAATAGACACTACGTGATTTTTTTGGAATTTTTCAAAATATATTTATATTTTTTATGGGTTTTCTAATGCAAACAGGGAAATAAATGCATGTTTTTTATTTTTAATAAATATGAAAATGCAATAAATATGCAATGCAAAAATGTAGTGTGAATCTATAATGCAACAGGGACTTAATCCTATTTTTGTGGATTTTTAGGAGGCTAAAAGGTATTTTAAATAATTAGAACAAGCTTCCAAATATTAATAAGGCCTGGCAGGGGTATAAGTGTAAATATCATAACATCCAGGGGCAAATATGCAAAGTTTCCACAAATTATATAACAGTATTTTGCATTTAATGGATCAAGTCTAAATACCAAAACCCGCAAGGGGGTTTGAGCAATTAACCCACCAGGGCGCGTGACTTGCACGCGCCTGGGAAGGGTATTTTTGCAAATATCAGAAGCTAGGGGGTTCAGTATGCAAGATGTCCAAGAAATATTATACTAAATATGGAATTTAAGGTACTGAAGATAAATGTTCAAACCCGGAGGTGGTTCCCTGCAAAATTGCCAAGACACGTGCGTGAGCACACGTGACCTGGCAGGGGTATCCCTGTAATATTACAAAACACTGAGGGTAGACATGCAATAAGTCCCGAAGTTTTTAAACTACATCTGCAACTTTAAATACTAAATGTAAATGCAAAGAGGCGCAGGGGTGAGGGTGCAAAATACCCACGCCGGGCGCGATCCAACGGCGTAAGTAGCCTCACTTAAACACGTGGACGCTCCTGATCAGCCGATACCGCTTCGATTCAGTGGTCCAGATTAGATGCTGCGATGAAGATCGGACGGCTGAGGCAGATGGAGATCGGACGGTGGCTGGTTGATCTGGAGGGGTGCCCCAATCGGACGGCGGGGAAGCTCGGAGGAAGAACAGGGAAGAGTGCCGGCGAGGGCGAACTTCCCCGAGCTCGTTCTCGGGCCTCCGACGATCTGGAAGCTTCAAAATGGGGCTGCGACCTCCTGAGGTCTGTCTCTGTCTCCTGGTGGCTTCAAAACACCTCGGCGAAGGCCGAGGTACTCGCTGGCGGTCGGCGGAGCTGGGGGGCTTCGCGAGCTCCGGCGAGGTTCCAAAACTGCCTCCAGGCGCGAATCGAAGAACTTTGACCTGCAAAAACGATTAGGAGGTCCAGGGCAAACTGCCTGGACCTCTGGATGGAAGCGGGGGTGTGTGGAGTGTCGGGACGATGGTCGGCCGGAGATGCGTTCCGGCCAAATGGGTGAATCGGTGATTGAAGCGAGGAAACTCGAGATTTTTTTGGGGTTTTTGATCCTTAGACTGAACCTAAGCTAACTAAAGCAAAATAAACAGGGGAGATGGCATCCTCAACGATATAAATCGGAGGGAAGGTTACCTCGACCGCCTGGTTTGGGGGAGGTACTGGAGACGCCTCCGACTTCCTCTGCTCTGGCTGAGTGAATGCTGCTGAAGCTGTCACCTCCAGGAAGACTTGGAGCACGAGCGGAGCGAGGAAGGGTGGACCGAAGGTGTTCAACCGGAGGGAGGAAGAGGTGGGTCTGGTTAAGTAGATGGTGGAGTGCGTGACTTCGAGGGAAGATCACGAGCGAATCGAGCAGATCTGGGGAGATCTGAGGAGTCGGCGATGGAGGTGATTGATCGAGGAAGAGGTTTCGTGAAGGAAGCGGCCGCAGAGGATGAGCGGCGCACCCTCGAAAAAGGCGCGAAGACAGGGGGAAAACGACGCGCGCTACGGGCTGGGAGGAAGAAGACAGACTGTTGACCCGCCGGTCAACAGTCGCAAGCTCCTGGTTGGTCCACGTGGACCAACCAGGAGAAAGAGAATAAAAAATGTTTTATTATTTCATTTAAAAATAGAAATAAGTCGAATTAAATTAAAGTTATAAAATGAAAATTATTTGTTATTTTACGTAGTATTTTATTATGATTTTTATTTATTTTTATGATACATATTTTTACAAGTTTACTTTTTAGCCTTATATAGGTATATTACCTATGTATTTTAATACTTTTATTTTTATTTTGTATTTTTAATTTACTTATTTTTGTTTATTATTTTCTAAGATTATAACATACTTTTATATACACAAATATATTTTTATTTTATTTTTCTGATATGTTTTGTATATTTAATAAAATACAAGTATATTTTACATAGGTATGTATATATGTATTGAACATATACAAGTATTTTTATTTTTGTTTTTATTTAGGTTTTTATTCTTCTTTTAATGTACATAATTATTATAAGTATTATTTACAACATTATAAAAGTATAAAAAAAATGAGTAAATAATAAAGAATAAATTGAATATTTTAATATGTACAAGTATACAATGTGGGTCCAAAAGTCAACTTTCAAACCGTAGCTCCGCCAAATGCGAAACCACCACCACTAAATAGTTTATTTTATTCTATATACAATTAAAGGTGAGTATGCTGCATTTGGAGTTGACAGTTGTGAGATACGGGTCTGGGAAGTTGGGATTCTGGATTCTTATTCAGACCATAACTTTTTATCTGTACATTATTTTTTGTGAAATCAATTTTGTATTTTTCTTTACTAATTTATCTACAACTTTCATGTACAGAGTTTCTTTATTTGGTGTATAAAAAGTGGAACCAAAAATAGGTCCCAAAATGAATAAAGAATGAATATAATGTATAGGTGTTTTATCTGTGTTTCTGACCTTATCTCCCCCTACTTTATTCCTTGTCGACCTATTCATCAAGATGCCTAGGTCTCGGGGGTTTTGGGTCATAAAATATCTACAATATTTTATTCTTTTTCTTTTCTTTATTTATTCTATAATTTTGGCCTTAATTACAGTATTTTATACAGTGTTGAGATGCACATGCATGGATGCTAAGATGATGGTTTTAATGCTATTTACAGGCATTTGCTAGGGTTTTAGGTGCCAAAATGATAGAATAAAGATGATGAAATGTGGCTTCATCATCCCCCTATACTTTACCTTTGCTAGTCCCTAGCAAACACATATGCAATATGTGCAGAAAGAAAAAGAAAGAAAAGAAAAAGAAGAACTTGGATTTTACTTGATTATCAAACTTGTCTTCGCAAAATCAAAGTTTGGAGCTTAAGTCGGACCCTTGGGAATTTTAGTGCGGTCGGAACCTTAATGAGAACTAAATTTGAAATCCAACAGTCCTTGAGTATCCCAAAACTCTGTCCAAGTCTCCTCAATAGCCAGGTCAGAAATATCTCAACTCATACGCAAAATCTTACGACTATGAATCTGACTTGTACAGTGTAAGTGATATGTAGCTCCCCACCTCAGAAGTGACAAAGAAACAACCTCCCCCAACCTGGTAACTCTAATCCCTCGGTCTAGCAACTCTTTCCTCGAGAAGCGGGGTATTCCCTTCTAAGTTCAAGTGCAACCGGCTCAAGAAGAGGGGGAAGAAGTATAGACTTTTGGGAGCTTAACCAGTGTAGCTAAGTCTCCCGCTGCAAGCTTCATGAGATGTTACATGGATACCATAAGCTTTTGTTTTATTTGATTATATACATACTCCGGTGGGATTATTAAATTTTCAATCCGACCCACCACTTTTTTGGAGTTCTTTTTTTTTTTTGCATTTTTTTTTTCAATTGCATCTGTACAACATATCTACATGAGCAGTATATATACAAGAAATTTTCCTCTTGAGCCAGTGGACTATCCCTCTTTTGAAGCTTTATTGCAACCCACGGCTTCTGTCTTTAGCCTTCATCACCACTAGACCAAGTTGAGGTGCACTTCCTTCACTATAAGAAGAAGAGAGGTTCCGCCTAGAAGTACTACCCTCATATGCTACCCCAAGCCAAAGGAAACTGCCTCCTCACCACCTCATCCATGGAGAGCTATGTGAAAGGTGCAGGTGTCCAAGTTAGGTCATTATCAACAAGAGTCGTGCGTGTGCTCCGAAATACTCTACTTAGGCAGTCAAGAATCCATTGAACCAAGTCCCGTGATCCTCAAAGAATTAAGTCAACTAGACCTGAAGTGCCTCAAACCTAGTTCCTATAAGGTTCCTGTTATTAGGTAGATTATAAGGTCCAATCAAGCTCCAATCTTCGGATTTTACTTAGACTTGTTCAACTATCAAACTTGATCCGAAAAATGCTCATGCTATGCAATGCGATGCAGAAAATATTTTTGTGATGCAATTTTCAAGATTTTGAACTTTTTATGGATTTTTGAAAAGATGATGATGATGCATGCAGATGCAAATTTTTTTTTGTATTTTTCAAACAGATTTTTCAAATGTTTTTGGATTTTGGTTTTGCAAATGTTTTTGGGATTTTTGAAATCAAAAAGATTTGGCTGAAAACTAGGTGAAAATATGTACACGGGAGTGCTTCTTATATTTACAAGAAGTGGATTTCAGAATTTTACAAGGGTAAGTGGTCAGTTTTATATATATAGATATAGTTGATTTTAGTGAGATGTACATATTCCTCAAACTTATTTGACACAAAGTTTTTCAAACAATTTTTTTTTTTGAAAACTATAGTCCAAAATACTTTTTACAATCATTTACACACATTTGAAAATCATTTTGCAATCGGTTTTCAAAACAGTATGTATAGATTTTTCAAATATTTTTGCAACCATTTTTCAAACCATTTGCAAATCATTTTTCAAACATTTTATTTCAGACAAAGAAAAGAAATTTTTACAAACCACGCATTTTTACACAGGTTGAAAATATTTTCAAAATGGTGTTCAATAGATGTTCACAAAGACTTTCAAACTATTTTTCAAATATTTTTGCAGAAAACATTTTCACCTGATTTATTAATCAGTATATACAAAAAGAATTTGAGGAATTACCACATCTTTTTATTTAAAGGATTTGTAATGAATTATTAATGAATTATTAGCCATATTTATTACGAAAGTACGAGTTATGGCTTAAAGTATATACACAGTATATACGACCCCCCTATACTTAGCTTGAGCTATGTCCTCATAGATCGGAGAGAAAAGAGAAGACATAACTCGTACTAAGTATCGACAAGTCTAAAGAATGAATGAATCAATGAATGAGAAGTTGACCGTCCCCCCTATACTTAGGATCAAATAATCCTAAGTATAGCAGACTGTACACAACGCAGGGAGGGTCAAGGGTGGGAATGAACAGATCGTACTCAGATTGTCTCCCCCTATACTTAGGGTAAGATATCCCTAAGTATAGACAAGAAGAGGAGACAATGGAGAGGATCAAAAAGAATAGAGAAACTCGGGGTGCACACCCCCCTATACTTAGGACAAAGTACATCCTAAGTATGGAAAACTGTCTACAAGGGCGGCACCTTTTTGATAGATGAGGAAGATAGAGATGGAAAAGAAGAAAAGAAGGAAATGACTCAACAGATGAGAGTGATATGAACAGATGGATCTGTACAGCGGCAGATGGAGTTGATCACCATGTATGAGATGCAGAATTATATGAGTCAAAGAACACATCTCATACCAGAAGAATGGGGGCAACGTCAATGGTTGGCGGATCATGATCAAGATATAGTTTCAAGCGTTGACCATTGACGCGGAAGGTAGAAGAAGATGACGGTTCGGATATATCAATACTGCCATTGTCATGTACCTTCCTAACCACATACGGACCTTTCCACTTGCTCTGCAACTTCCCTGGGAATAATTTCAGCCTGGAATCAAACAACCATACTTTCTGATCTGGCTCAAACTGTCTATGGCTGATATGCGAATCGTGCCATGTCTTCACTTTTTCTTTGTACTGTAGGCTGTTCGAAAAGGCTGTGTCTCTTAGTTCCTCCAGGGCTGCCAATTCTGCTCGTCTCTGATCTCCTATACTTTCAGGATCCAAAAGTAACTCAGTAACTGCCCATAAAGATTTGTGCTTGATTTCCACTGGCAAATGGCACGGCTTGCCATAGACGAGACGAAAGGGAGATGTCCCCAATGGATTTTTGAAAGAGGTCCGATAGGCCCATAGGACCGAGTCCAAAAGTTGTGACCAATCCTTTCGGTCTGGGCGGACAACTTTCTGCAAGATCGTCTTTATCTCCCGATTCGATACTTCAGCAAGACCATTAGTCTGAGGGTGATAAGGAGTTGCAACCCGATGGTCAATGCCGAACTCGTCAGCAAGGGCCCTAACTTTGTCATTGATGAAATGAGACCCCCCGTCAGAAATCAAAACTCTAGGTACCCCGAACCGTGAAATGATATTTTTCCTCAAGAATTTGCAAACGGTTTTAGCATCTGCGGCTCGGGCGGGGATGGCCTCAACCCATCGACTGACATAATCTACAGCGAGCAAAATATGCTCGAATCCCTGACTCTTAGGAAATGGGCCCATGAAATCAATCCCCCATGCATCAAAAACCTCACAGAAGTGAATGGGTTGCATGGGCATCATGTCTCTCTATCCGCAGGTTCCCATTTTCTGACAGTCAGTACATCCCTTCACGAACTCATCAGAATCCTTGAAGAGAGTAGGCCACCATAGGCCGGATTGAAGCACCTTTTGTGCTGTCCTTTTTCCAGAATGATGTCCTCCTGCCTCAAGCTTGTGGCAGTATGTGAGGACGCTATGCTGCTCTTCCTGAGGAATGCACCTCCTCCAGATACTATCCCCTCCTTCATGATAAAGGATGGGATCCTCCCAATGATAAAACTTGGCCTTAGCTAGGAAGGTCTCAAGTTTCTGCCTGGGCCAACCTTGAGGGACTGTCTTGGCAACAAGATAGTTTACAAAGTCAGCATACCACGGGAGTGAGGTGACAGCCAAGATCGCCTCATCTGGAAACGTCTCTGATATAGGTGCGCTGGGCTCAGATTCCTCAAGATCCTCCAATCTGGAGAGATGATCCGCCACCACATTCTTGACTCCAGGCTTGTCCTTAATTTCAATATCAAATTCCTGGAGTAGAAGGATCCATCTGGTAAGGCGTGCTTTGGCATCCTTCTTGGCCATTAAGTACCGGATGGCGGTATGATCGGTGTACACAGTTACTCTAGATCCGAGAATGTAAGATCGATACTTATCAAGAGCGAAGACTACGACCAGCATTTCTTTTTCAGTCACAGTGTAATTCCTTTGAGCGGCATCTAAGGTCCGGCTGGCGTAGTGAATGGCAAAGGGTAAACCATCCCTCCTCTGTCCAAGAACAGCCCCAACGGCAAAATCTGAAGCATCCGTCATGATCTCGAATGGAAGAGACCAATCGGGTGGCTGAAGGACAGGAGCTGAGACAACCATATTCTTGAGAGTCTCAAATGATTCAAGACACTTATCATTGACAATAAACTCGATGTCTTTGGTTAGCAAGTCAGTCAACGGTCGGGCAATTCGACTGAAGTCCTGAATAAACCGTCGGTAGAAACCGACATGCCCCAGAAAAGACCGTAACTGACGCAAATTGGACGGCGGATTGAGTTTTCTGATGATATCCACCTTGGCAGGATCGACCTCCATGCCTCTGTTGGAGACGATATGCCCAAGGACCGTCCCTTGAGTCATCATGAAATGACTCTTCTCCCAGGATAATACAAGATTGACCTCTATGCAGCGCTTCAGCACACGGTCTAGGCAGTCAAGACAGGCATCAAACCCGTCGCCATAGACCGAGAAGTCATCCATGAAGACCTCTAAACAGGTACCCACCATGTCCGAGAAGATGGACAACATGCACCTTTGGAATGTCGCTGGAGCGTTACATAGACCAAAGGGCATCCGTCTGAAAGCATATGTCCCAAACGGACAGGTGAAGGTCGTTTTCTCTTGGTCTTCGGGCGCAATGGCCACTTGATTATATCCAGAGTACCCATCAAGAAAACAGTAATGGCTCTTCCCGGCTAACTGCTCGATAATCTGATCAAGGAAGGGCAGCGGGAAGTGATCCTTCTTGGTGGCCTCATTTAATCGTCTGTAGTCCACACAGACCCTCCAAGAAGTTGGTACTCTGGTAGCGACCTCCTCTCCGAACTCGTTGACAACTGTTGTGATACCCGTCTTCTTGGGCACCACGTGTAACGGACTTACCCATTTTGAGTCGGAGATGGGATAGATGAAATCAGCACTCCACCACTTTGAGATTTCTTTCATGACAACCTCTCGAAGATTCGGGTTCAGCCGTCGCTGGAATTCGCGCGATGGCTTAGCGTCATCCTCGAGATAGATGTGGTGGGAGCACAGCTTCGGGCTCAGCCCCTTGAGGTCAGCTATATTCCAACCGATTGCCTTGCGGTTTCTTTCAAGAACCTCCATCAGACGAGATTCTTGTTCTCCAGTCAAATCTGCTGAGATAATGACTGGGTGCATTTCAGGCTCACCCGCAAGGAATCTATACTTCATTGATTGCGGCAGAGGTTTTCTTTCAGGACAACTGGGAGGTGGCAGATCTGGCTTCTGATATGTCTGTGTGAATGCCACAAGGTCTGCATGAGAGAACTCTCGCTCGGCATGAATTTCTGACGAAAGGCGGCTGACTGAATTATCAATGTATTGTACGGGCTCGCACTCTGTCATGGTTGCTGGTTCAGAATGAATCAGACAAGACAACGGATCATCAAAATAGGCCCAATCAATGTCTGAATACGAGGGATCAGAAATAGAAGAACAGGAATTGAAATCATCGGCACCACTCGTCGCGATGCTGTCAGCCTCAGGTGTATCCGTATCCAGGAATGTGCTCTCCCGACTTTCGATTGCCATGAGCTTGAGGTACAATGATTCGGTAGGCAAGGCGAGAGTCGGTGCTACAGGGTCTTTCCAGTTAGATTCATCATCAGTCATTTCAAAATCACGAACCTGGTGGACGTCTAGCTCTTCCTCTGTCATCTGCGCGGCTTCGCTGGACTGCTCGGAGCATTCTAACTCTCTGGCTCTGGTCTCCTCGATCGTCTCTATTTGTATGGTCTCGCCCTCTACGCGAAAACATACCTTCCCGCAATCATGGTCGGTCACCGCCTTGGCTGTGGCCAAGAATGGGCGTCCGAGTATGATGGGGGCATCGGTTACCGACTCAGGGATCTCCATGTCCAACACAACGAAGTCCACGGGGAATTTCAGGCCCTGAATGGTAACGACCACGTCTTTCAACAACCCCTTCGGCCTCTTTATCGACCTATCAGCAAACTGAAGGACTGTTCTGCTTCGATGAAGAGTGCCGAACTCAAATTGCTTGAGTAAGGCTGCCGGAAGGAGGTTAATTGAAGAGCCGATGTCTAATAGAGTACGATCAAATTGCTGCTCTTGAATCTCGCATCTGACATAGGGAGCTCCTGCATCTGGTCTCTTGGCTGGCAACATGTTCTGAATGGTGCAGCAAGTGTCATGTGTGAGCATATGGATCTGATCTCTGTGCCTCCGCTTTCTTCTGACAGTGGTTGTCTCTCTCAGATTCTTTTTGAAGAAAGGGATATGCTCAAAAGCTTCACGTAGAGTCAGCTGAATGTGGAATCTGTCAATCATCTGATTGCCGAACTCTAACTCCTGGTTCTTTTTTGGATTTTCTTTTTTATTCCCCTTTGCCCGGCGAAGTGCCTCTGGGAAGGGGATAGTAGGGGCCTCCTCAGATGGAGGACTAGAAATAGGTTCCTGTGCCTGTGAAGAAGGGGAATCCATACCAACATCATCATTCAATACATATGGATCCGTAATTTGAACAGAAACCTTTTCTTTATTCATATTTTTGTTGTTTTTGTTTTGATCACAGTCCAAAGATACAAAACGTGGTGACACCACAGCTGGAGTTTCAACAAAAGGAGATGTGGTGGCCTCAGTACCACCACTGGCACCTGTCTCTGCGGCATCAGCACCGCTTTCATGTTCTGCATCAAAAATGGTGGCATCAGCACCACCGTCTTCATCTGGTATCACGACGGCATCAGCACCGCCGTCAACATCATCATGAGCGGCATCAGCACCGCTTCTCTGCTCCTCTGGCGCTCCTGGTTCTGCATCCGGTTGTCGCTCAGAAGAGACGCCGCCGGCGGGTATCCTACCGCTCCTAGTAGTAACAAAATCAGCATCATAATAGAAATATGTCATGTCATTCTCATAGTCACTAGGAAGGGTATCCTCTGTAAACTCTACCTGCTCAGGCTTTCTTTTGAAATTATTAGGGTTTGGTTCGATCTGAGCTGGTATGGCGGCTTTGCCTTTGATTATCTCCCTCATTTCCTGCCGGAATTCATCCATTTCTTGCCTGAAGGAGGCTTGCTGTTCAGAAAGCAAGCGGGCAAGATCATCAAGAGCGGGGTTCTCAAAGGAGTGGTGCTGAGAACCGGATGAGTTTCCCTGTTGGAAACGAGGCTGCTGCTGCTGGTACTGGGGAGGCTGGTTCTGAAAACGCTGAGGCTGCTCGCGCTGCCTCCACTGCTGTCCCTGATAGTTGGGACGAGGACCACTGTGATATTGCTGCGGTTGGGCATACTGGGGCTGCTGGTGTTGCTGTTGTGGCTGGCTGTTCTGGTATCCTTGGGCAGGGTTCTGCTGTTGGGAAGAGGATCCACCGTTGCCCCAACGGAATCCGGGGTGATCCCGACGAATTGCGGGCTGAGGGTACCGGTCGTACCAAATCCCATTGACTTCCATCAATGGTTCCTGCTCAAAGGAGGGTGGAGGTAGAACTGCCAGTGGTTGCTCCGGCTGATAGACCACCATCTGCGTGTCCGAAGATGGCGGTTGCTCTGGATGGTACTGCAGCAAGGGAACCGGCTCTGCCTGGATATGGTTTACCTGACGGTATAAGGTAGAGGCCTGGTTGAAGTTGCTGCCGCGGGATGCAACCTGTGACCTAGGAGGCTGTTGGGAGTGCGATTGGGCCTCCTGAATGCACAGCATTTGGGTTTTTAGGTCACTCATGGTTTTGGCAATCTGGTCCATCTGGGCCATGCCTTGATTTTGTTTCTTCTCAAGGATCTCCATGCGGTCCAGCTTTTCACTGATGATGCCCATATCGGCTGCGGCTGATTCGGCTTGGGCTGCGGCTACCGACACTGTGTTGGGACCGGCATCGATGCGAGCGATCCTCTGAAATGATCCCGCTCCTTGCGGGGGCTTCTGCTGTGTATAGACTCGGGCCTGGGTCATCACTGTGGAGTTTTCTGCCATGCCTTCGTAGATGGCCCAGACGTCGTCCTCTCCCTTGGAGAAATAAGACCCACCGCAAGAGGCGTTCACTAGCCCCTGCAGCTCCGGTGTCAGCCCGCAAAAGAAACTCTGAACGAGATTGGGCTTGGAGATGTCGTGGTGGGGACACCGGTCGATGAGCTCTCTGAATCGATCCCAGGCTTCATGGAATTGTTCGTTTGGGATCATGACGAAGTTGCTTATCATGGCTCGAGCTGCGTTGGTCCGGCCGAGAGGATAGTACTTCTTCAGGAATGCGGCCCGGAGATCTGCCCATGTGTCGACGAAACGCCCAAGATGTTTGAGCCAATAGGCGGCTCTGTCAACCAAAGAGAATGGAAAGGCGATCATCTTGATTGTGTCCTCGGTTATCAACCGATCATGGATGGTGCTGCAAATCATCTCGAATTCTTGGAGGTGGAGGTGCGGCTCTTCGGTCGGCAACCCATGGAACTTGGGTAGCATCTGAATTGTGTTGTGCCGAAGCTCGAAGTCTCCATGGATAGGTGGGAGTCGAATCCATCGGTGAGTGAGGGATGAAGCTGGGTTATGCAATTCCCTCATGATGGTCTGTGGCGGTCTCTCGCCGCCTGGATTGTCTCCTCCTACATCGGGTCCTCCTCCTCCTCCACCTTCTCCGCCAGCACGGTCTTCTCTCATCTGCGCTATCTCTCGCATGAGATCACCCATAAATGTTCCCTGGTCTCGGATCTGTCTCTGCATGGTTTCCAGGGATGCTAACAACGAATTGTTGATGGCTGCCTGATCAAATACGAATGGAGGGTGCTCATGATCATCTTCATGCTCGCCTCTGTCCGACATGACTGGATCTTCTGTAAAAGCAAAAGAGGCCATCTCAGGTGCTGTAGAATGATCTGAACTCTGTGATGCACTGAAATCTGAAATAATTGGACTGAGAGAGGGAGAATGGGAAGAGTGGTCGAGGGGGAACAGGGCGGATGTATACTCAGGCTCGGAGAGCGGACTCTCCGAGGTAGTCCTAGATGAATAAGGAGGAGTGCGGGATAGCGGTGCCGACAGGGTCGGCCTAAGAGATCTCCGTCCCATCATCTTGATTATTGAGAAGAGGAGAGGAAGGGCAAGGGAAGAAAAAGAAGAATAAAAGTAAGATGCAACAAAATTGCGCACAATTGTGCTGTGTTTTTGATCTTGACCTAAACAAATCTAGCAATCAAACACAAGGTAAGGGTAAGTTCACCAACTCAACACATGAAGCCGTGAAGGTTCGGCTTTTATCTTTTCAATTTTTAACTTGATTCAGATATTTATCTTTGAACGAGTCCTTAGAACGCTACGCCTATAGGAGAGAGAGTACTGCCGGAAAAGTATCCCGTACTTGTCCTCCTCCTGTGTAACCTGTAGCTTGTGCAGTTGAGGTCCTTGTAACCCTTCCTGGATCCCTACTCAGCCAAAGAATAAGAGAGGAAGCCAATAGGCGAAACCGATACTTCGGATCTCGCTCGCAACGGAATCACCCGTGAGCGTGCAAGAACCTACTCGGACGCAGCCGGTGAGACAGACACCCCCGTGAAGGCGTGGCCTATGCTCGATACTTCGGACGAGGTCGATGCTCACACAGTAGTGAGTCACCAATGGTGACCAAGCCCTACTCGACTACGTACGATAGAAGCGCCAATACTTCGGTAATCCAGGCGATACACAAGGCAGCCACAAGCTGGGTTTTTGGCTCTAATCCTTACGAAGCGCTCACCTCACTTGGAAGGAGACCTTCCCATGCAACCTGAATACAAGTGAGGGTATTACTCACCCCAAGCAATGAATCCAATTACCTTTTTTATTTTGGTCAAGTTTTCTTCAGCAGTCCCTTTTTTAATTTTTTTGGTGTTATCGCTTCTTTTGAGTAAATTCAAACAAGCGCCTAACGTTTTTGTATTTTTTTCCTTTATCCTACTTTGTCCAAAAACAGAGGGAGAAAAGAGTCGGAAAAGCCGTGCAAGTCGACACAAAGATGGAGATCTCACCTTTGTGCCTAAATGATGCGTGCAAAGTAAGAAGACTTACAGTGACTCCCAGCTCTCTCCATGCGGGATGCAAAGCAGAAATTTATAAACCTAAACTACATGCCGGTATGCACACGGAAATCGTCCTAGATTAGGCAACTGCTAGCGTGAAGAACCACAAGTTAGCTAATAACTTCTAATCCGAGTGTCCGGTCTTGGCTCACCCCTCCTCTGCCCAACACATTTGGAGTAGGAGAAAGCGCTTGTTCGGGTGTGAGCTCGCGGCGCGTGGATTTGGAAGCTACTCGCTAACTGTTTAATTAGTCTAAGTCCAAAACGTGACTATAGGAGCATGCAAAGATAATTAAGTGTTTGGACCTATTCTACTCGAGTCAAGCAGGACCTAGATCTAGGAGCTCAATCCACAAAAGAAAATGAAAAATAAACACAAAACCGGAAAATGACAGCGATGAAAACGCGGCAAAACTGCGGTGAGCCCCCGAGTGAACAAACACCCGGAAATTAGGCCCGAATGTTCAAGTGTCCAAGGTACCTGTATTATTACAATTTAATAGTCTCTCTCTCTCACAAAAATAAATGCAAGCTAGACTACCACTCAATCTCACTCCTCCTGCTCTCTACTGCCGGCTTGGCTAAAGAATAGCCGGCTCCGCGTCCCAAGGTTGCTTCGGGTCACCTAGGCGATCCGCCTTGCTCCGCGGTCCCTCGCAAGAAGACAAGAAAAGAGAATGGTCAGAAAGCTCAATCAAAATATACTAAGAGTGTAAGAGAGGTAAATGCAGCTATGGTAAACAATCAACACACAATCACTAAAGAAATAAACTACTCGCTGTTGCTCCCCGGCAACGGCGCCATTTGATAAACGCGGATCTCACGAGGGTCTAAATTGGTATCTCACACAAGGCGGAGATAACCGTCGTTGTTGCGACTCTCAAATGAAATCCGTATTTGATCAACAATTAACCCACACTAAGATCAATAAATTAGAAACAATGTGGAGTTAAAATTTATTTTTACCTCTACATAAAAGATGTATAGATGCAAGTACGTAGAGAGTTCGAACACAGGGAGCAAACAGGGTAATTCAAAAATTGTGCTCAAGTGAATGTGTGTGTAAAGTGTCTACACTAAGCAAGCAAGCAACTACAATTTTTGTGGGTTTTTAATTTTTAATTTTTTTATTTTTTTATTTAATTTTTAATTTTGTATTTTGCTTTTTGATTTTCTGATTTTTAGATTTTATATTTTATATTTTTTTTATTTTCTTTTTCAATATTGGAAAGTAAATGCAATATAGTAAAAGGCAAGGTAGAATATTTATAAAAATGCACAAAAATGCTCCAAAATTCAGAAAATAAATGTTTTTGGTATTTTTAAGGTTTTTTACTGTTTTTATGATTTTTGGGGATTTTTCAAGATGTTTTTGGGATTTTCAAATATTAAAATAAAGCAAAACAGTAGAAATCAGGCTGGCTGTGACGAAAATGCAATTTAAAATTAGCAACCAGTAGCAAAAATGTTTCACACTATTTTTCAAATAAAAGTAACAAAATAAGGAAGAAACAGAAGCTGAGTTTGTACTTTTTGGGTTTTTCTGCTATTTTTTATAATTTTTTGAAGTTTTTAAGAGTTTTTAATTTTTTTTTAGTGTTTCTCTTTTGAAGTTTTTACTGATTTTTGGACTGACACTAAAAGATAATAAAATAGACACTACGTGATTTTTTTGGAATTTTTCAAAATATATTTATATTTTTTATGGGTTTTCTAATGCAAACAGGGAAATAAATGCATGTTTTTTATTTTTAATAAATATGAAAATGCAATAAATATGCAATGCAAAAATGTAGTGTGAATCTATAATGCAACAGGGACTTAATCCTATTTTTGTGGATTTTTAGGAGGCTAAAAGGTATTTTAAATAATTAGAACAAGCTTCCAAATATTAATAAGGCCTGGCAGGGGTATAAGTGTAAATATCATAACATCCAGGGGCAAATATGCAAAGTTTCCACAAATTATATAACAATATTTTGCATTTAATGGATCAAGTCTAAATACCAAAACCCGCAAGGGGGTTTGAGCAATTAACCCACCAGGGCGCGTGACTTGCACGCGCCTGGGAAGGGTATTTTTGCAAATATCAGAAGCTAGGGGGTTCAGTATGCAAGATGTCCAAGAAATATTATACTAAATATGGAATTTAAGGTACTGAAGATAAATGTTCAAACCCGGAGGTGGTTCCCTGCAAAATTGCCAAGACACGTGCGTGAGCACACGTGACCTGGCAGGGGTATCCCTGTAATATTACAAAACACTGAGGGTAGACATGCAATAAGTCCCAAAGTTTTTAAACTACATCTGCAACTTTAAATACTAAATGTAAATGCAAAGAGGCGCAGGGGTGAGGGTGCAAAATACCCACGCCGGGCGCGATCCAACGGCGTAAGTAGCCTCACTTAAACACGTGGACGCTCCTGATCAGCCGATACCGCTTCGATTCAGTGGTCCAGATTAGATGCTGCGATGAAGATCGGACGGCTGAGGCAGATGGAGATCGGACGGTGGCTGGTTGATCTGGAGGGGTGCCCCAATCGGACGGCGGGGAAGCTCGGAGGAAGAACAGGGAAGAGTGCCGGCGAGGGCGAACTTCCCCGAGCTCGTTCTCGGGCCTCCGACGATCTGGAAGCTTCAAAATGGGGCTGCGACCTCCTGAGGTCTGTCTCTGTCTCCTGGTGGCTTCAAAACACCTCGGCGAAGGCCGAGGTACTCGCTGGCGGTCGGCGGAGCTGGGGGGCTTCGCGAGCTCCGGCGAGGTTCCAAAACTGCCTCCAGGCGCGAATCGAAGAACTTTGACCTGCAAAAACGATTAGGAGGTCCAGGGCAAACTGCCTGGACCTCTGGATGGAAGCGGGGGTGTGTGGAGTGTCGGGACGATGGTCGGCCGGAGATGCGTTCCGGCCAAATGGATGAATCGGTGATTGAAGCGAGGAAACTCGAGATTTTTTTGGGGTTTTTGATCCTTAGACTGAACCTAAGCTAACTAAAGCAAAATAAACAGGGGAGATGGCATCCTCAACGATATAAATCGGAGGGAAGGTTACCTCGACCGCCTGGTTTGGGGGAGGTACTGGAGACGCCTCCGACTTCCTCTGCTCTGGCTGAATGAATGCTGCTGAAGCTGTCACCTCCAGGAAGACTTGGAGCACGAGCGGAGCGAGGAAGGGTGGACCGAAGGTGTTCAACCGGAGGGAGGAAGAGGTGGGTCTGGTTAAGTAGATGGTGGAGTGCGTGACTTCGAGGGAAGATCACGAGCGAATCGAGCAGATCTGGGGAGATCTGAGGAGTCGGCGATGGAGGTGATTGATCGAGGAAGAGGTTTCGTGAAGGAAGCGGCCGCAGAGGATGAGCGGCGCACCCTCGAAAAAGGCGCGAAGACAGGGGGAAAACGACGCGCGCTACGGGCTGGGAGGAAGAAGACAGACTGTTGACCCGCCGGTCAACAGTCGCAAGCTCCTGGTTGGTCCACGTGGACCAACCAGGAGAAAGAGAATAAAAAATGTTTTATTATTTCATTTAAAAATAGAAATAAGTCGAATTAAATTAAAGTTATAAAATGAAAATTATTTGTTATTTTACGTAGTATTTTATTATGATTTTTATTTATTTTTATGATACATATTTTTACAAGTTTACTTTTTAGCCTTATATAGGTATATTACCTATGTATTTTAATACTTTTATTTTTATTTTGTATTTTTAATTTACTTATTTTTGTTTATTATTTTCTAAGATTATAACATACTTTTATATACACAAATATATTTTTATTTTATTTTTCTGATATGTTTTGTATATTTAATAAAATACAAGTATATTTTACATAGGTATGTATATATGTATTGAACATATACAAGTATTTTTATTTTTGTTTTTATTTAGGTTTTTATTCTTCTTTTAATGTACATAATTATTATAAGTATTATTTACAACATTATAAAAGTATAAAAAAAATGAGTAAATAATAAAGAATAAATTGAATATTTTAATATGTACAAGTATACAATGTGGGTCCAAAAGTCAACTTTCAAACCGTAGCTCCGCCAAATGCGAAACCACCACCACTAAATAGTTTATTTTATTCTATATACAATTAAAGGTGAGTATGCTGCATTTGGAGTTGACAGTTGTGAGATACGGGTCTGGGAAGTTGGGATTCTGGATTCTTATTCAGACCATAACTTTTTATCTGTACATTATTTTTTGTGAAATCAATTTTGTATTTTTCTTTACTAATTTATCTACAACTTTCATGTACAGAGTTTCTTTATTTGGTGTATAAAAAGTGGAACCAAAAATAGGTCCCAAAATGAATAAAGAATGAATATAATGTATAGGTGTTTTATCTGTGTTTCTGACCTTATCTCCCCCTACTTTATTCCTTGTCGACCTATTCATCAAGATGCCTAGGTCTCGGGGGTTTTGGGTCATAAAATATCTACAATATTTTATTCTTTTTCTTTTCTTTATTTATTCTATAATTTTGGCCTTAATTACAGTATTTTATACAGTGTTGAGATGCACATGCATGGATGCTAAGATGATGGTTTTAATGCTATTTACAGGCATTTGCTAGGGTTTTAGGTGCCAAAATGATAGAATAAAGATGATGAAATGTGGCTTCATCACAACCTAAAGGCTCCGTTTGGTTGCAGGGTTGGACAGGGTTGGGTTGGCCCAACCCGGAGTACCCCTCCTTCCAACTCTCCCAATCCTCCTCACAATTTACTATTCATAGGGGTACCCCAACCCAACCCACCCCTGCCCAACCCTGCAACCAAACGAAGGGTATGTTCTTCGCCGGATGTTGGAGAAACCGAGGGCTTTCCTCCGATTGTGGCTTCAAGTGGTATCCAACGAGGAGGATCCATGAAGCTCAACAACTTCATTTCAATGTTGCAGCAATGGTTGATAAACACTGGATCTCGCCCGGTTACTAATATGCCATCACCTAGACGTGGATTCTTCCCACTGTCATAAGGAAGGAGGGATCGAAGGCAAGTGGGGTCACTCCTTGTAATGGTGGATGATTTGTGGTCAATGGGCTTCGATCCATTTTATGGAGAAGGGAGGAGCAAGATTTGGGGACGAATATTCAGGTTGCAGATAGGGATTTGGGTCGTCGATGATATCTGTAGAGGACGAGGTTCTGTTGGCAGCCTGATTCATGAAGTGATTGGGGGAGGTGATCAAGGAGGAATTGAAGATGTATGATGGGTGATCGATGGTGGAGAGATCAACATGAATGTCTTCGCACATCTTGAGATGGAGGAGGTTGGGTGACTAGTGGTCAACGTGTTGGGGTGGAGTTAGGTGCTCTGATTGGGTTGTCGAGCATGAAGCAAGATGTTAGGGTATCATTGGTGATCGTGGGCCTTGCAAGATATGGCGTAATATCCGGTGAAGGTGGTTGGGATCAGCAGACAGAAGCGGTGGAGGGGGGTGGGGGAGGAGGACATGGGCAGCGGAGGAGGAGGAGGAGGGAGGGGAGAGAATGGACTTTCATTATCTTTCTATTAAATGTTAAGATCTTGTGTCCCAAAAGATAATGTTCATTTGGGACGTGGATGGATGCCAACTAACCTAAGGGGCACAAGTGATAGAATGACAAGAAGTCGATGGCACAACTGATATTCCAAAAAAGAGAGTGGCATATTGTAATATCTCAAAGGGGCACAACTAATAAAAACCCCTACATGTTTATGTGTATTCATATGTAATCAGCTTAGTTTCTGGTACCCATAAGTGAATCTCAAACTCGAACTCTTACCCACATGTGTAGTAACTTTCAAACCCAAAGTCATCCAAACATAAATGAGATGGATCTCGAGTCATTAAATAGAGAAGTTTTGAATCAGGTATCCAATGAATACATCAAGATTAACATCTATCGACTCGAAAATCCTGCGATCGGGTTAAGGTGTAAATAATCAGGTCGTTGCGACCCGAATTGTGAGGCTAAGTCGATCAAGAAAACAAAGATCACCAAAATAAAAATCAATCAAGGAACTCAAATAACGGTCTCACTATTTTAGTTAACCTGGTATAACTACCAAGGTCGAACACAAGGAGCATGGTTTGGTAAACCTACGAAGTAGTCGAGATTCAAAAATAAAAAGAAATAAACTATTTTTGGTGGATTTTTGGTTTTGCAATTTTTTTTTTGTAATTTTTCAATTAATAAAAAGATGTAAAAGAAATCAAAAGGTCACAATCAAGCAATTATTTAACACACCAAAATAGACCAGAAAATTAAAATAAAAATATTTTTGATTTTTAGAATATTCAAGTGTTTTTGGTATTTTTCTTAGATTTTTAGTTATTTTATAAAAACGAAACAAGGCTAAAAATAAGAAACAGTGTGCAGTAAGAATTTAAAGGCACTTTAAAAATACCTAAAGTGTCTGTAAAATTCTAGCAACAATTTTATGAGAAACTAAAAATAAGAATCTAACTACAGAGAAGATATTACATTTTTTTATTTTTTCTTACTTTTTAACGTTTTTTCTTAGTTTTTTAGTATTCTTCAATTTTTATGGTTTTTATAAATCCAAATGCAATGAAAATTTGAAAGAAGTAAAACACAACCAAACAAACAATCAGTAATTTTTTTGGATTTTTTTAGAGTGTTTTTAATATTTTTAGTTGATTTTTAAATCTGGACAGAAGTAATTTTTAAGGTTTTTCAATTTTTAAAAATACCAAACAAAAACAACATGAACCCAACAATTTATAACATGTCAGGAGCCATGTATCCAAATTTCATGAATTTTGGACGAACTTTGCTATTTATTCAAACCAATCAAAGAGGCACAACACACAAGGACCTAAATGTAATTATGAAAAAGTTTTCAGCCGAACAATAACGCGTGGAAAGAGTACATGGCTAGATATGCAAAAAGTCCAGATCGCACGAGGACGACACTTGAAACATACAAGCAGGGGTATAAGTGTAATTCCTATTTATAAAACTTCATTTGATAACAGCAATAAAATCTAGGTAAGAACATAAAAATAACCTACAAGGCACGTGCCAGAGCACGTGAACTACACTCAGAGGGACCAAATTGCAAATAAAAGAAACATGAGATCCTAAGTGCAAACTATCCAAAATAAAAACAGCTACAGAAACTATTTACAGGACTACGAAATAAATGCAAAAAGCAAAGATGGCCTAAGTGTAAATTACCCTTCTTATTACAGATCCAACGGTTGAACGGGTCCTCAATTAAGATCGGACGGTAGAGAGTCTCGGACACCGATTCGGCGATGGGCGTGTGAGATCTGATCCTCAGATGGATCAGATGGTCAAGAGCTCCCCAGAGACGAATGGTCACGATCAGAACTGGCGGGAGACTCGATCCAACAGTGGAGACACCTCCTGAAAGAATGGCGAAGAACTCACCTCCGATGAGCTTCAACCGGCTGCTACGTGCGACTGAGGCATCCTCCGAGGCTGCTAGGATGGGGAAAAGGAAGCTGATGACGATCCGCAGTTGCTGATATGCTCCGATGAGTCCAGGGACATCTGGAATGCTCTGGCAAGGCGAGGGACCTGGAGCTGCTGTGCTCTGAAATCCGAACCTCCAGATGAGGTTCTCTAGCATCCACACCTGCATAGATGAATCACTGGGTCGAGGGTAAAATGTCTTGACCCATTAGTACATGAAATGGGTGAAGGGCGAGGCAGAGCATGGCCCTCCGGCGAAGCGACAGCAGAGGAGGGCCCAATCCCCGTTCCTGGATGAACCGAGGTGACTAAAGGAACGTAGAAGGTGGGGAGAAGGCTGATGAAGGTGGTCAGGTCGTCGGAGCAACGGAAAGAGGGTTCGACAATGGCGAACGGAGCTGAATGACTAAAGTTGACCAAAACCTAAAAACTCTAATCTAATGCGGCTAAGACTAAAATGAAGCTACCTGATGGGCGGAGTCGTCTGGGCTGGAGGTCGGGAACCTCCTGGGGTCATGGCCTTGATGGAGCGACGAGTCCAAAGGCTGAGCCCACCTCACGACAGAGCACAGCGGAGTATACGCCGGATCTGAGGCTTCTGACGCCCGAATCCTTACTACGACACTCTCTAACGGAAGTTGTCACTCATACGAAGAGAAGGAGGTCATCGGAGACGAGCGGGCGACCAAAGATGCGGAAAAAGTTGCGGCTCAAGGAGGCTATATACCCAGCAGTGTCCGAGAAGATGGGAGCAAGGGTGCGCAATCCGAGGAGCGGATCCCTAAAGGTGACATCGGGCGAGAATCGTGGATCATTCCTCGGTACTCGGACCATCCAATCGAAGGAAATGGTGGACGGGTCGGTTCATGAAAAATCAGAGAAGATCGGGCAAAAACCGTATCCGCAGAGGAGGTGATCCAGGGGGCAGTTGACCGGGGTCAACAGTCGACCTTGGACCAATCAGAAAATAGGGAATAGAAAAGATTTGTAAAATAATTTAAAAATAGAAAATGAATTTATTTAAAAAATATTTTCAAAATGAAAAATGTTCATTTTTTTCAAATTATTTTTTTTGTGATTTTTATTTATTTTTTTGAAAAATAAATTATGATATATATAATATATTATATTATATACATGTATAAAATACCTAGGTATTTTATATTATTATTTTTATTTTCTTATTTTTGTACAAATACTCTAAGTTTATATTTTATTTATTTACAACATAAAATTTAGAGTATAAAATAATTTTTATTTTATTTTTATTGGCTATTTACAAGTTAAATAAATATGAGTATGATACATATATACATGTGTTATGTACAAGGGGCTAGAGAGAGAATTTTATTTTTACTTTAATTTTATTTTTCTAATTTTTTTATTTTTAGAAATATATAGAAGGTAGTAGAAATACATTTTTATTTTATTTTTGTGAAAATAAAATATGTACATATAAGAAGGATTATACACAAGGTGGAGTGGCCCTATCTCTCTCTACTTATTTTATTTGACGATCGAGCCCATATTGGGATCTATTTTGCAACATGATGGGGAAATTGATGGAGATGTTACTAATAGAATAAATGCAGGCTGGCTAAAGTGGAGAGGAGCCTCCGCTGTTCTCTGTGATAAGAAAATTCCTTTAAAAATTAAAGGAAAGTTTTACAAAGCAGCCGTGAGACCTGCTATGCTTTATGGTTCTGAATGTTGGCCTGTGAACCATAGACATGTGCAGAGAATGGTTGTAGCAGAAATGAAAATGCTAAGATGGATGTGTGGACATACACGTAAAGATCGGATTCGGAATGATGCAATCCGAAAGAACGTTGGTGTAGCTCCGATCGAGGATAAGATGCGAGAAAACCGTTTAAGATGGTTTGGTCATTTGCAAAGAAGGTCAACTGATGCACCGGTTAGGAGATGCGAGTGTTGGGATGTTGAGCCGGCCAAGAGAGGGCGAGGACGGCCCAAGAAGTGTTGGAAAGAGACTATACGAAGGGATCTTAGTTTTTTGGATATAAGTCCGAGATTGACCCAAGACAGATCTGAATGGAGGCGAAGAATCCATGTAGCCGACCCTACTTAATTGTGGGAAAAGGCTTTGTTGTTGTTGTTGTTGTTGATCGAGCCCATATTGGGCCCTCTCTTGGGTTTAGGTTAGTCAATATTTATTCTAAATATTTCCTTCTTTTTTATTCTTTATTCTTTTATTTTTGCATAAATACATGCTAATTATTGATATTTAACAAATGCATGCTGATGGATAATTTATTGTATTTACAACTATATGCATGATGTTTTGCCAAGATTTTTAGCTAAAATAAAAGAATAAAGAGTGATGAATGAGTATTCATCAACATCCCTCCTTAAATCCTCTATACATGTTGGGTATCATCCCTTCATTACAACAAATCTAATTGTGGCACACATAATTTAATATTTATTATTATATCTTTAGTTGTTAAGTTTATAAAAAATACTACTTATGATAAAATTGTATTCGTTTATTTAAGTTCTCAATGGATATCGTATTAATTATTTTATTACTTTTAATTAGCCACATAGAAATGGTTAATATAAATGGTAGAAAAAAATTTAACAAATAATTACCATTCATTATCACAAAATAGGTACATCGTAAAACTTATTATAAAATCTATCACTATTTCATCTGTTGTTAAATATTTTTTTTATTTTTTTGATAAATAAGAGGGTGATCTCCCGAGTTGGGAGTCACTGCAGAAATTGTTAAATATATAATGATAATATTATTCATTGTAAATTATTTTTATATTTGAAATTAATGACGAATGCGATATCCATTTTATATGATTAGTGTTGTTGCATACATAAGTGCTTATCCGTATATATTTTCAAATGTTTAGTTGATCATTGCTTATTTTTTAGTTCAAAATGTAGTGATCATTGCCAACGATATAGTAGTAGATACGATATTTGTCACAAATTTCAAATATAAAAAAAGATTTCACAATGGATAATATCATTATCATATACTCAACAATTTACGATGTAATGATCAACTTTAAAGAAAGGATCACGATAAATCCAATTTTTTGTAGTGATTGTATGAATCTTTAGCAACCAACTTAACATATGTTGCTAAGTTACAAGAACAAAGATAATTTTGTCAAGGAACATTCAAATTACTGGTTAATATAGTATAATATTATCGTAGAATATTATCCTTAAATAAAGCAATTTATGTGTGGATTAACTAACAAACTAAATGATCAAATCATAATTACATCATTGATTATATCTTTATCTACTAGAGATGTAAAAGGATGGATACAGATATAGGTGTTACCATATCTTTATCTATTTTTAAATATGATCAAGAATGTTGATACATATATTGATGGATATTAGAACTATTTTACCATATATATATGCTTAAAAAATGAATATGAAAGTAAAATGGATTCTGATCGCATATGAGTAATATCAGAGATACTATATAGATTAGCTTAAATATACATGTATTAGAAGAAATACACATGATATAAATTAAATAAATGTGCTTATAACATAACATTTATACAAAATTTGGTGAAAAAAAGGTAAAATTATGTTAAAAATATGGTTACAAACAAGTCTACGACTATATTTAATATATATATATAAATAAATAAATGGATGTATGAAAATTGATACGTATGTTCGAGGATATTAAAATGATATTAATATCTGTATCTATTTTAAAATTGACACGGATGCATTCGGATATCTAAGTATGTATAACACAAATATATCGGATATGTCCGTTTGCATCCTATTATTTAGGATAATATGATATTTACATCTTCTTTATCTCTTAAATTATCCGAAACAACCATGAGGAATAATCCTCACATATTTCTTATAGATCCTCTCATCAATGTCGGCAGGTGTTAGAATAGACAAATTAACTAACATGGGAAATATACCTGTAGAGCAAAAGGAGCAAAAATAAGGAGGGCATGAATGCTAACATTCCACGAGACGAATTCTAACTTCCAACTATTTCAACCCAACCCAACCCACTTGCATGCGTGCACAACATGTCTGTCCATGCAAGGAAGCTTCCTCACACTCCTCCCTATCCCCCCCTCTGAAGCTCTTTGACCACACGCCCACACGAATCACACACAGACAATTAGCTGTCAATGGCGGGCGGATTAGACTCATTGATCACAACACGTTGGATCACGACTTCGGCTCCTCATACGTATCAGAAAGTAGTTTTGTCTCTCTAGAAATTTGAAAGTGGTCAGCCTCCCTTTTTGTGGCTATGGAGAGTCCACACTTGCTCTCCTTCCTTGTTCGGTTTGCCTTCTCAGGAAGATTCCTCCCATTTCATCCACCTCTCTCTCTCTCTCTCTCTCTCTCTCTACATATCTATAAATCTTTGTTGTCCCATATCTTCCCCTTGGTGTCTGCTCCTCTTCCTCTCCCTCCATCTTTCTCTCCCTAGAACCATCTGATTTTTGGTTCTAAGAGCTTAAGCACTTTCCATGGACTCGTCTGCATGGATGGGCGACCGTACGGCTCTAAGCTTAGGGCTCAACATTGCGCCCGTCTGCTTCCCTCTACCCCAGACTCCTGTAAGCCCTCTTTCTCCCTCTAGATCTGTATATCTTCCAGTTTCACTACGTATAAGTTACACGAATCTGTTTATCTTTGAATTTTAGCTGAACTTGGAGTTCTTGTGGGAAATAAAAAATTTGATCCTAATTGTTGTTTATCTAATGATTGTAATTAACTATTATGCAGAAGGTTGAGTTGAAGAACTTCATGGATGAGAAGATTCCCAGTGGAGTCCCAATCAAGCATGAGGTGAGATACGATATCTAAATTAATATATCTCTCTCATAATTGTTAGAAACAGGTTTTGATTGGTTGTTGAAAATTGTATCAATCGATCACAGGTTAATGCATTGGAGGCTGAGCTGAGCAGGGTCACCGAGGAGAACAAGAAGCTCAACGAGATGCTCAAGAACATGTCCGAGAGCTACAACGCTTTGCGCAACCAGGTCATGGACCTCATGAAGGGGGCGTCTTCCGAGACGCCCTCGCCGCCGCCCCAGAAGAAGAGGAAGGCGGATGATCAAGAGGTCGGCGCGCTCGTGAGAGTTGGCGATGGACCGGATGACAGCACCTCAAGCGAGGACTCCTGCAAGAAGCCGAGGGAGGAGGTGAAGGTGAAGGTCTCGAGGAAGTTTGTCAAAACCGATCCCAACGATACTAGCCTGGTAAGCCATAAACATCTCGAGATCAACAGTGCTCGACTTGATTAGATGTCGAATTATGTACTTAACGATTTTTCTTCGTATTTCTAGATCGTAAGAGATGGATACCAGTGGAGGAAGTACGGTCAGAAGGTGACTAGGGACAATCCGTCGCCTAGGGCTTACTACCGGTGCTCCTATGCACCGGCATGCCCCGTGAAGAAGAAGGTCCAAAGGAGCATAGAGGATCCCTACTTGTTAGTTGCCACTTATGAAGGCGATCACAATCATCCCCATCCTCTACCCAACCAGGCTCCTCTGGGGGCGAACGGGGTAAACCGATCGCTCTCAGCGGAGACCCCAAGTTCCAAGGTCCCAATTCAGAAGCTCGAGCACCGCGCTCCTCCTACCGGTCATAGCTCAAGGATGGATATGGACAATCCGGAGTTCAAGAAGCTACTAGTCGAGCAAATGGCCTCTTCATTGACGAGGGATCCCAATTTCACCGCCGCCCTAGCCAGCGCCATCTCCGGGAAGTTCTTCCAGTTGGCGCCGACGCCAAAGTAAGCGAAGGATCCGAATGCCATGATTCTCCATTCTTTCAGACTTTTTTTGCAAAAAGCCACAGACTAGATGAGCAACGGGCTTCCTCTCTCGCGGCGGGAAAATCCGACCTGGCCGTTTTTGAAAGAAAAGTTGGGATCTTAGTGTGATACTTCTCTGCCTTTAGGGGCGGAATATAATTTTTTTTCTATTGGAAGAAAATTGTTAATTTACTGGAGGTGCGTGAGAGGAAGAGTTTACCCTCACAACCTTAATTACAGCTGTAAATAGAAATTTTTATTGCATAAAGTAGAAATTTATTTGGAAATTTCAAGCATCGGATGTCTTTGTATCTATATTTGGTGAGTAAAAAAAATAGCTCACATCTTAATATTTTGGAGTATTAAGTTAGATTCATATCCTGTGGGCAGAGTTTAGACTCGTCGACACATGCAATTGGCCAGTTGTCATTAAAACACGTCAAATCTTAGTCAAGATCCGCGCCAGATATTTCAGTATATAAATATAATATGGATTTTTACACATACGCCGTTCGAAGTTTTTAAATTATTCTTATCCCCCTATTATGCTCCTATTTTTTTGCAATTGTCGCTCTCCTATTTCAATATCTAAGGGCCCGTTCGGTAGGAGAATAAGCAGGAATAAGGATTGGGAATAAGGGGAATAAGGGTCTATTCTCCGTTCGGCTGGAGGATAAGAATAAGGAGAATAAGGTGAAATAAAGGTAGGTAAGGTGGGATAAAGATATGAATAAGAGTGAAATAAGATGAAATAATGGGGAATAGTCGTACCACGGGGAAGCGTGTTGGGGGCTTATTCCCCTTATTCCATTCCACCTTATACCCCAAACGAACAGGGCCTAAGAAATTCACATTTGTTGCTCTCGTTTAGTGTAATATAGGGACAAAAGTATAAAATGCGGAAGGACAAGACCAACGGCAAAAATAAAGTTAGTGGCATAAATTTTATTTGAAAAACTTGAACATACTTAAATATAATAATTCCAATAACTAAAATAAAATTGATCTAAAGACACCGAATAATATCTGTTGCGATATCTTCTCTAGTTAAATATATAACATCGAATATTATTCGTTAGTTGATTCTTTAAATTTGGAATAACTATCATATTCATTACTATATTCCTAGTATCGAAGCATATAACTACAGCTAATCGTTGACTTTTCCTTGTAATCTTTATTAAAATTAGCTATGACTAATACAAATTGTAATGAAGAAAGCAATGAAACCGTTAGCATAGACTATGATATTTGTTATTAACTGCAAGAACAAAAATAGATTTTCAACTATTGCTATTTGTTATATATTTAACCTTTGAAGATATGACAATGAATATGCAAATTATCTGTTATCTTTTTGACAATGATATAATAAGATTTTTTACTAGATATTGTGACAACGGATTTTTACACTTGTACTTTTGATCCGAGTTTCTCCTGTAATACGTAGACCTTATTTTTTTCTGCAATTGAACTTATGCCATTATATGCATACAAACTTCAATATTTTTTTAAATCCGTATTTTCTCGTTTATTGTTAAATATACAGTGATGATTATTATTCATTCTATTTTGATTTTTTTATATTAGAAATCAGTAGAAGATGCAATATCCATTATTGCTATATCATTAACGAGGGTTTATCAATTACTAATTTTCAAAATTCAAGTTAATAATTATCATCATTATTATTATTTTAGTTCTTCGTCGAGGGGATCCGGTGTGCTTAGTCGTTGTGGCAATAACTTAGTCTATTCTATGAGCTGCAATTATTTATGATGCCAACTATTTTTTTGTCTTCTCTTGACGGTGCCATTAAAGTGAAGAGTCCCTATTCGGCAAGAAATTGACTTTTGTTACAATTATTTGAAACTTTTATAAAGTTTCTATAAGATGCTACAGTATCTTTCCAATCCCACGTTGAAATCTTACCGTGTATCGCACAGGTTCCAATTTAACTATTTTTTTCGTGAAAGTACTATACACCTTTATTATTTAATCATGATTTTGTTATATAAGTTTTCCCTGACCTTGGAAATATTATTGGGTAAATTAAAAAAACAGGGCTCACCTGTGCAGATTTTTAATTATAAGTCTCATTTTTCACATGTAAGGAAGAGGGGTCTCAACTTTCAACTTCACTTTCACATATATTGGTAGGTTGCGGAGAACTGCGTGAGACAGAGAAAAAAAATTAAGCCCATCTTTGTTATATTTATAAAAAATGAGGCTCTAAATTAGGAATTAATCCATAATTGGGGATTTTTTTTGTAATTTATCCAAATCTTTTAGCATAGACAAGACAAGACTACAACAACCATAAAAGTAGTGAAACAAGAGAAATGAAGGACTAACAATTCATTACAGAATAAGAACAACTATACAAAATAACTGGACTAAAGGGTTTCGAGGTATGTCGTACTCGACTGAGCTTGCGAGAACAAGAGAGGATCAGAGATTTCAAGTGGAGAGAGACACCATGATGGGAGAGTTCGTATCGAGTTGATGTGATCCATTCTCTTCCCTAAAGATGTATTTATAGTGTATGCCCTTGCGTCGTCCATCCCCTTCCTAAGGACCCTTTAGTTATGGTCTTCGAGAGACATGTCCCTCGCAACCGCTGATTGTGGTTCTTGAGCATTCCGTCATTCCATGAGACTTGTTTTACCATCTCCCATTTCATCGAAGTGGTTAAACTTCTACACTCCCATTACTCGTATATTGTATAGGAATGTCTGCAGTGAGGTTCATTGATCACAAAAACCTCTTCCTCGACTCGTGCATTCCTGAGTCCCTTCAAACCAACTTGTTTGATGTATATACATGTTATTCCCTTGGTCGGAGAATCAACTAACATTTCACTTGTACGTATATAGGTTATATAATGATGTTGGATTTCATTGTACTCTATTTTAGAACTATTAACTCTACTATTGATCAAACTTATCGCAACTTGATTATCACAATATATTTCAATTGTTCTCTTGACCAATTCAATATTTAAGTTTTCAAGTATGCTTTTGATCCAAAATGCATGAGTGGTGTTTGTGTTACATGCAAGCCTTCTGCTTCTATCTAGATATATATCCTGATTTCTTGCTACCCAAGAAACATCTTCCACCAAACATGAAAAGGTAACTTGATGTAGATTTCCCATCATCCGCATCTACTCTGAAATTTGCATCAAAATATCCTACTACCTCAAGTTATTCATCTCGATACACTAGTTTCAAATGTACAGTTCATTTCATATATCAAAAAAATCTCCTTTACATCTTCTGAATGTATTGGTATGGAATTAATTTGATAACTACTAATGGATAACTGGATAAGACAAGTAAGGTTGAGTGCATATCATCACGTACATAAGACTTCCCACCACTTGTTCAAATGGAATTTAAAGAGTTCTACCTCTTTTCAGGACACTGACTCTTACTAAGTTTCTTTCTAATCAGAAGTGGTGTAGGAGCCAGAATGTTGTTCTGTAATCCAAATGTCTTCAATGTAATTTGTAAATATTTTTATTAACTAAGACTCAATGTCCTCATCTCCCTATCTCTTATAATTTGAATTCTTAGAACATAAGATGCTTCACCAATATCCTTCATCTTAAATTCATTACTCCATTTCCTTTTAATTTCATTGAGCATTCCTACCCGCGAGTAGAATGGCATCCACATATAATGACATAATAGTAAACTTACACCTCTCTTCATGATATATACACAATTATCCAACTTATTTGTAAAAAATCCAATTTTCTTTACATATAAACTCTTTCCTCATGCCCTTCTACATGAAAATCACCAGATTTCTACATATATATCTGAAGAGCCTCTAGCTACCATACCTAATTCAACCGGATTAATGATCGAATTAAATATTTCGTTCGTTGTAGTCAGGTAAATCAAGACTGACCAAAAACTACTTATATTAATCGAATTAAACACAAGCGGTAATTTTTTTTATTTTACTTGGGCAAGCTCGAGGTCGAACTCAGTGAGGCAGCTTTCTCCTTAGGTTAATTTGAAGTCAATTTCGATGTTAGATTTTTAGCAGAATATTTTTTGATTTTTATGCAATTAAAGAAAACTACGATGCAATTCGAGCCAAATTTTAAGTTAAAACATAAATTATAACCAAATGAAGTCGAAAAATGATGAAATTTGACCGGAATATGAAATGCAATGAAACTAAGCTATTGCATTTTTTTTGGAATTTTTAGACTCTAAATGAATTAATTATGAATTAAATATGAATGCAGGGTAGCTTTTGCAAAGTTAATTTTAGCAAATATAAAAGTATATTATTTTTAGATATCAAAATTATCCTAGATGGTTCTATGTGAGATGAATCCAGAAAAATTGACAGACCTAAAAATGATGTATATTAGACCTATTAAAAATCAATTAAGCAAAATAATATTTATTTTATTCAGGCCTCGTGATGCGTGCGAATGATGTGATTCTTGGATACGAAGTAGAATAACTTAAACTAAACCTATTGTGATTTTTTGGTGATTTTTGGAGCAACACATAATTTAATATGGAATTTAAGGCACATAGTGGCAAAACTATGTAAATTTCTACAAAAATAATAATATTAAATTCTCGAAGCTTAAAAAAATATGACAAGTGTCCACAATGATAAAGCACAAATTTCTCTACAACATGCAATTTTTGGAATTTAAAAATGACACTAAATGAATGCCTAAATAAACGTGCAAATATAGAGATCAATATGCAAACAGGAATTAAAATTGCTTAAATCAAAACATGCGTGCAGGGACTAAAATGCAATTACATATAATGCTGGGGGTATGTGTGCAAAATTTCCACGGGAACACATGCGCCTCACGTGATGCTCTTAGCAGGGACTGAATTGTAATTTGGAAAACTTGAAGGGGCCTCAGTGCAAAATGCCCAGACCGCATGTGAGAAACATGTGAGGAGCTAGGCTCGGACGACATCGGAGGCTCGAACTGTGGCTCGGGTGTGTTGGAGGCTCGGGCATACTTCGGGATAGCTTCGGGAGCTCTGAGCCTAAGGGTTGGGGAAGAGGCTCGGAGGAAGTGACGTGGCGCACGATGGATCGTTCAATCAATGAGGATCAAACGGCTGTTGAAGCTGGATATGTGGCATGCCTTGGGACCGTTAGATCGTGATGGATCCAACGATATCTCGAGCTCCTCGATAGGTTGACGTGGATCACTGGAGACCATCCGATCAAGATGATCGGACGGTAGCTGTAGCTCCTACTCCTTCTCGTCGCCGCCTCCTGCGGCAGACATGGCTGGGCTCTGACGAAGCCTCCGAAGCTCTGCCGCCTTGGTTCTCGCTCGATACTGATCTCTGGGGGCTCCTAAGCAGAATGGGAACAATCGTGGGAGTTTCGCAGAGCGACCGGAGCGTCTGGACGAGGCAGAGGTGGTCTGTAAGCCGGAGGCGACGAAGCTCGAAGTAGCTCCGGTGATGCTTCCGACTAATGAAGAAAATGGTACCTGCAGGGTTAGTGACTATAGCCCAGGCGTGCAGGTGCTCGCGTGGAGTGCAAGGAGCGACTGGAGGCCTATGAGGCAAAGTGGGTAAACGCCGAAGGGCTCCTCCACCGTGAGGGGCGGAGCAAGGATCGGAGATGAGTCGATGGGTTGTGGTGGCGAACGGAATGATGCACGAAGATGGGAGCTCCAGGCGGAGCTCGATCGATGGGCGGTGGAGGGTGGTATAGAGCGAGGCGGCCTAATAAATTAGGAGATGGTCGGAGGAAAAGAAGAAGAAGAATGGAGGAGAAATGAAGGAGGCTACCTGGGAATGGAGGCTCGGGGAGGAGTCTCCGGTCGTCGCTCGAGGGTCGGTAGAGGCCCGAGCTGTAGCAGCTCGCCGGGGAAGCTGCTAGCACGGTGGAGCTCGTTGTGAATCTTGCCAGAGATGGAAACACCGTCGTTGTTCGCTCTCAGTCCTAATCTCTATCACCGATAGGTAGAAGAGAGCTCTAGGATCTCTCGTGCAAGGGCGGATGGTGTTGAAGCTCACCGGAGGTGGAGTATTTATAGGAAGAAGATGGAGGTCCATGCGATGGAGGGAGTGGTTTGCGTGGGGTTTGTGGAGCAAAGGAGAGGTTGTCGTGGGGTGACTGAGTAGCCGCGAGGATGAAGGGAGTAAGGGCTCCATCGTAGGCTAGTTGGAGAGTGGGGCGAGTGGCAGAGACGACGGAGAAAATAGGAAGGGGCCGACGAGTTGGCGAGGTGGGTGACGACGTGAGCAAGGCTTTCTCGGAGGTGGAAGACGATCTAGTGATCCAACGGCGGCTGGTGAGGCGCTAAGAAACGTTTTGGATCAGATCAAGGCGATGCGATCGAAGGGAGAGGGATGCGCCACGTGGCGGGCATAGGTGCGGGTGGAGATGAACGGTTGTGATGGAGATCAGACGTTGATCGAAGGGTCAAGAATGGAGCGGGAATGAAGGACTCTGATGGAGATGATCGGGCAGTGATGGAGTGCGCTACGTGGTGCAATGAGGTGAAGGTGGAAATGATCGGCCCAGATGCGATCCGGGCCTTGATCCAATGGCCAAGATTGAGGCAACAATGAATGGCTGAGATCTGAAGAGGAAGGAGGCAATCTGACGGCCAGGAGAAGGGGGCACGTGGCGAGCGGATGAGCGGGCCGCATGGCGCAACCAGAGGGCACCACATGGCCCAATCAGAGTAGTCGAGGAAGAAGGTGAAATAAGAGGGGGCAAATGGACGAATTTGGAAACACTCGAAACATAAATGTAGTAGAAATCGATGAGATCTACAAGTTTTATATTGACAAAAAATGGAAACGAGGTCAAATGAAGTGATAAAATACAAGGGTATAAATATAAGTACATATAGCATACAATGGGGGCCCAAAACCCAAGTTTTGCATACGAGCTCCGATTTTAATGAAAATGGTCTCATTTTCAAGGTCTCTAAATGTATATTATTTTAAAAATGAGTAGACCTAGATCAGAGGCTGTACGAGAGGGATATATGCATTTTTATGGTCCATGATCTCAAACTTCGATTGGGGTTTTATTGGTCAATTTTACAAGTTAACATTTTTTTGGTATTTTTCTTGTATTAGTGTTAATAATATATACAATATAAAGTTGAATTTATGGGTTTTGGAGTTAGTAAATGTACAAATGAGTGATTTTTACAAGTGACTTTGGCTTCTTATTTAATGCAAATATGGATGCTAAAATGCAGATGTTATCAATGCATGCCTGAATGTTAATTATGTAATATAGGTGGGAATAGGCCTCTAATTACTCGAGAACAAGGCTCTATTTTCAACTTTTAGAGTGATGAATCACATATTCATCAACCCCCATACTTAAACCTTGCTCGTCCCTAAGCAACTAAAATGAAATGCAAAGGTGAAATGAAATTGAGTTCCATACCAAGGTCATATACAAAAGTTGAAAATGGAGCTTGACTCGACTTTTGGATTAATTGCGTGGCGGAACCTTATTGGGATCTGAACTTAAGACCTAACCGGCTTCAAGTTCCACAAGTCTTCTATTCAAGACGCCTCAACAATCAGATCAGAACAAATCCTCATACGTAAATTTCTGATGACTATGATTCTTTTTTGTACTGTGTAAGTGAAAAATAGCTCTCCACATCAGAAATGGCTAAGAACCATCCTCCTCTAACAAGATAACTCTAATTCCCCGGTCCAGTAACTCTTTCCTCGAGGAGGGGGATATTCCCTTCTAAGTTCAAGTGCGACCAGCTCAAGAGGAGGGGGTGGAGAAAAGAATGGACGGTAGCCAGTGTAGCTACCTATCCCAATATGCCTGACAAGTATAGCCAAGTCATCCAGTTGTAAGCTTCTTGCTAATATACATACTCCGACTGCCATTTTCTTTTCACTCAGGCTTGTCTTATTTTTTGGAGTTCTTGCATTTTTTTGAACTATATACAAGGTGCAGCATGTATATCAGGAGTTTTTCCTCTTGAGCCAGTAGACTATCCCTCTTTTGAAGCATTATTGCAACCCACAGCATCCCATCCTTAGATGTCAATACCACTAGACCAGGTTGAGATGCACTACCCTCCATAGAGGAGGACGGATGTTTCCACTCGTGTGCTACTCCAAGCTAAAGGATTCTACCTCCTCACCACCTCATCATTGAAGAGCTACGTGCATTGTGCTTGTCCAAGTTAGGTCACTATCTATAAGAATCATGCGTGTGCACGAGATATTCTATTTAGACTAATCAAGATGACATGTGAACATAGACGTGCGGACTCAAAGAATTAAGTCACTTTGACCTGAAAAAATCTTAACTCCAGTTCCTATAAGGTTCCCCTGAATTTAGGTTGATTAGGGTCAAATCAAGCCCTTCCTCAACATCTATTCATAAGTAGGTTCAGAACCCACTAGCTTTTCACTTTATATATGCTAGATATGCAGATGAAGTGCAAATGACATGCTATCTAGATGAATGCAAGACTCTTTTTTCTTTCTTTTTAGATGCATATATGCAAGAGTAAATAAGAAGCCTTATATTTTGAATTTTTTTTTCAAAAATATACATGTATTTCAAATATACATGTATTTTACAAAACAAATTCAATTTTTACCCACCCCGTAATTATTGTATACTATATACAAAAATATACGAAAGTACGAGCTATAGATAAAGTATATATGTAATATATGCACGCCCCCTATACTTAGCGTGTGCTATATCCTCAGAGCACGAAAAGCGAGGAAAGACATAGATCGTGCTAAGCGTAGGAGAGCTAAAATAACAAAAATGTATAGAAGTCGTCCTGTCCCCTATACTTAGGCTCTTGCAGCCTAAGTGTAGAAGAAGATAAAAAATGGGGTGGGAGAGGTCAAGAGGGGAAATGGATGAGAATATATACATGATGGGCATCTGTCCCCCCTATATTTAAGCTCAGGTCAGCCTAAGTATAGGACAGGAGTGAGTGTGAGAACCGATGGGATCTGGAGGATGTACATCGAATGGTGGATAGACTCGGGTCACTCTCCCCCTATACTTAGGATCTGGTCATCCTAAGTATAGTCGTAAAATGAAAAGATGTGAAGCCGGGGTGAGTGACTGGAGTCACGGGAGGGAGGGAAATAAAATATATACATATCGGAATCTTTTCGATGTTGTTGATGGCGAGAGCTCACTGTTGGAAGGTCTCATGTGTTTCTCTATGTGTGTCTACTGAGTCCGTCTCACGCATGAAAACAATCTAATCAACATGGACTAACTGTTCATTAGGTTCGACAAAGTGTTTCAGCAGTTGTCCATTAACTAGGGATGTCTGTGCTCCATCTGTAAGATCTGAGATTTCTACGCATCCACTACCATGCACAGCGTGGACTATGAACGGACTCGTCCACTTGGATTTCAGCTCACCTTGGAAAACCTTCAGCCTCGCATTGAACAACCATACCTTCTGTCCAGGAACAAAAGTCTTTCGTCTAATAGATCTATCGTACCAATGCTTTACCTTGTCCTTGTAAACCAAACTGTTATCATATGCTCGGTTTCTAACTTCCACAAGTTCATTCAGATCCATCTCTCTGTTTCTGCCATATGTGTGTATTCCAATTGACCTTCTTAATTGCCCATTCGGATTTGTGCACTAATTCTGTGGGCAAATGGCATGACTTTTCAAACACCATTCTGAATGGGGAGGTTCCTAAAGTTGTCTTGTAAGCTGTCCTATAAGCCCAAAGGACCTGATCCAAAATCTGAGACCAGTACTTCCTATTTGGGTGGATAAGCTTCTGCAATATGGTCTTTACCTCCCTATTCGACACCTCTGCCATGCCATTGGTCTGTGGGTGGTAAGGACTAGTGACACCGTGTTCGATGTCGTAATCCTTCAAGAGTTTCTTCACTTCTCTATTCACAAAATGGCTACCCCATTAGATATCAACACTTTGGGGATCCCGAACCTAGAGATGATGTGATCTCTAATAAATTTGCAGACAGCCCTGCTGTCCGCGGCTCGGGTCGGGATAGCCTCCACCCACCTTAACAGATAGTCTACTGCAAGAAGGATATATTCGAATCCATGGCTAACCGGGAATGGGCCCATGAAGTCAATTCCCCAGATGTCAAAGACATCACAAATGATGACAGGCTGCATTGGCATCTCATCCTTGGAACCAATGGCTCCTCCCATTCACTGGCATACTGGGCATGACTTCGCAAAGGTGAGCGCATCGCGAAACAAAGTCGGGCAGTATAAGCTACATTGAAGTACCTTCCATGCGGTCCTCTTCCCGGAGTGGTGTCCTCCTGCCTCCAGACTGTGGCATAAAGTAAGGACACTCTGATATTCCTCTTGAGGAATACACCTCCTCCAAACACAATCCGGTCCTTCAAAGAAAAGGATCAAATCCCAATGGTAATGTCTTGCATCCGACTTAAGCCGGTCTATGTGGCTCTTGGGCCAATCTTTAGGAACTTTCTCGGAGACAAGATAGTTCACTATATTGGTGTACCATGGGAGTGAGTCGATAACAAAAACCGACTCGTCAGGGAAGGGGTCTCGAATAGGCGTATCATCAGAAGTATCCAAATTTTTGAGATGGGAGAGGTGATCAGCCACTACGTTCTTCTTTCCAAGTTTATTTCTAATGTCCAAATCAAATTCCTGGATGAGCAAAATTCACCTAAGAAGACGCGCCTTCGCATCCTTCTTTTCCATTAAGTATCGTAGTGATGTATGCTCCGTGAACACAATCACCTTAGATCCAATTAGATGAGATCTGAATTTATCCAAGGTGAACACTACCGCAAGCATCTCCTTTTCGGTAACTGTATATTTACGCTGAGCAGTATCAAGCACTTTTCTTGCATAGTGCATGGCAAATGGGACGCCATCCCTCCTCTATCCTAACACAGCCCCAACAGCAAAATCTGAGGTGTCCGTCATGATCTCAAAAGGAAGAGACCAATCTGGGGCTTGTAGGATCGGAGCGTCCATGATCATTCCTTGTAATTGCTTAAAGTCCTCAGATATTTATAATCGATAATAAACTTCATGTCTTTGCCTAAAATCTCAGTTAGCGGTCGGGCAATTTTCGAAAAATCCTTGATAAATCTCCGATAAAATACAACATGTCCGAGGAATGACTGCAACTGTTTCATGTTGGTTGTTGGCTGGAGTCATCTGATCACGTCCACCTTGACAGGCACAACCTCCATACCTCTCTAGGAGATGACATGCCCCAACATAATGCCCTTCGTCACCATGAAGTGACTTTTCTCCCAGGATAGCACCAGATTAACCTCACAACACCTTTGGAGGACTCGGTAGATTCGTAAGACAGGAATCGAAGGAATCGTCGTGGACCGAGAAGTCATCGATGAATACTTCCAGGAATTCACCGACCATTTCAGCGAATACTGCAATCATGCACCTTTGAAATGTACTGGAAGCATTGCATAATCCAAAAGGCATGCGCCTGAAAGCATAGGTACCAAAGGGGCATGTGAAGGTGGTTTTCTCCTAGTCCTCAGGAGCGACGGATACTTGATCGTAGCCCGAGAACCCATCTAAGAAGCAGAAGAATTCTTTTCCCGCTAATCATTTTAAGATCTGATCAATGAATGGTAGGGGAAAATGATCCTTCTTCATCACGACATTCAAGCATATGTAATCCACACAGACACGCCACGACGTGGATACTCGTGTCACGATCTCTTTTCCATCCTCATTGGTGGTCATCTGCATTCCCAACTTTTTAGGGACAACATGGATAGGTGCCACCTACTTGGAGTCGGAGATGGCGTAAATAAAACCCGTGTCACACCATTTCTCAATCTCCTTCTTCACTGCCTCTCGTAAATTTGGATTCAACCTGCATTGGAATTCACGAGAGGGTTAAGCCTCATTCTCTAGGTAGATATGGTGAGAACACAGAGCGAGATTTATCCCGTGGACATTAGAGATGCTCCAGTCTATCGCCTTGTGGTTTTTCTCCAGGATCTCTAGCAAGCAAGATTCCTGCTCCTCGATCAATCGTGAGTTGATGATGACCGGATACTTCCTTTCTTATCCCACAAGGAAGGCATATTTAAGTGTTGTGGGTAATGATTTGAGCTCAGGTAAAGTTTGATCATCAAGGAAGATTGGCTCAATCAGTTCTGGCGCTGTGCTAGTAGTGGTTGGATCTATCTTTGAGGTAACTGTCACCAACTCATCCAGTTCTGGAGTCGGATCGTCAAACGTATCCAAGCAATCGGCAAAAGCCACGTTCGACTCATCATACTCATCTTCTTATTGTCCCAAAGAGGAAAGGACCGACATGCCTAGCTGGGCCTCTACATCATCGAAGATGTAGGGGGATGTAATTTCTGCGTTGTACTCTCCCCTAAGGTTTCGTAAACTTTCTCATGCACAAGATCTTCTCCAAAGGAGAGGGACTCATCGGTGCTAGCTGGGTTCTGTCTCCATGGCCCAACGGTGTCTACGTGAATGCAATCTGCTTCTGATGAAGAGTACTCGGTGCTGGATTCGGAATCTAGCCTCTGCCACCTTATCTGCTTTATCTCAAGTTCCTCATCTCCCTTGGAGTTTGGAACTGAATTTTCCCGATCTTATAATCAAATAAAGCCCCCGCTGTTCTGAGGAATGACCTTCCTAGAATGATATGGGAATCTCTCCAATTTTTAGGGGTCTCCATATCAAGGATTGTAAAGTCCACCATGTAATCTTGACCCTCAACTTTGATGATAACGTTCCTTAATTCTCCCTGAGACCTCTTGGTTGATTTGTCTGCGAAATTGATTAAGGCTCTGGATTTCCTAAGAGGTCCTAGATTTAGCCGCTCATAGAGGGTCGTAGGCATCAGATTAATTGAGGATCTATTATCAAGGAGAGTGCATGCAAACGCGGTGTCATCGACATGACTCACCACATAATGGGCACCCATGTCCCTTCGTTTCCTTGGAAACACATTCTTAATGGCGCAAGTAGTGGCTACTGACAGAACGTGCTTCTTAACATGACTTTTGTTTTTCCTGCTGACCCTAGTAGGTATGCATCTCACCTAAAGGTACTTCTGAAATGCAGGTATCATGTCCACATACTTATCAAGGGGGATTGTGACCTTGATATACTTATTGCAGAACTCCACCATCTCAAGGTTATCTTTTTGGATTTTCTTTGTTTTCTTCTTTCCACCCTTAAGAGCACAAGGGAAAGGGATTATTGATGACAATTCAGATTCTGAAATTAAAAGATTTTCATTAAGACGGGAAACTGAGTTCTTTACAAGACGCTGACTCTGACATGGACTCGGATGAAAAAGAGTTTCTTTTGGCGAAACAGGTGATGCGTCTTCCGCGACTTCTGAGATGTCCTCCTCATCTGGTTTGTCGTATTTATTGCTGGTGCTTCTCTCCTTCTTCTTCGAGGACTTGAGAATCCTCTTCTTCTGTTGATGGTGGTGATGCTGCTGCTTGATGACCATCCTAAACTAATCGGGTTAAGGTATAAATCAAGGTCGTTGCGACCCGAACCGCTAAGCTAAGTCAACAAGAAAAAGAAGACCACCAGAAATAAAAATCAATCAATCAAGCAAATGTAGCGGTCTCGCTATTTTATTTTACATGGTATAGCTACCCGGGTCGAACATAAAGAGCATGAGATGTGAAAGCTACGAAGTAGTCGAGAATCCAAAAATAAAAAGAAATAAAAGAATTTGGTGGATTTTATATTTTTCAATTTTTTTATGATTTTAAAATTTAGAAAAAGGATAAAGGGACTCAAAAATTCACAATTCAACAATTATTTAAAGCATAAAAACACTCAAAAAATTCAAATAAAATTATTTTTGGGTTTTTAAAATATTCAAGTATTTTTGTTAATTTTCTTAGATTTTCTGATTTTTAGTTAATTTTCTAAAAATCAAACAAGACCAAAAATGCTAAACAATGTACAACCAGAATCTAAAGGCACTTTAAAATTGCTTAAAATCCTATAAAATTCAAGCAGTAATTTTATAAGAAATTATAAATGAAAATCTAACTACAAAAAAAAGAAAACACATTTTTTTTTAATTTTTATAAAATTTTAATGATTTTTCTAAGATTTTTAGACTTTTTCAATTTTTATGGTTTTTATGAATGGGAATGTAACAAAAATTGGACTGTAATAAAAGCGACATAAAATAAGAAAACATGTTTTTTTGGAATTTTTCAAGGATTTTGATATTTTTAATTGATTTTTCAGAAACAAACAATAGCAATTTTCAGGGTTTTGAATTTTTAGAAATAATAAATGATAACAAAATAAAATAAAAAATTCACATAAATTACTACACCATTGCAGGAGCCATGTATCGAAATTTCATGAATTTTGGACAATATATGCTATTTATTTCATCAAAAATAAATGGCATAGCACATAGGGACCAAATTGCAATTATTAAAAAGTTATCAACTAAAAATAACACGTGGAAATAGTGTAGGGCGTAATCTGCAAAAAGTCCAGACCCTCACGTGGGCGGCAGTGAACCATACACTCAGGGGTATAAATGCAAATCCTATTTGTAAAGATCCATACAATAACAAACATAAAATCTAGGACGAAACATGCAAATAACCCAGAGGTCACGTGATAGACCACGTGCTATACAAACAGAGGGACTAGAACGCATGGGGAAATGCTTCTGGCGATGGTCCGCAGCGATGACAATGCTCTGATGAGGCCAGGACCGTCAGGAACGACCCGGCGACGCTGGGGTACCTAAAGCTACTGTGCTCTGAAATCCGAACCGCCATATGAGGTTCTTTCGATGCTGAACCTGTACAGATAAGCTACTGGGTCGAGGGCAAAGTGCCTCACCCGTTAGTGTGTGAGATGGGTGGAGGATGAGGCGGGGTGTGGCCCTCCAGCGAAGCGACGGGGGAGGAGGGCCTGGGTGCTCGTTCCTGGACGAACAAGATAAACGTCTGGGCATAGAAGGTGTAGAGAAGGTTAGCGACAGTGATAGGTCGGGATGGAGATTGGATGATTCGATCACGGTGAACAGGGTTGATGAACGAAAGTCGACCCAAATGCGAAAATCTAGAATCCAAAGCAAGAAAGAAGAAATCTAGGTTACCTAGTGAATGAATTTGTGGATGCTAAAGGTCAGGGACCTCCGGGGTCTTCGCCTCAATGGTTCGACATTTCCAGAGGCCAGAGCTCACCTCGCGGCGGAGCACGATGAAACCTTTGCTGGACCTAAGGCTTCCGGGCTCGAATCCTCTCTACAACGGCCTCTATCGCACGGTGTTACTCGTAGGTAGAGGTGGAGGTCAATGGAGACGAGGGGGTGGCCAAAGATGAAGAAGAAAATGCAGCTCCAGGAGATTTTATATTCAGCAGGGTCCGAGAAGCATGGAGCTTGAGCGTACAATCCGAGGGACAGATCCCTAAGGAAATCATCGGGCATGTATCATGGATCGTCCCTCAGTTCTCGGAGCATCGGAGTGACAAGGATGGTGGTCGGGTAAATTTAGGAAAATTAGGTGAGAGTCGGGTGGAAACCGGATCCGTGCGAAGAAAGGTCCACGGGGGGCAGTTGACCGGGGTCAACAATCCACCCTGAACCAATAAAAAAAGATACATAAAAATAATTGAAAATTCAATTAAAAATAGAAAACAATTTTATTTTAAAAAGTTTATAAAATAAAAAATATTTGTTATTTTTCAAACTATTTTTATGTGATTTTTATTTATTTTTATGAAAAATAATTTAATCTATATACAATATATTATATTATATACAGGTATAAAAGATCTATGTATTTTGTACATTTATTTTTATTTTCTTATTTTTGTACATTTTATTTTATTACAACATTTTATTTGGACTATAAAATAATTTTTATTTTATTTTTATTATTTATTTACATGTGTAAAATAAATAGGTATATGATACATATATACATGTATTATGTACTAATTTTTGTTTTATTTTTAGAAAAATATACAATGGAATATACACACCTTTTATTTTTATTTTGTGAAAATAAATTATATACATGAGGGATAAATAGGTATGAGGTAGAGTGGCCCTATCACTCTTTACTTATTTTATCTGGCGATCAGGCCTATTCTGGACCTTCTCTTGGGTTCAGGTCATTCAATATTTATTCTAAATATTTCCTTCTTTTTCTTTTATTCTTTATTCTTTTATTTTTGCACAAATACATGCTAATTATTAAATAATAACAAATGCATGCTTATTGATAATTTATTGTATTACAACTATATACATGATGCTTTGCTAAGATATTTAGCTAAAATAAAAGAATAAAGAGTGATGAATGAGGATTCATCACCCCCTATACTTTACTTTTGCTAGTCCCTTAGCAAACACTTATTTGAAAAAGAAGTGAAAAGGGAAAGAAAAAGAAAAAGAAAAAGAAAAAGAAGAAGAAGAAGGTGAATCAAGGTTGATTATTAAACTTGTCTTCATTAAATTGAAGTATGGAGCTCAGTCAGACCTTCGGATTATTAGTTTGTCGGAACCTTCTTTGGACTTACGTTTAAAAATCTACAGCCTTTAAGTTCCACCAATCTATGGTCAAGACTCCTCAACAATCCAGATCAGAACAAGTCTACATACACTAACTCTGATGACCATGAATCTTTCCTTGTATGGTGTAAGTGATATGTAGCTCCCCACCTTAGAAATGGCAAAGTGACAACCCCCCTCAACAAGGTAACTCTAATGCCCGAGTCTGGCAACTCTTTCCTCGAGGAGCGGGGTATTCCATTTTAAGTTCAAGTGCAACCGGCTCAAGAAGAGGAGGAAGAAGTGAATGGACCATGGCAAGTGTAGCCATGTATCCTAGGGAGCCCAACCAGTGTAGCTAAGTCTCCCTGCTGCAAGCTTCATGAGATGGGCATGGGTAACATAAGCTTTGCTTTATTTGGCTATATACATTCCGGTGGGTATTTCATTTTCTATCAGACCCACCACTTTTTTGGAGTTTTTCTTTTCTTTTTGCACATTTTTTTTCGATGTGCATATGTACAACATATCTACATGGTGCAACATATATATACATAAGGAGTTTTTCCTCTTGAGCCAGTAGACTATCCCTCTTTTGAAGCATTATTGCAACCCACAACTCCTGTCTTTAGACCTCAATGCCACCAGACCAAGTTGAGACACACTTCCTTCACTAAAAGAAGAAGAGAGGTTCCGCCTAGAAGTACTACCCTCATATGCTACCCCAAGCCAAAGAAGGCTGCCTCCTCAGCACCTCATCCGTAGAGAGTTAAGTGTAAAGTGATGGTACAAGTAAAGCCATTGTCTGTAAGAGTCATGTGTGTGTTGTTAAGTGTTCTACTTAGGCTCATCAAGATGACATATGATCATAGCCTAGTGGACTCAAAGAATTAAGTCACCATGGACCTGAAAAGTCCAACCCTAAGCCCTCTAAGGTTCCTCTTCGAACTAGGTGGATTAAGGTCTTAACCAAGCTCCATTTTTCAATTTAATTCCAGACTAGTTTAAATGTCAACTATGATTCAGAAAAACTGTACAAGTATATATACAAAAATGCTTTGATGCAAGTTTTGAAAATGTGCAAAATTTTTGAAAAATGTTTGAATGAATGAATGCATGAATGAATGCAAAAGTTTTGCAAAATATTTACACACATTTACAAAAGGGGTTTTTGCAAACTTTTTGTTTTTCAAACATTTTACAAAAAATTTGCACTATATACATAATTTTGATATCAAAATATTTACAAATTCTTTACACAAAATTTTTTTACAAACATTTGTACAAAAATAATTTTGTAGATAGCTATGTATGTGCAATAAAGAATTTTATTTACAAGAAAATTTTTAAATTTTTATGGTTTTTTTAAGGATTTTAGCCATTTTATTTATTAACACACTCACACAAAGTACGAGTTATGGCTAAAGTATTTATGAAATATATACGACACCCCTTATACTTAGCTCGAACGATGTCCTCAGAGTGAATCAAGAGCGATGAAGAAGACATAACTTGTGATTAGTATAGGGAAGTGAAAAGGAAAACTATACTACAACGATGAATGAAAGAATAGAATGAAAAAGACTCTCAGTGAGCACAAAATGAAATCCAAGTGGAAGAATGTACAGGGTCTACCTCCCCTATACTTAGGGTAAAATATCCCTAAGTATAGGCAGCAAAACAGAGGTAGAAAAGAACCAAAAGGAAATCAGAAGTCTCACACTCCCCCTATACTTAGGGCAAGGGACACCCTAAGTATATCATAATCAAAGATGCAAATGGGGTGTTGGACTGAAGAATGGTGTGATATGGACATCTGGATCTATACAAGGCGAGGACAGTGATAATCAGGCGTGTGATGTAATAGATGTGAGTCAAAGACCACATCTCATGCAAAATGAATAGGGGTGACGTCAACGATCAGTGGCTCATGATCTAGATATGGTTTGAGCAGCTTCCCGTTAACACGAAAGGTAGACTCATATGACATCTCAGATATGTCAATGCTTCCATTGTCATGTACCTTTCAGACCAGGTATAGTCCCTTCCACTTGCTCTGCAACTTCCCTGGAAATAATCTAAGCCTAGCATCAAACAACCATACTCTCTGTCTTGGATCAAACTGCTTGTGGCTGATATGAGAATCATGCCACTCCTTCACTCTCTCCTTGTACTGTAGGCTGCTCGAAAAGGTTGCATCTCTAAGCTCCTCCAGGGCTGCCAATTCTACCCTCCTCTGGTCTCCTACACTCACTGGATCCAAAAGTATGTCTGTGAAAGCCCAAAGTGACTTGTGTCTAAGCTCAACAGGTAAATGACATGGCTTGCCATAAACGAGGTGAAAGGGAGATGTACCTAAAGGAGTCTTGAAGGACGTCCAATATGCCCACAAGACCGAGTCCAAAAGCTGCGACCAATCCTTTCGGTCAGGGCAGGCGACCTTATGCAATATAGTCTTGATCTCCCTGTTCAACACTTCAGCAAGACCATTGGTCTGAGGATGATATGGAGTGGCTACTCGATGGTCAATGCTGAACTCGCTAGCAAGGGCCTTTACCTTATCGTTGACGAAATGAGACCCCCCGTCAGATATCAACACTTTAGGTACCCCGAACAGTGAAATGATGTTCTTCCTAAAAAATCTACATACAGTCCTAGCATCTGCGGTTTGGGCAAGGATAGCCTCAACCCAACGACTCACATAATCCACGGCCAACAGAATGTACTTGAATCCCTGACTTTTAGGGAATGAACCCATGAAATCAATGCCCCATGCATCAAAAACCTCACAGAAATGAATGGGATGCATCGGCATCATATCACACTGTCCACAAGTGCCCATCCTATGATAATCAATACACCTCTTCACGAATTCATCAGAATCCTCGAAGAGGGTAGGACACCATAGGTCGGACTGGAGCACTTTCTTTGCCGTTCTCCTCCCAGAGTGATGTCCTCCTGTCTCAAGCTTGTGGCAGTAAGTGAGGATGCTATGATGCTCCTTCGGAGGAATGCACCGACGCTAGATGCTATCCCCTCCTTCATGATAAAGGATGGGATCCTCACAATGGTAGAACTTGGCCTTCACGAGGAAGGTCTCAAGTCGCTGCCTGGGCCAACCTTGTAGAACTTTCTTAGAAACAAGATAGTTCACAATGTCGGCGTACCGCAGGAGCGAGGGGATAGCAAGGATCACCTCATCTGGGAAGGTCTCAGAGATATGATCAATCTACTCAGAATCCTCAAGATGCTCTAATTGGGAGAGATGACCCGCCACCACATTCTTGACTCTAGGCTTATTCTTAATCTCAATATCAAACTCCTAGAGTAGAAGGAACCATCTAGTCAATCTCTCTTTGGCATCCATCTTGGCCATGAGGTACCTGATGGTGGTATGGTATGTAAAGATAGTCACCTTAGATCCAATGATGTATGATCTGAACTTATCTAGGGAAAAGACTACGGCTAGAATCTCCTTCTCAGTGACGGTGTAGTTCTGCTGGGCAACATCCAATATACGGCTAGTGTAGTGAATGGAAAATGGCACTCCATCCCTCCTCTGTCCCAGCACGACCCCTACGGTAAAATCGGAGGCACCCGTCATGATCTCGAATGGGAGAGACCAATCAAGCGGATGGAGGATAGGAGCCTCAACAACTAGACTCTTGAGGGTCTCAAATGACGCCAGACACTTATAATCCACAATGAACTCGGCGTCTTTGGTCAGCAAATCAGTCAACGGCCAGACAATCCTGCTGAAATCATGAATGAAGCGTCGGTAGAAACAAACATGCCCCAGAAAAGACCGTAACTGTCGCAAGTTGGACGGATGGACTATGTTTCCTAATGATATCCACCTTGGCCGGATCAACCTCCATGCTCCTGTTGGAGATGATATGGCCAAGCACCGCCCCTTTAGTCACCATAAAGTGACCCTTCTCCCAAAATAACACAAGATGGACCTCAATGCATCGCTGAAGGATGCGGTCTAGGCAGTCAAGACAAGCATCAAACCCATCTCCATAGACCAAAAAGTCATCCATGAAGACCTCCAAGCACTCACCCACACTGTCCAAAAAGATGGACAACATGCACCTTTGGAATGTTGCCGGGGCGTTACATAGACCAAAGGGCATCCGTCTGAAAGCATATGTCCCAAAGGGACAGGTGAATGTGGTCTTCTCCCGGTCTTCGGCCACAATGGACACATGATTGTATTCGGACTACACGTCCAGAAAGCAGCAATGACTCTTCCCAGCTAGCCTCTCTATAATCTGATCAATAAAAGTCAGCGAGAAACAATCCTTCTTGGTGACCTGGTTCAATCGTCTGTAGTCCACACAAACCCTCCAAGAAGTGGGTACCCGGGTAGCGATCTCCTCTCCAAACTCACTCACAACTGTGGTGATTCCCATCTTCTTGGGCACCGCATGTAATGGACTAACCCACTTGGAGTCGGAGATGGGGTAGATAAATCGGTGCTCTACCATTTCGAGATCTCCTTCATGACAACCTCTTGAAGATTCACGTTCAGCCACCGTTGGAACTCACGTGACGGCTTGGCGCCCTCTTCGAGATAGATATGGTGGGAGAATAGGACCGGACTTATCCCCTGGAGATCGGCTATGCTCCATCCTATCGCCCTGCGGTTCCTTTCAAGAACCTTCATTAAACGAGATTCTTGCTCTCCAGTCAAATCCGCTGAGATACTGACTGGGTGCATCTCATGCTCTCTCGCAAGGAACCTATACTTTAGCGACTGCGGCAAGGGTTTCAGCTCTGGACAACTGGGTGCTGGCAGATCTGGTCTCTTATAGGTCTGAGTGAATGCGACCTAATCTGCATGGGAGAATTCTTGCTGAACCTGAAAATCTGGTGAAGACTGCTCTGCTGGTGTGTCTGTGCTCTGAATGGGATCAGTCTCCACCCTAGCTACTAGCTCTGTAAAGTCAGACATGGGATCATATCATCAAACTCTGCCCAATCAATGTCTGACTCCGAGGGATCTTAATCTGAGTCAAAAGAAGAATCAACTGCCTCGCTCTCCTGAACGCGATCTGCTGCCTGAAATGTGTCCTATACCAAGAATGCGCTCTCCAAGCTCTCCTCTACTGGAATCTGTGCATCAACGGACTCTGAAGGTGAGAGGATGGCTCGTGAAACTGGGTCTGACCAAACTGCCTCATCATCTGTATTCACACAATCACACTCCTGGTGGACGTCTCGCTCTGCCTCTGTCATCTGCTCTGAATCTGTGAGTGGCTCTGAGCAAGCTGAATCTCATGCTCTGGTCTCATCGATTGTCTCTATTTGTATACTCTCGTCCTTGACGCGAAAGTACACCTTCCCGCTATCATGATCAGACACTGCCTTGCCTGTGGCCAAGAACGAGCATCCTAGAATTATGGGGGTATTGGTCACAGACTCAGGGATCTCCATGTCCAACACAACTAAGTCCTTGGGAAATTTCTGGCCCTGAATTGTGACGACAACGTCCTTCTGCAACCCCTTCAACCTATTAACAGATCGATCAATAAACTGAAGGACTGTTTTGATCTGTCGAAGAGGGACAAACTCGAATCGGTCGAGTAAGGCTGCCGGAAGCAGGTTGATAGAAGAACCACTGTCTAATAGAGTCCGATCGAACCTCTACTCATTTATATGGCATCTGACATAAGGAGCTCCTGCATCTGGCCTCTTGGCTGGCAAACGGTTCTGGATGGCGAAGCAGGTGGCACGAATGAGCACATGGATCTCTGACTGGTGGTTCCTCCTCTTCCTACGAATGGTAGTCATCTCTCTAAGGTTCCTCTAGAAGAGGAGTTGTGCTCCAAGGCCTCCTGTAGAGTCAGTTGTATATGAAATCTGTCCATCATTTGCTGGCTGAACTCTAGCTCCTGTGATTTTTTTGGGTTTTCTTTTTTGGTCTCCATAGACAAGCGGAGTGCTTGGGGAAAGGGGATGGCTGGGCCCTCCCCAGATGGAGGGCTAGGATCGGGTCCCTGCTGCCGTGGCAAAGTAGAATCCATACAAACATCTCCAAGTAACACAGATGTACTCACAAATGAAGAACCCTTTCCTTTATTACCAGAATAGTCCTGAGATACAACTATGGAAGTAAACACAATAAGAATAGAAATGGTGGCCTCAGTACCACCTACGGCATCTGGACTTGCGGCATTAGCACCGCACTCTGGCTCAGCATCTGATCTGGTGGCATCAACACCACCTCCTACATCTGGTGAAGTGACGGCCTCAGTACCGTCAGCTGGTTCAACATCCTTGGTGGCGTCAGCACCACCGTCATCATCATCATCACGAGCGGCTTCAGCACCGCTCTCCTCCTCGTCTAGCGAAGTGATGGCCTCAGTACTGTCAGCTGGATCAAAACCCTTAGTGGCATCAGCACCATCATCATCATCATCACGAGCGGCATCAGCACCGCTCTCCTCCTCGTATGGTGCTCTTGAGGCTGTGTGTGGTCGTCGCTTAGTCGAGGCGCCACCGGCTGGCATCCTACCGCTCCTAAGTGTATAAAAGTCAACATCAAAAGTGTATGTAGAAATATCACCAAGTGAATCACTAGGAGTGGTAACCTCTGTAAACTCTACCTGCTCAGACTTCCTCTTGAGGTTGTTCGGGTTCGGCTCAATCTGGGCGAGTATGGTAGCCTTTCCCTTCACTATCTCTCTCATCTCCTGATGGAACTCGTCCATCCCCTGTCTGAAGGTAGCTTGCTGCTCGGAGATGAGGCGGGCCAGATCCTAAGGCTGGGTTCTCATAGGCGGGCCCATGAGAACCGGAAGGGTGGCCTCTCTGAAAGTGAGGGTGCTGCTGAGGATGAGAGGGATACCGTTGCTGAGAGTGCGAGGGATACTGGGGATGATATTGCTACTGAGGCTGCTGCTCCTGCCTCCACGACTGTCCCTGCTGATAGGGACGAGGACCATGCTGCTGGTAATGTGGCTGATCTGGACACCTTGAACTGGAGGCTGCTGTTGGGAACTGGTACCTCCGGTCGACCAACGGAATCCGGGATGGTCTCATCGGATCCCAGGTTGAGGTCGGTCATACCAGATCCCGTCGACATCCATCAACGGCTCTTGCTCGTAGGTGGGTGGGGGAGAACTGTTAGGGGCTGGTCCAGTTGGGAAACCACCATCTGGCTGTCCTGAGATGGTGGAGTATGGATATACTACTGCTGCGGCTGCTGGAACTGCTCCTCCTGAATGTGGTGCACCTGTCGGTAGTGGGCGGGGGGCTGGGTCGAGCTGCTACTGTTGGTATCTGCCCGTGACCTAGGACGGGGCTGAGAATCTATTTGTGCCTCCTAGAGACACATGATGTGGGTCTTAAGGTCACTCAGCGTCTGTGCCATCTGATCGATCTGAGTCATGCCCTGACACTACTTCTTCTCTATCAACTCGATCCGGTCCAACTTCTCGCTGATAATCCCCATATCAGCGGTCGTCGACTCTGCCTGTGCTGCGGCTGCTAATGATGTAAATGGATCGGCATCAACCCGTGATATCCTCTGATAGGACACAGCCTGTGGTGTGGGTTTCCCTTGAGTGTACAATCGGGTCAGGGACATCACCGTATAGTTCTCGGCCATCTCCTCGTAGATGGCCCAGACCTGATCCTTATCCTTGGCGAAGTAGGAACCTCCACAAGATGCATTGACTAGCCCCTGCAACTCTGGTGTAAGCCCGCAGAAGAAACTCTGGACGAGATTGGGCTTGGATATATCATGATGGGGACACCGGTCTGTGAGGTCCCTGAATCTATCCCATGCCTCGTGAAATTGCTCATTGGGGAGCATGGAAAAGTTGCTGATTAGGGCCCTGGCTGCATTCGTCCGGCCGAGTGGATAGTACTTGTTCAACTACTCGTTCCGGAGCTGTTCCCACATCATGATAAATCTCCCTAGGTGCTTCAGCCAGTTGGCTGCTCTGTCTACAAGGGAAAATGGAAAGGCCATCATCCTGATGGTGTCCTTGTCCACGAGGCGATCGTGGACAGTACTGCAGATCATCTCGAACTCCTAGAGATGGAGGTGTGGCTCCTCTGTGGCGAGTCCATGGAAGCGAGGTAGAAGCTGAATTGTCTGAGGTGGGAGCTTGAAATCTCCCAAAATGGCTGGCAGCACTATCCATATATGGGTGAGAGTTGCACCTGGGTTGTGCAACTCCCTCATCGGTCATGCAGGCGTTGGCTGTGCTGGCTGCTCAGGCTCTCTATTTTCGGGAATATCTCCTCCTCCTCCTCTGAGTCTGCGCTGCTCTCGGTCAGCTCGTAACTGCTCCATCTCCCGACGCATATCCACCATGAAAGCCCCCTGATCCCGGATCTGACGCTGCATGGTCTCTAAGGAGGCTAACAGGGTGTTGTTGAAGGCACCTTGATCCAAAACGTATGTCTGAGTCCCGCTGGGTCCATCGGTGCTCTCCTCATTGCTGGCCATGGTCTCTGCAAAGGTAAAAGACCAAAACTCATGTGCCGATAAATCAACTGGCTGCTGCGGTCTTTGCTCGGGCACCTCAGGACTGGTAGAAGGGTGGTCGAGGGGGCACATGATGGAGTCAAACTTGGGTTCGAAGAGAGGGTCTCGGCTCTGTTTAGCCCAGAAATTCGGTGATCTTAAGTTCCACACAAGGCGGGAACTCAGTCGCTGAATCGACCACGCGAAATCTAGATTAAAACAACAATTAACCCACAACAGATAAATCAAGCAATGAAAGTAAATGTGCATAGTTAAAATATATTAAAACTCTACAACAAAGATGTGTAGGTGCAAGTATGTGTAGAGGTCGAACACAGGGAGCAGACAGGTAGAACATGGCAAAATGCTCAAAATGTGTGATTGTGATCAAATGTCTATTTAAGCTATGTTTTTGCGGGTTTTTTATTTTTTATTTTTTATTTAATTTTTGATTTTATATTTTGATTTTTAATTTTCTGATTTTATATTTTCATTTTATATTTTATATTTTTAATATTTTCTTTTTCTTTAAAAAGATAAAATAAAGTATATATACAAAATAAGGAAAGAGAGAGTTAAGGTATTTATAAAAATAACTAAAATTCAGAAAATAAAATATTTTTGGTCTTTTTATAATTTTATAATGTTTTTGTGATTTTTCTAGATTTTTCCTAATTTTTTGGTATTTTTAAAGTAAAAAATACAAGAAAATAGTGAACAAAATTACTAGCAGGACTCTAAATGAGGATTAAAAATGTTAATCAGTATCCAAAAATCCTCAAATTACTTTTAAATTAAAGAGAAAAAAAATTCAGGAGAAGAAACACAATTTTTAGGGTTTTTATGGATTTTATATATTTTTTCGAAGATTTTTAGAGTTTTATAATTTTTTGGAGTTTTCTTTTATATTTTTTTATGATTTTTGGTCTGAAATTAAAACTCAATAAAATATGCAAAATAAATTTTTTTGGAATTTTTCTGATGTGTTTTTTATAACTTTTAGGGATTTTATAATACAAACAGTGCTGAAAATGCTTGTTTTTTATTTTTAATAAATACTAAAAATGCAATAATTATGCAAAATAAAAATATGACGTTAAACTACTATGCAACAGAGACCTATGATAATTTTTGGGGATTTTTTGGGGTTTTATAGATGCATGCAAAATTAGAGACAACAGTAAGAAAATACATACAGGCCAGGGGTATTTGTGTAATTACCAGAAACGTCAGGGGCCTAGATGTAAATTTCCTCAAAAATCTATAACTAATTAACAAAATTCGTGGACTGAATACAAGTAACAAAAAGTTCCGGGCGAAACCTGCAAAATGTCCAAGGCTCACGCGCCACGCACGTGAGCCTGGCAAGGGTCTGGATGCAATAATACAAACTACAAGGCCTGATTATAAATTTTACAATAATATTAAAAGGGCAAATGAAAGTTTAGGCACTAATACCATATTACAAAATTAGCGAGGGCATGGAAGAAAAATACCCTCACTTAACAGGCGATAGGACGGCGGGAAGCCATCACTTGGACACGTGGCGCGCCTGGGACGCCTGATACCGCTTCAAAATCCACGGCCCAGATTAGATGGCAGAAGATCTATCGGACGGCTGGGCGCTGGGGCACATCTGACAGTGGATATTGAATCTGGAGAGGGTCTTGATCTGACAGACACGGAGCGGCCGACAAGAACAACGAAGAACTCGAGCGTGGCGAGTTTTGATTGGCCAACGCTCGAGCTTCCCCGCGCCTGGGTGGTCCCCGACCATCTCTTCTTGCTCCTGCAGCGAAGGTGGTGCTCCCAGGTGACTCAAATGTGGCCCAAGACCATTGTATGGTCTTCGACACTCGGTGAAGCGCCGACGGACCTAAAGTGTCCTCCCCCCAGTCGAAATGAGGCTCAGATGCCTCCTTCTCTTCCTACAAATCAAACAAAAAGAATGGCAGCTGTCTTGCGAGCAGGAAGAGGCATTATTGGCGAGAAATGGTGTTCGTGGAGTCGAGGATGGTTGCCGGAGCTCACGAGCTCCGGCGAGGTGTTTGGCTGTGGATCTAAGCTAACGCTTCGATTAAACGACAAAATAAACCTACGCAATAAAAACTAGGACAACGAATTAATAAGCAAAGAAGAATAAGGAAGAAAATGACCTCAAGCAGTGGTTCACTGCAAGATAGGACCGCCGGGAGCTGAGCTCCGGCGATGGGTGGAACCGACCCTCAAGGGCTCACCGCCACACCTAGCTTGGCCGGAGGAGAAGCTGTCACCTTCTCCGGTCCAGGGCACAAGGAAAAGGGGGCAAAACGAGTCAAAAATGGGGTTCGATTCGAAAATGGAGGTGGCGGGGCTGTTTTGAACAATGGTCGAGTGGCTCCAAAGAACGAGGTCCATCAGGCGACACAGGCATCCATTCCTCGAGGAGGACCTTAGGCGTGTAAGACCATCCTACAAGGAGAAAAAGTCATGAAGACATTGACATGAAATGGTGAACGACGCGACCTAGAAAAAAGGGCGAAAACAGACAAAAACTCAATTCTGACACAGTCCAGACCTCGGTTAGAGAGTTGACCGAGGTCAACCAAGGGAGAGATCTGGTTGATCCACGTGGACCAACCAGAAAAAACCTTGGAAAAAGGTTTCTAAATTCAATTAAAAATAGATAATGATTTTATTAATTTTTGATTATTAAATAAAAAATGTTTATTATTTTATAAATTATTTTATGGTAATTTTTATTTATTTTTCTGAGGTATGTAATTACAAGTTACTATTTTAGGCCTATATAAGTATATTATCTATATATTTTAATATTTTATTTTTATTTTGTATATTTAATTTATTTATTTTTGTTTATTATTTTATAAAATTATAAAATACTTTTTTATACGTAATTATATTTTTATTTTAATTTTCTGATGTAGTTTGTATATTTAATAAAATATAAGTATAATTTATACAGGTATAAGTATAGGTATTATACCTATGTGTAATATATACAAGTATTTTATTCTGTATTTCTTTTATTTTTTATTCTGATTTTAATACACATATATATTATAAATAGTATTTACAAAATTATAAAAATATAAAATATAAAAATAATGAATAAATAATAAATTGAATATTTTAATCTGTACAAGTATACAATATGGTGTCCAAAACTCAACATTCAAACCGTAGATCCGCCAAATGCGAAACCACCACCATTAAATAGCTTATTTTTAACTATATATAATTAAAGGTGAGTTTGCTGCATTTGGAGTTTTCATTTGTGAGATACGGGTCTGGGAAGTTGGGATTCTGGATTTTTATTCAGACCGTAACTTTTTATCTATACATTATTTTTGAGTGAAATCAATTTTGTATTTTTCTATATTTAATTATCTACAAATTTCATGTATAAAGTTTCTTTATTTGAGGTATAAAAAGTGGAACCAAAAATAGGCCCCAAAATGAATAAAGAATGAATGAAATGAGTAGGTATTTATACTGTATTTTGACCCTTATCTCCCCCTACTTTATTCCTTGTTGACCTAGTCATCAAGATGCCTAGGTCTCGGGGTTTCGGGTCATAAAATATTTACAATATTCTATTCTTTTTCTTTTCTTTTATTTATTCCAAAAATTTGCCTTTAAAAACCGCATTTTACACACTATTTACACAATGATGCATGAATGCTAAAATGCCTGAATTAAGCCTATTTACATGCATTTACTAGGGTTTTTAAGGCCAAAATGATAGAATAAAGATGATGAAATGTAGATTCATCATCCCCCTATACTTGCCTTTGCTAGTCCCTAGCAAACACTTATGCAATAAGTGCAGAAAAGAAAATCAAAGAAAAGAAAAAGAAGAAATGTGGATTAAATTTAATTACCAAACTTGTCTTCGAAAAATCAAAGTTTGGAGATTAAGTCGGACCCTTTGGAATTTTAGTGCAGGCGGAACCTTAATGATAACCAGATTTGAAATCCAACAGTCCCAGAGAATCCCAAAACTCTGCTCAAGTCTCCTCAATAGCCAGGTCAGAAATATCTCAACTCATACGCAACACGTTACGACTATGAATCTGACTCGTACATTGTAAGTGATAGTGGCTCTCCCCAACTGAAATGACAAAGAGACTGACTTCTCCAGCATGACAAACCAATGATTCCCCAACCCAACAACTCCTTCCTCGAGGAGCGAGGTATTCCATTCTAAGTTCAAGTGGCAACCAGCTCAAGAGGAGGGGGTGAAGAGAAGACTGGACGGTAGCCAATGTAGCTACCGATCCTAGGATGCAAGACCAGTGTAGTCAAGTCATCCAGCTGCAGGCTCACATGATTTGACTTTGGAACTCAAGCTTGCTTATTGGCTTTACAACATATGTACATACTTTGCATGCATTTTATTTTTATACAAGCCAATCTCTTCTTCTTTTTTTTCCTTTTATTCTTTTTTTTTGAATACTATTCACAATAGCATTTACATAAGGAGTGTTTTTCCTCTTGAGCCAGTAGACTATCCCTCTTTTGAAGCTTTATCGCAACCCACACTCTCCTATCTTTAGAATTCCTCATCACTAGACGGGTTGGGGTGCACTTCCCTCCCTAGAGGAGGACAAGTGTTTCCACTTGTGTGCGTCTCATACCGGTGAATCCAATCCCCTCACCACTCCAACTGAGTCGAGCCATGTGAAAGGTGTAGGTGTCCAAGTTAGGTCATTATCAACAAGAGTCGTGCGTGTGATCCGAAATACTCTAATTAGGCAGTCAAGAATCCATTGAACCAAGTCTCAAGATCCTCAAGGAATTAAGTCAACTAGACTTGAAGTACCTCAAACCCAGTTCCTATAAAGTTCCTGTTATTAGGTAGATTTTAAGGTCCAATCAAGCTTCAATCTTCGGATTTTACTAGACTCGTTCAATTATCAAACTCAATCCGAAAAATGCTCATGCTATGCAATGCGATGCAGAAAACATTTTTGTGATGCAATTTTCAAGCTTTTGATCTTTTTATGAATTTTTGAAAAGATGATGATGATGCATATGCATTTTTTCTATTTTTCAAAAGATTTTTCAGATGTTTTTAAATTTTTAATTTTGCAAATGTTTTTGGGATTTTTGAAAACAAAGAGACTTTGGCTAAAAGCTAGGTTAAAAATATTTACACGGGAGTGCTTCTTATATATAGAAGAAGTGGATTTTAAGAATTTACAATGGTAAGTGCTAAATTTTATACAAATAGATATAGAATGGATTTTGGTGTGATGCATATATTCCTCAAACTTATTTGACACAGGTTTTTCAAACAAATTTAGAAAACTATAGTCCAAAATAATATTTACAAACATTTTACAAACATGTACACACATTTGAATACATTTTGCAAAGGTTTTCAAACAGTATAAATAGATTTCTCAAAAGATTTTTGCAACCATTTTTCAAACCATTTGCAAATCATTTTTCAAACATTTTTATTTCACAAAACTAAAATAAATTTTACAAACAACACATTTTACAAAGGTTGAAAACATGTAACAAAACATTTTTAAAATAGTTTTCAAAAGATTTTCACAAAGATTTTCAAACTATTTTTCAAACATTTTGCAAAAAATATTTTCACTTGATTTATTAAGCAGTACATACAGAAAGAGTTTGAGGAATAATCACATATTTTTATGAAGGTTTTCAATGAATTTTAAAGAATGATTAGCCATATTATTAAGAAAATACGAAAGTACGAGTTATGGCTAAAGTATATACGTAGTACATACGACCCCCCTATACTTAGCATGAGCTATGTCCTCATAGATTAGAGAGAAAAGAGAAGACATAACTCATACTGAGTATAGGAAAAGTCTAAAGAATAAACGAATAAAAGATGAATGAATGAATGGGAAGTTGACCGTCCCCCCTATACTTAGGATCAAATAATCCTAAGTATAGCAGACTGTACACAAAGCAGGGAGGGTCAAGGGTGGGAATGAACAGATCATACTCAGATTGTCTCCCCCTATACTTAGGGTAAGATATCCCTAAGTATAGACAAGAAGAGGAGACAATGGAGAGGATCGAAAAGAATGAACTCTCGGGGTGCACACCCCCCTATACTTAGGACAAAGTACGTCCTAAGTATAAAAGACCGTCTACAAGGGGCGACACCTTTTTTATACAAAAAGAAGATAGAAAAGGAAAAGAAGAAAAGAGATCTGGAGATGGGAGAAGAGATCGTGAGAACGTACACCGTACTCCCCCTATACTTAGGGTGAAAGAAGCCCTAAGTATAGGCAACGACATGAGTGATGACACAGAACGATGAAAGAACACTCGGTTCGTCCACCCCCCTATACCTAGGACAAAGTACGTCCTAAGTAAGGCAAACACGAGAATGGATGGACGAGCAATATGGTAGAGAGAACAAAGATAAATAAAGGAGAATGTACAACAGAGGTGGATATACATGGGATCAAGAAGGTTGAAAGCGAACCTTCTTGCGAGACCGCTGAGGAATAGATCTGGTGTGGTGCAGGTCGACATCGGGGTCCACAGTGGACAGAAGCCGATCAGGGTCGCCAGAGTGTAAATCCTCGGTGGTCCTAGGGTGTAAAGGCACAGACTGGTGAGTGGAAGAAGTACGGCTAGGTCCAGCTTTGGAAGTCTCGCTGATATCAAATTGAAATGGGACACACTCGTCATCATCGGAAGAAGTGTAATCGGAGTCGTCCTGCGAGGTGTCGTCCCAGTCAAAACCAAAAGGAGCGAACTCGTCAGTGGAAGTATTCGAACTCTATTCATCCTCTGTAATCTCAACCGGATCATCTTTCTCATCAAAAGGCCCGAATTCTCGAATAAAAGCAATCAGATCAAATTCGACCTCAGTCTCATCAGTATCTACATGGATAGGAGCGGACTCATCCGTAGAAGTAGTCAAAACATATTCGTTCTGTATAGTCTCTAAATCTGCCCTCTGCTCACTGGTATCAATCGTGTAAATCTCGCAGATCTTATCAACACATCGCCAAGTCCCAGAAGAAGGAACTCCGAGGTCCATGCTTTCCGAGTCTTCCTCCATGGGGAGGAATTCTCGGGTCTCAGTGGAGTCCAACATGCAACAAAAATCTCTGATAGTCTCATCAAGGTCATGGTCCTCAGGGTCAGCCAAGATAGGTGTGGTCACATCAGCTGCAGGTCTTTGGTCAACTGTTGGTGTGGTGATCGACGCTTCGCTCTCGTCAGCAGGACGGAAGTGAATCTCTCCTGATCCATAATCAATAACGACCCTCGCAGAGGCGAGGAATGGTCGTCCCAGGATGATTGGAGAGTGCTCCCCTGTGGAGGTCTCCACGGGAAATACGATAAAATCAACAGTATAACTCATGCCCTGAATTGAGATGACGACATTTTCAAGGATACCCTTCGGCCTCTTTATTGATCCATCAGCAAACTGTACGATCATCCTGGTTTTCTTGAGAGACCCTAAGTGAAGAGACTGTACCACTGAGAAGGGTATGATGCTAATCGAAGCACCGCCGTCTAGGAGAGTGTGATCACATGTAAAGTCAGAGATGGTGCAACTAATGAAAGGTGTGGCAGTGTTCCTCTTCCTAGGAATGGGATGGTGTGTAATGGCGTGGGCAGTGGCCATGGTCAGAATATGACGCTCAGATCTGCTCCTCCGCTTTCTCTTCTTGGGAAGAGGAGCAGATAAAGCAGTCATGGCCTGTTGAAGTGGGGCACAGATGATCTCATGAATAGTGGTCACCACATCGGGTTCAGTCAATATTTTTTTGAATTTTTGGACCTTCTCCGTACAAGGGAGGAAGTCAGAATCATCATATACACGAGGCATGCCAAGAGCAGTCTGTACAGTGGCATCCCCGGGGTCAAGGGTGGGACAAGGTGTGAGTGCAGGTGTGGTCAAAGGGTCTAGCAAGTGAGCACTCTCCTCACAGTCTGAATCAATCATGTGTCTCCCGAACTCTTTTTGGATTTTTAAATTTTTCTCATTTTTTGTATTTTGGGCGATTGCAAGCTCTCATGATAATCCTCTAATGATTCCATATCCTCAAAGAATGGAGCAACATTTTGGTTCTTATTTAAACTAGTAAGGTCGGCAATCCTCGAATTCATATGCTCCATCATCTGATTCAAAGTCTCAAGTGTGGATACCATGAAAGGTGACTCCAAAATTTCAGGATCGGGTGTGTCGAATGTGGGTGGTGGGTGTGGACAAAAATCACATTCCGGATAAGGATACTCAAGGAAGAGCGGGTTGTCGAAATGTGAGGATGATGGTGGTGGAAATGATTGGTGAAGATCCAAGTTCGAATCCTGAAATAGTGGGTTGGTCGGATATGCACAAAAATCAGGAGCAAAGTCCTCCTATAAAAAGTGAGGTGGACTGGTTGGAGCGAACGAGGGGTCCGCAAAGTCCGAACAAAATATACTCCAATCGACCATCTCGAGACAAAAGGGAAAATGATCGGGAGAGCACGAGGGTCAAGTCAAGAGAAGTGTGAAGAAAGGCACAAATGCGCAGAGACGATATAGAAGACACACAAAACAATCACAAATAAAAAAAATAATACAAGCCCTCAATTCACCTACTAAACTCGGTAGAGACCGAAAATTCGGTCTTTTTATCTTGTCTGTTTTAGAGTTAGGTGAGAAGTACAAAAGTGGCGCAAACACTTAGGGGGTTGAAATGGGATTTGGGCACTAACCTTAGTGTGTGCGCGAGCAAGTAAAAGCGAAGACAATGAGGGGATTACTCGCCCCAAGAGAAGATTTTTCTTTTTAGTCGATTTTAGGGTCGAGTAATGTTAGCAGTCCCAATTTTATTGATTATCACTTTTTTTGGGTTTTTAGTGAGAAATGCACGAACCTAACGAGGAGTCAATTTTACTTTAAGCACCTAGGTGATCAAAATCAGAGGGAGAGTCAGAAAAGCAATGCAAGCGGCAAATCAATGATGCATGCTAAAGCGTAAATGCTCACCTTGCCTCCAACACTCTACATGCAAGGATGCTCAGCAGAATTGAAACCTATCTATATGCAAATACAGAGCCGATGAAATCTCTTTAAGTTTCAGAAATTGCTATTATCGTAAAGAACCACAAGTCGATCACCGATCTTCAATCCAAGAGTCTGATCTAGGCTCACCCCTCCCCCTCTCGACAAATCGAGTTCAGGAGAAGCGCTTGGCAGGCTGGGCTCGCGGCACGGTGGCTCGAAGATGGTGAATCGACTGTTTAAAATTTGATCTAAGTCCAAAGCGCGCTATAGGTACATGCAAATGTATTAGGTGTTTGGACTTAATCTATCGCAAGCAATCATAAAACTAGGGGCTCAATCACACAAAAGAAATAAAATCGAAAATCGGAAAACAAAGTAAAAAAATGTGATGAAAATCGATAAAAATGCGGTGAGCCCCCAAGTGAGCAATCACTTGGAAATTAGGCCCGAATGTCCAAGTGTCCGGATGTACCTGTATTATTACAAATATAGAGGCTCTCTCTCACTTAAATTACAAAAATAAATATAATAAAGAAATAGAATAGAACTGTCTTCAAAATCCTCTCCTAGCCCGCCTTCGAGCTAAGCTGAAGCTGCCTCACGTGGGTGCGAAGGTGCTCCAAGAGTGACTCCTCCCTCGATCCACGTACCTCGCATGAAATCCAAATAAGGAGAGTGGTCAGACAATTCAACAATGTATATCAATAAAAAATAAAATAGCGAAAAAAACCCGCAGAATAGACAACCAATCACAATCACAAAGCAAAAACCCGAACTACGCGATGTTGCTCCCTGGCTATGGCGCCATTTGTTTAGCCCAGAAAAATCGGTGATCTTAAGTTCTGCACAAGGCGGGAACTCAATCGCTGAATCGACCACGCGAAATCCGGATTAAAACAACAATTAACCCACAACAGATAAATCAAGCAATGAAAGTAAATGTACGGAGTTAAAATTTATTATAACTCTCCAACAAAGATGTGTATAGGTGCAAGTATGTGTAGAGGTCGAACACAGGGAGCAGACAGGTAGAACAGGGCAAAATGCTCAAAATGTGTGACTGTGATCAAATGTCTATTTAAGCTATGTTTTTGTGGGTTTTTTATTTTATATTTTTTTATTTAATTTTTGATTTTATATTTTGATTTTTAATTTTCTGATTTTATATTTTCTTTTTATATTTTATATTTTTTAATATTTTCTTTTTCTTTAAAAAGATAAAATATAATATATATACAAAATAAGGAAAGAGAGAGTTAAGGTATTTATAAAAATAAATAAAAATAACTAAAATTCAGAAAATAAAATATTTTTGGTCTTTTTATAATTTTAAAATGTTTTTGTGATTTTTCTAGACTTTTCCTAATTTTTTTGGTATTTTTAAAGACAAAAATACAAGAAAACAGTGAACAAAATTACTGGCTGGACTCAAAATGAGGACTAAAAATGCTAATCAGCATCCAAAAATCCTCAAATTACTTTTAAATGAAAGAGAAAAAATAAAGAAAATTCAGGAGAAGAAAACACAATTTTTAGAGTTTTTATGGATTTTATATATTTTTTCGAAGATTTTTAGAGTATTATAAGTTTTTGGAGTTTTCTTTTATATTTTTTTATGATTTTTGGTCTGAAATTAGAACACACTAAAATATGCAAAATATATTTTTTTGGGATTTTTCTGTTGTCTTTTTATGATTTTTAGGGATTTTATAATACAAACAGTGCTGAAAATGCTTGTTTTTTATTTTTAATTAATATTAAAATGCAATAATTATGCAAAATACAAATATGATGTTAAATTAATTTTTAACATAGACCTATGATAATTTTTGGGGATTTTTTGGGGTTTTATGGATGCATTCGAAAATTAGAGACAACGGCAAGAAAATACATACAAGCCAGGGGTATTTGTGTAATTACAAGAAAAGTCAGGGGCCTAGTTGTAAATTTCCTCAAAAAGATATAACTAATTAATAAAATTCACGGGCTGAATACAAATAACAAAAATTTCCAGGCTAAACCTGCAAAATGTCCAAGGCTCACGCGCCACGCACGTGAGCCTAGCAAGGGTATGGATGCAATAATACAAACAACAGGGCTTGATTATAAATTTTACAATAAAATTAAAAGGGCAAATGAAAGTTTAGGCACTAATAACGTATTACAAAATTAGCGAGGGCATGGATGCAAAATACCCTCACTTAACAGGCGATCGGACGGTGGGAAGCCATCACTTGGACACGTGGTGCGCCTGGGACGCCTGATACCGCTTCAAAATCCACGACCCAGATTAGATGGCAGAAGATCGATCGGACGGCTGGGCGCTGGGGCACATCTGACGGTGGATATTGAATATGGAGAGGGTCTTGATCTGATGGACACGGAGCGGCCGACAAGAACAACGAAGAACTCGAGCGTGGCGAGGTTTGATCGGCCAACGCTCGAGCTTCCCTACGCCTGGGCGGTCCCCGACCGTCTCTTCTTGCTCCTGCAGCGAAGGTGGTGGTCCCATGTGCCTCAAATGTGGCCCAAGACCATTGGATGGTCTTCGACACTCGGTGAAGCGCCGACGGACCTGGAGTGTCCTCCCCCAGTCGAAATGAGGCTCAGATACCTCCTTCTCTTCCTACAAATCAAACAAAAAGAACAACAACTGTCTTGCGAGCAGGAAGAGGCATTTATTGGAGAGAAATGGTGTTCGCGGAGTCGAGGATAGTTGCCGGAGCTCACGAGCTCCGGCGAGGTGTTTGACTGTGGATCTAAGCTAACGCTTCGATTAAACGACAAAATAAACCTACGCACTAAAAACTAGGACTACAGCAAATTAATAAGAAAAGAAGAATAAGGAAGAAAATGACCTCAAGCAGTGGTTCACTGCGACATAGGACCGCCGGGAGTTGAGCTCCGGCGATGGGTGTAATCGGCCCTCAAGGGCTCGCCGCCGCACCTAGCTTGGCCGGAGGAGAAGCTGTCACCTTCTCCGGTCCAGGGCACAAGGAAAAGGGGGCAAAACGAGTCAAAAATGGGGTTTGATTCGGAAATGGAGGTGGCGGGGCTGTTTTGAACAATGGTCGAGTGGCTCCAAAGAACGAGGTCCATCAGGCGACACAAGCATCCATTCCCCGAGGAGGACCCTAGGCGTGTAAGACCATCCTACAAGGAGAAAAAGTCATGAAGACATTGACATGAAATGGTGAACGACGCGACCTAGAAAAAAGGGAGAAAACAGACAAAAACTCAATTCTGACACAGTCCAGACCTCGGTCAGAGAGTTGACCGAGGTCAACCAAGGGAGACATCTGGTTGGTCCACGGGGACCAACCAGAAAAACCTTTGAAAAAAGGTTTCTAAATTCAATTAAAAATAGATAATGATTTTATTTATTTTTGATTATTAAATAACAAATGTTTATTATTTTATAAATAATTTTATGGTAATTTTTATTTATTTTTCTGAGGTCTGTAATTACAAGTTACTATTTTAGGCCTATATAGGTATATTATCTATATATTTTAATATTTTATTTTTATTTTGTATATTTAATTTATTTATTTTTGTTTATTATTTTATAAAATTAAAAAAAATACTTTTTTATACGTAATTATATTTTTATTTCAATTTTCTGACGTAGTTTGTATATTTAATAAAATATAAGTATAATTTATACATGTATAAGTATAGATATTATACCTATGTGTAATATATACAAGTATTTTATTCTGTATTTCTTTTATTTTTTATTCTGGTTTTAATACACATATATATTATAAATAATATTTACAAAATTATAAAAAATATAAAAATATAAAAATAATGAATAAATAATAAATTGAATATTTTAATCTGTACAAGTATACAATATGGGGTCCAAAACTCAACTTTCAAACTGTAGCTCTGCCAAATGTGAAACCACCGCCATTAAATAGCTTATTTTTAACTATATACAATTAAAGGTGAGTTGCTGCATTTGGAGTTTTCATTTGTGAGATACGGGCCTGGGAAATTGGGATTCTGGATTTTTATTCAGACCATAACTTTTTTTCTGTACATTATTTTTGACTGAAATCAATTTTGTATTTTTCTATATTTAATTATCTACAAATTTCTTGTACAAAGTTTCTTTATTTGAGGTATAAAAAGTTGAACCAAAAATAGGCCCCAAAATGAATAAAGAATGAATGAAATGAATAGGTATTTATACTGTATTTTGACCCTTATCTCCCCCTACTTTATTCCTTGTCGACCTAGTCATCAAGATGCCTAGGTCTCGGGGTTTCGGGTCATAAATATTTACAATATTTTATTCCTTTTCTTTTCTTTTCTTTATTCTATAATTTTGGCTTTAAAAACCGCATTTTACACACTATTTACACAATGATGCATGAATGCTAAAATGCCAGAATTAAGCCTATTTACACGCATTTACTAGGGTTTTTAAGGCCAAAATGATAGAATAAAGATGATGAAACGTAGATTCATCATCCCCCTATACTTGCCTTTGCTAGTCCCTAGCAAACACTTATGCAATAAGTGCAGAAAAGAAAATCAAAGAAAAGAAAAAGAAGAAATGTGGATTAAATTTAATTACCAAACTTGTCTTCACAAAATCAAAGTTTGGAGCTTAAGTCGGACCCTTTGGAATTTTAGTGCAGGCGGAACCTTAATGAGAACCGGATTTGAAATACAACAGTCCCTGAGAATCCCAAAACTCTGCTCAAGTCTCCTCAATAGCCAGCTCAGAAATATCTCAACTCATACGCAAAACCTTACGACTATGAATCTGACTCGTACAGTGTAAGTGATAGTGGCTCTCCCCAACTGAAATGACAAAGAGACTGACTTATCCAACATGACAATCCAATGATTCCCCAATCCAACTACTCCTTCCTCGAGGAGCGGGGTATTCCCTTCTAAGTTCAAGTGGAAACCAGCTCAAGAGGAGGGGGTGAAGAGAAGAATGGACGGTAGCCAGTGTAGCTACCGATCCTAGGATGCAAGACCAATGTAGTCAAGTCATCCAGCTGCAGACTCACATGATTTGACTTTGGAACTCAAGCTTGCTTATTGGCTTTACAACATATGTACATACTTTGCAGGCATTTTATTTTTGTACAAGCCTGTCTCTTCTTCTTTTTTTTCTTTTTTTTGAATACTATTCACAACAGCATTTACACAAGCAGTTGTTTTCCTCTTGAGCCAGTAGACTATCCCTCTTTTGAAGCTTTATCGCAACCCACACTCTCCTGTCTTTAGAATTCCTCATCACTGGACGGGTTGGGGTGCACTTCCCTCCCTAGAGGAGGATAAGTGTTTCCACTTGTGTGCGTCTCATACCGGCGAATCCAATCCCCTCACCACTCCAACTGAGTCGAGCCATGTGAAAGGTGTAGGTGTCCAAGTTAGGTCATTATCAACAAGAGTTGTGCGTGTGCTCCGAAATACTCTAATTAGGCAGTCAAGAATCCATTGAACCAAGTCTCAAGATCCTCAAAGAATTAAGTCAACTAGACTTGAAGTACCTCAAACCCAGTTCCTATAAAGTTCCTGTTATTAGGTAGATTTTAAGGTCCAATCAAGCTCCAATCTTCGGATTTTACTAGACTCGTTCAATTATCAAACTCAATCCCAAAAATGCTCATGCTATGCAATGCGATGCAGAAAACATTTTTGTGATGCAATTTTCAAGCTTTTGATCTTTTTATGAATTTTTGAAAAGATGATGATGATGCATATGCATTTTTTGTATTTTTCAAAAGATTTTTTAGATGTTTTTGAATTTTTAATTTTGCAAATGTTTTTGGGATTTTTGAAAACAAAGAGACTTTGGCTAAAAGCTAGGTTAAAAATATTTACATGGGAGTGCTTCTTATATATACAAGAGGTGGATTTTAAGAATTTACAAGGGTAAGTGCTCAATTTTATACAAATAGATATAGAATGGATTTTGGTGTGATGCATATATTCCTCAAACTTATTTGACACAGGTTTTTCAAACAAATTTAGAAAACTATAGTCCAAAAAAATTTTTACAAACATGTACACACATTTGAAAATCATTTTGCAAAGGTTTTCAAACAGTATAAATAGATTTCTCAAAAGATTTTAGCAACCATTTTTCAAACCATTTGCAAATCATTTTTCAAAAATTTTTATTTCACAAAACTAAAATAAATTTTACAAACAACACATTTTACAAAGGTTGAAAAATGTAACAAAACATTTTCAAAATAGTTTTCAAAAGATTTTCATAAAGATTTTCAAACTATTTTTCAAACATTTTGCAAAAAACATTTTCACCTAATTTATTAATCAGTACATACAGAAAGAGTTTGAGGAATAATCACATCTTTTTATTAAGGTTTTCAATGAATTTTAAAGAATGATTAGTCATATTATTAAGAAAATACGAAAGTACAAGTTATGGCAAAAGTATATACGTAGTATATACGACCCCCCTATACTTAGATTGAGCTATGACCTCATAGATTAGAGAGAAAAGAGAAGACAAAACTCGTACTGAGTATAGGAAAAGTCTAAAGAATAAAGGAATAAACGATGAATGAATGAATGAGAAGTTGACTGTCCCCCCTATACTTTGGATCAAATAATCTTAAGTATAGCAGACTGTACACAAAGCAGGGAGGGTCAAGGGTGGGAATGAACAGATCGTACTCAGATTGTCTCCCCCTATACTTAGGGTAAGATATCCCTAAGTATAGACAAGAAGAGGAGACAATGGAGAGTATCGAAAAGAATGAACACTCGGGGTGCACACCCCCTATACTTAGGACAAAGTACGTCATAAGTATAGAAGACTGTCTACAAGGGGCGACACCTTTTTGATACAAAAAGAAGATAGAAAAGGAAAAGAAGAAAAGAGATCTGGAGATGGGAGAAGAGATCGTGAGAATGTACACACCACTCCCCCTATACTTAGGGTGAAAGAAGCCCTAAGTATAGGCAACGACAGGAGTGATGACACGGAACAATGAAAGAACACTCGGCTCGTCCAACCCCCATACTTAGGACAAAGTACGTCCTAAGTAAGGCAAACACGAGAATGGATGGACGAGCAATACGGTAGAGAGAACCGAGATAAACAAAGGAGAATGTACAACAGAGGTGGATATACATGGGATCAAGAAGGTTGAAAGCGAACCTTCTTGCGAGACCGCTGAGGAATAGATCTAGTGTGGTGCAGGTCGACATCGGGGTCCACAGTGGACAGAAGCCGATCAGGGTCGACAGAGTGTAAATCCTCGGTGGTCCTAGGGTGTAAAGGCACAGACTGGTGAGTGGAAGAAGTACGGCTAGGTCTGGCTTTGGAAGTCTCGCTGATATCAAAGTGAAATAGGACGAACTCTTCATCATCGAAAGAAGTGTAATCGGAGTCGTCCTGCGAGGTGTCGTCCAGTTCAAAACCAAAAGGAGCGAACTCATCAGTGGAAGTAGTCGAACTTTGTTCGTCCTCTATAATCTCAACCGGATCATCTTTCTCATCAAAAGCCCTGAATTCTCGAATAAAAGCAATCAGATCAAATTCGACCTTAGTCTCATCAGTATCTACATGGACAGGAGCGGACTCATCCGTGAAAGTAGTCAAAACATGTTCGTCCTATATAGTATCTAAATCTACCCTCCGCTCAATGGTATCAATCGTGTAAATCCCGCGGATCTCATCAACACATCGCCAAGTCCCAGAAGAAGGAACTCCGAGGTCCATGCTTTCTGAGTCTTCCTCCATGGGGAGGAATTCTCGGGTCTCAGTGGAGTCCAACATGTAACAAAAATCTCTGATAGTCTCATCAAGGGCATGGTCCTCAGGGTCAGCCAAGATAGGTGTGGTCACATCAGCTGCAGGTCTTTGGTCAACTGTGGGTGTGGTGATCGACGCTTCGCTCTCGTCAGCAGGACAGAAGCGAATCTCTCCTGATCCTTAATCAATAACGACCCTCGCAGAGGCGAGGAATGGTCGTCCCATGATGATTGGAGAGTGCTCCCCTGTGGAGGTCTCCATGGGCAATACGATAAAATCAATAGTATAACTCATGCCCTGAATTGAGATGACGGCGTTTTCAAGGATACCCTTCGGCCTCTTTATTGATCCATCAGCAAACTGTATGATCATCCTGGTTTTCTTGAGAAGCCGTAAGTGAAGAGACTGTACCAGTGAGAAGGGTACGATGCTAATCGAAGTACCGCCGTCTAGGAGAGTGTGATCAAATGTGAAGTCAGAGATGGTGCAGCTAATGAAAGGTGTGGCATTATTCCTCTTCCTAGGAATGGGACGATGTGTAATGGCATGGGTAGTGGCCATGGTCAGAATATGACGCTCAGATCTGCTCCTCCGCTTTCTCTTCTTGGGAAGAGGAGCAGATAAATCAGTCATGGCCTGTTGAAGTGGGGCACAAATGATCTCATGAATAGTGGCCACCACTTCGGGTTCAGTCAATATTTTTTTGAATTTTTGGACCTCCTCCATACAAGGGAGGAAGTTAGAATCAACATATATACGAGGCATGCCAAGAGCAGTCTGTACAGTGGCATCGTCGGGGTCAAGGGTGGGATAAGGTGTGAGTGCAGGTGTGGTCAAAGGGTCTGGAAAGTGAGCACTCTCCTCACAGTCTGAATCAATCATGTGTCTCCCGAACTCTTTTTGGGTTTTTAAAATTTTCTCGTTTTTTTGTTTTTTGGGCGATTGCAGGCTCTCATGATAATCCTCAAATGATTCCATATCCTCAAAGAATGGAGCGACATTTTGGTTCTTATTTAAACTAGTAAGGTCGGTAATCCTCGAATTCATATGCTCCATCATCTAATTCAAAGTCTCATGTGTGGATACCATGAAAGGTGACTCCAAAATTTCAGGATCGGGTGTGTCGAATGTGGGTGGTGGGTGTGGACAAAAATCACATTCCGAATCAGGATACTCAAGGAAGAGCGGGTTGTCAAAATGTGAGGATTATGGTGGTGGAAATGATTGGTGAAGATTAAAGTCCGAATCCTGAAATAGTGGGTTGGTCGGATATGTACAAAAATCAGGAGCAAAGTCCTCCTGTAAAAAGTGAGGTGGACCGGTTGGAGCAAACGAAGGGTCCGCAAAGTCCGAACAAAATATACTCCAATCAACCATCTCGAGACAAAAGGGAAAATGATCGGGAGAGCACGAGGGTCAAGTCAAGAGAAGTGTGAAGAAAGGCGCAAATGCGCAGAGACGATCTAGAACACACACAAAACAATCACAAACAAAAATAAAAATAATACAAGCCCTCAATTCACCTACTCAACTCGGTAGAGACCGAAAATTCGGTCTTTTTATCTTGTCTATTTTAGAGTTAGGTGAGAAGTCCAAAAGTTACGCAAACACTTAGGGGGCTTAAATGGGATTTGGGCACTAACCTTAGTGTGTGCGCGAGCAAGTAAAAGCGAAGACAATGAGGGGATTACGCGTCCCAAGATAAGATTTTTTTTAGTCAATTTTAGGGTCGAGTAATGTTAGCAGTCCCAATTTTATTGATTATCACTTTTTTTTGGGTTTTTAGTGAGAAATGCACGAACCTTACAAGGAGTCAATTTTACTTTAAGCACCTAGGTGATCAAAATCAGAGGGAGAGTCAGAAACGCAATGCAAGTGGCAAATCAATGATGCAAGCTAAAGCGTAAATGCTCACCACACCTCTAGCACTCTACATGCAAGGATTCTCAACAGAATTGAAACCTATCTATATGCAAATGCAAAGCTGATGAAATCGCCCTAAGTTTCAGAAATTGCTATTATCGTAAAGAACCACAAGCCGATCACCGATCTTCAATCCAAGAGTCCGCTCTAATCTCACCCCTCCCCCTCTCGACAAATCGAGTTCAGGAGAAGCGCTTGGCAGGGTGGGCTCGCGGCACGGTGGCTCGAAGACGGTAAAGCGACTGTTTAAAATTTGATCTAAGTCCAAAGCGCGCTATAGGTACATGCAAATATATTAGGTGTTTGGACTTAATCTATCGCAAGCAATCCTAAAACTAGGGGCTCAATCACAGAAAAGAAAGAAAATCGAAAATCAGAAAACAAAGTAAAAAAATGCGATGAAAACCGATAAAAATGCGATGAGCCCCCAAGTGAGCAATCACTTGGAAATTAGGCCCGAATGTCCAAGTGTTCGGATGTACCTATATTATTACCAATATATAGTCTCTCTCTCACATAAATTACAAAAATAAATACAATAAAGAAATAGAATAGAATTGTCTTCAAAATCCTCTCCTAGCCCGCCTTCGTGCTAAGCTGAAGCTGCCTCACGTGGGTGCGAAGGTTCTCCAAGAGGGACTCCTACCTCGATCCGCGTACCTCGCACGAAATCCAAATAAGGAGAGTGGTCAGACAATTCAACAATGTATATCAATAAAAAAATAAAATAGCGAAAAAACCTGCAGTATAGACAACTTATCACAATCACAAAGCAAAAACCTGAACTACGCGATGTTGCTCCCCGGCAACGGTGCCATTTGTTTAGCCCAGAAAAATCGGTGATCTTAAGTTCCACACAAGGCGGGAACTCAGTCGCTGAATCGACCACACGAAATCCGGATTAAAACAACAATTAACCCACAATAGATAAATCAAGCAATGAAAGTAAATGTGCGGAGTTAAAATTTATTATAACTTTACAACAAAGATGTGTATAGGTTCAAGTATGTGTAGAGGTCGAACATAGGGAGCAGTCAGGTAGAACGGGGCAAAATGCTCAAAATGTGTGATTGTGATCAAATGTCTATTTAAGCTATGTTTTTGTGGGTTTTTTATTTTATATTATTTATTTATTTTTTTGATTTTATATTTTGTTTTTTAATTTTCTGATTATATATTTTCTTTTTATATTTTAATTTTTTTATATTTTCTTTTTCTTTAAAAAGATAAAATAAAGTATATATACAAAAAAATGAAAGAGAGAGTTAAGATATTTATAAAAATAAATAAAAATAACTAAAATTCAGAAAATAAAATATTTTTGGTCTTTTTATAATTTTATAATATTTTTGTGATTTTTCTAGATTTTTCCTAATTTTTTTGGTATTTTAAATTCAAAAATACAAGAAAACAGTGAACAAAATTACTGGCTGGACTCAAAATGAGGATTAAAAAATCTTAATTAGTATTTAATTACTTTTAAATGAAATAGAAAAAAATAAAGAAAATTCAGAAGAAGAAAACACAATTTTTAGAGTTTTTATGGATTTTATATATTTTTTCGAAGATTTTTAGAGTTTTATAAGTTTTTGGAGTTTTCTTTTATATTTTTTTTATGATTTTTGGTCTGAAATTAAAACACACTAAAATATGCAAAATATTTTTTTTTTGGATTTTTCTGATGTGTTTTTATAATTTTTAGGGATTTTATAATACAAACAATGTTGAAAATGCTTGTTTTTTATTATTAATAAATTATAAAATGCAATAATTATGCAAAATAAAAATATGATGTTAAATTACTATGCAACAGAGACCTATGATAATTTTTGGGGATTTTTTGGGGTTTTATAGATGCATGCAAAATTAGAGACAACAACAAGGAAATACATACAGGCTAGGGGTATTTGTGTAATTACCAAAAAAGTCAGGGGCCTAGATGTAAATTTCCTTAAAAAGCTATAACTAATTTACAAAATTCGTTGACTGAATACAAATAACAAAAATTCCTGGGCTAAACCTGCAAAATGTCCAAGGCTTACGCGCCACGCACGTGAGCCTAGTAAGGGTCTGGATGCAATAATACAAACTACATGGCCTGATTGTAAATTTTACAATAATATTAAATGGGCAAATGAAACTTTAGGCACTAATAACGTATTATAAAATTAGCTAGGGCATGGAAGCAAAATACCCTCATTTAACAAGCGATCAGACGGTAGGAAGCCGTCACTTGGACACGTGGCGTGCCTAGGACGCCTGATACCGCTTCAAAATCCACGGCCCTGATTAGATGGTAGAAGATCGATCGGACGGCTGGGCGCTAGGGCACATATGACGGTGGGTATTGAATCCGGAGAGGGTCTTGATCTGACGGACACAGAGCGCCGGCAAGAACAACGAAGAACTCGAGCGTGGCGAGTTTTGATCGGCCAGCGCTCGAGCTTCCCCGTACCTGGGCAGTCCCCGACCGTCTCTTCTTGCTCCTGCAGCGAAGGTGGTGCTCCCAGGTGCCTCAAATGTGGCCCAAGACCATTGGATGGTCTTCGACACTCGGTGAAGCGCCGGCAGACCTGGAGTGTCCTCCCCCCAGTCGAAATGAGGCTCAGATGCCTCATTATCTTCCTACAAATAAAAAAAAGAACGGCAACTGTCTTGCGAGCAGGAAGAGGCATTTATTGGTGAGAATATGTGATCGCGGAGTCGAGGATGGTTGCCGGAGCTCACGAGCTCCGGCGAGGTGTTTGGCTGTGGATCTAAGCTAACTCTTCGATTAAACGATAAAATAAACCTACGCACTAAAAACTAGGACTACAACAAATTAATAAGCAAAGAAGAATAAGGAAGAAAACGATCTCAAGCAGTGGTTCACTGCAAGATAGGACCGCCGGGAGCTGAGCTCCGGCGATGGGTGGAACCGGCCCTCAAGGGCTCGCCGCCGCACCTAGCTTGGCCGGAGGAGAATCTGTCACCTTCTCCGGTCCAGGGCACAAGGAAAAGGGGGCAAAACGAGTCAAAAATGGGGTTCGATTCGGAAATGGAGGTGGCGGGGCTGTTTTGAACAGTGGTCGAGTGGCTCCAAAGAACGAGGTCCATCAGGCGACACAGGCATCCATTCCCCAAGGAGGACCCTAGGCGTGTAAGACCATCCTACAAGGACAAAAAGTCACGAAGACATTGACATGAAATGGTGAACGACGCAACCTAGAAAAAAGGGCGAAAACAGACAAAAACTCAATTCTGACACAGTCCAGACCTCGGTCAGAGAGTTGACCGAGGTCAACCAAGGGAGAGATCTGGTTGGTCCATGTGGACCAACTAGAAAAACCTTGGAAAAAAGGTTTCTAATTCAATTAAAAATAGATAATGATTTTACGAATTTTTAATTATTAAATAAAAAATGTTTATTATTTTATAAATTATTTTATGGTAATTTTTATTTATTTTTCTGATGTCTGTAACTACAAGTTACTATTTTAGGCCTATATAGGTATATTATCTATATATTTTAATATTTTATTTTTATTTTGTATATTTAATTTATTTATTTTTGTTTATTACTTTATAAAATTATAAAATACTTTTTATACGTAATTATATTTTTATTTTAATTTTCTGATGTAGTTTGTATATTTAATAAAATATAAATATAATTTATACAGGTATAAGTATAGGTATTATACCTATGTGTAATATATACAAGTATTTTATTCTGTATTTCTTTTATTTTTATTCTAATTTTAATACACATATATATTATAAATAATATTTACAAAATTATAAAAATACAAAAATATAAAAATAATGAATAAATAATAAATTGAATATTTTAATCTGTATAAGTATACAATATGGGGTCCAAAACTAAACTTTCAAACCGTAGCTCCGCCAAATGCGAAACCATCGCCATTAAATAGCTTATTTTTACCTATATACAATTAAAGGTGAATTTGTTACATTTGGAGTTTTCATTTGTGAGATAAGGGTCTGGGAAGTTGGGATTCTGGATTTTTATTCAGACCATAACTTTTTATCTGTACATTATTTTTGAGTGAAATCAATTTTGTATTTTTCTATATTTAATTATCTGCAACTTTCATGTGCAAAGTTTATTTATTTGAGGTATAAAAAGTGGAACCAAAAATAGGCCCCAAAATGAATAAAGAATAAATGAAATGAATAGGTATTTATACTGTATTTTGACCCTTATCTCCCCTTACTTTATTCCTTGTCGACCTAGTCATCAAGATGCCTAGGTCTCGGGGTTTCGGGTCATAAAATATTTACAATATTTTATTCTTTTTCTTTTCTTTTCTTTATTCTATAATTTTGGCTTTAAAACCGCATTTTACACACTATTTGCACAATGATGCATGAATTCTAAAATGCCTGAATTAAGCCTATTTACATGCATTTACTAGGGTTTTTATGGCCAAAATGATAGAATAAAGATGATGAAACGTAGATTCATCAGGCTCTCGCGAACCGACCTAGATGAGAGGGCCGGAGTGCTCGAAATCAGTGCAGCCAGAGGCTACCTAAGGGACCTCCAACCCATCATCTTGATGTGGCGAGTAGAGGCGGATGAGATTTGGAAAGCACACAATATCGGTCAAGCAAACCCCCGATTCACCTACGTACTCAGAGCTGATAACCGTAAAGGTTCGGTCTTTTATCTTATCGATTTTATTAGGTGATCAAACAGTCATTCAGAGCGATTAAGCGAGCTGTTGGGAATCCAACACTCCCAGGAGATTGTCCCGATCCAAGGTTAGATCTTTCCCAGCCAGTACAAGTCGCGGACCGTTTACCGACTACCCGATGGACTCGCTTTGTTAAGGATATCGCGGTCCGCTTTATCGGAGACCAGAGCGATCCTCATTGGAGAACAACTAACCCAAGGCCAGTAGTCTGAAGAAAGGTCGGATGTGGCTCTAGCCTAGGATGCGGGTCACTCTCTCGCTCATCCAAACCATACAAGGAGGGGATTACTCTCCTAAGACAAATTATTAAGTCAGATGTCTTTTAAGGTCAGGTATGCTTAAACAATCCCAATTTTATGGTTTTTTGTTTTAGGTATTTTTCAAATCAAACAACGCCTAATGATTTTTTCGGTTGTCCTGATTATTTTAAGTCCAAAAATAGGGGGAGAAAGCGAAAAGCCGATGCGAGACTAAACACGATGATGCATATAGAGTAAGAGATGCGTACCTAACTCCATCTCTCTACATGCAAAGTGATCTGCGCATAAATTAAAAGGTAGAAATAAACCTATCTATATGATGCAAGAAGAAATCGGCCTTAGACAAATAATTTCTACTCGCGAAGAACTGTAGCTAACGGGTCAACAGGAGGGGTTGGGGTCCGGTCTCTGATGTCGATCGGTGTCTGCCACAACGGATCCTGCCAGCGATGTATACAACCTCTAGTGGCACGTGACCCCACAGGTGACCGAGTTAACTTTTTATTAATGAGTTAATTAATAAGGTCCAATTAATCTATCTATAGGAACAGATATGTAATTAAGGTCGGGCATTAAATAATTACGTCACAAGGCAAGTAAAAATCCTAAGTCTAATGGGCAAACCCTTCGAGAATCAAAAAGAAAAATCAAATCGGTCAAAAACAAAACCAGCAAAAATCACGGTGAGGTCTCCCGAGCACATCGGTTCTTTGAGAGAGTCTGTCCTAGGTCATGACAACAGTAATAGTGCAGAAAATAAATCTAAACTAAGCTAAGATACACTACAGCTCCCCACACTCTTGCTCCGACTCTCCATCGTTCTCCTGCGGCTCGATGTAGAAACGCACCGCCTCCAAGTCATGCGGGTGCTGCGGCTCTCCTGAGATAGCCGCCCTCGCTCGTCGAGCCCTCGCAAGAAAGTCAGAACAAAAGTGTATCAGTCCACAGTTATTATAAAAATAAAAATAGAAAATATAATAAAATAAAACAAAAGGAAAATAAATGCAAAAATAAAAACAAATAAATAAAAAGAATAAAAACACAAATAAAAGCAAACAAAAACAAAAATAGAAAGAAAACAAATAAAGTAAAAATAAAGAAAAGAAAAAGAAAGAAGAAAAAGAAAGCCGCAAAATGGAAAAACCGACTACTAAGTTGTGCTCCTCGGCAACAACGCCATTCTGATGACCAGCCTCAGCTACTCGGGTTAAGGTATAAATCAAGGTCGTTGCGACCCGAACCGTGAAGCTAAGTCAACAAGAAAAAGAAGACCACTAGAAATAAAAATTAATCAATCAGGCAAATGTAGCGGTCTCGCTATTTTATTTTACTTGGTATAGCTACCAGGGTCGAATACAAGGAGCACGAGATGCGAAAGCTACGAAGTAGTCGGGAATCCGAAAATAAAAAGAAATAAAAGAATTTGGTGAATTTTATATTTTTTAATTTTTTTATGATTTAAAAATTAAGAAAAAAGATAAAGGGACTCAAAAATTCACAATTCAACAATTATTTATAGCATAAAAAACACTCAGAAAATTCAAATAATTTTTTTGGGGTTTTAAAATATTCAAGTATTTTTGTTAATTTTCTTAGATATTTCTGATTTTTAATTAATTTTCTAAAAATCAAACAAGACCAAAAATGCTAAACAGTGTATAGCCAGAATCTAAAGGCACTTTAAAATTGCTTAAAATGCCTATAAAATTCAAGCGGCAATTTTATAAAAAAAATTATAAATGAAAATCTAACTACAAAAAACACATTTTTTTGAATTTTTATGAATTTTAATGATTTTTCTACGGTTTTTAGTCTTTTTCAATTTTTATGGTTTTTATAAATGGGAATGTAACAAAATTGGACAGTATAAAGCAACACAAAATAAGCAAAAATGAGTTTTTTGCAATTTTTTAAGGATTTTTAATATTTTTAATTTATTTTAAAAAACAAACAGTAGCAATTTTAGAGTTTTTTGAGTTTTTAAAAATAATAAATGATAACAAAATAAAAAAATTCACAAAAATTACTACACCATGGCAGGAGCCATGTGTCAAAATTTCATGAATTTTGGACAATATCTGCTTTTTATTTCATCAAAAATAAAAGGCACAGCACACAGAAACCAGATTGCAAGTATTAACAAGTTATCAGCCAAACAGTAACACGTGGAAATAGTGTAGGGCGTAATCTGCAAAAAGTCCAGACCCTCACGTGGGCGGCACGGGAACCAGGCACTCAGGGGTATAAATGCAAATCCTATTTATAAAGATCCATACATTACAAACATAAAATCTAGGATGAAACATGCAAATAACCCTGAGGTCACATGATAGACCACATTCTACACAAACAGAGGGACTAGAACACAAATAACAGAAGCATAAGGTCCCATATGCAAATATCCAAAATAAAAACAACTGCTAAAAATATTTACAGGACTAATGCGGAAATGTAAATAGGTAGGAGGGCCTAAGTGCAAATACCCTTCTTATTAGCGATCCAATGGTTGAACAGATCCACTTGTGATCGGATGGCTGAGCGTGGGCGATACCGGTTCGGCGATGGACGACTGCCAGTTGATCCTCAGATGGATCGGATGATCAAGGACTCCCCGAGGATGAACGGTCATGATCAGAACTGGATGGAGCCTAGATCTGATGGCGGAGACGCCTCCCGGAAGAACAGCTAAGAACTCGCCTCCAACGAGCTTCGATCGGCTGCTACGTGCTGCTAAGACGTCCTCTAAGGCTGTTGGGATAGGAGAAATGCTTCTGTAGATGGTCCGCAACGATGATGATGCTCCGATGAGGCCGGGACCGTCGGGGACAGTCTAGCAACGCTGGGGTACCTGGAGCTGCTGTGCTCTGAAATCCGAACCTCTAGATGAGGTTCTTTCGATGCTCAAACTGCAAAGATAAGCTACTGGGTCGAGGGAAAAGTGCCTCGACCCATTAGTGCGCGAGATGGGTGGAGGATGAGGCGCGGCGTGGCCCTCCGGTGAAGCGACAACGGAGGAGGACTTGGGTGCTCGTTCCTGGGCGAACGAGATGAACGTCTAGGCATAGAAGGTGCAGACAAGGTCGGCGACGGTGATAGGATCGTCGGGATGGTGATTGGATAGTTTGATCACGGTGAACGGGGTTGATGAACGAAAGTCGACCCAAATGCGAAAATCTAGAATCCAAAGCAAAAAAGAAGAAATCTAGGTCACCTAGTGAATGAAGTCGTCGATGCTGAAGGTCAGGGACCTTCGGGGGTCTTCGCCTTGATGGTTCGACGTGTCTAGAGGCTAGATCTCACCTCGCGGAGGAGCACGGTGAAACCTTCGCCAGACCTAAGGCTTCCGGGCTCGAATCCTCTCTACAACAACCTCTATCGCACACTGACACTCGTGGGCCAAGGTGGAGGTCACTGGAGACGAGGGGATGGCCAAAGATGAAGAAGAAAATGCGGCTCCAAGAGATTTTATATTCAGTAGGATCCGAGAAGCGTGGAGCTTGAGCGTGCAATCCGAGGGACGGATCCCTAAGGAAATCATCGGGCGTGTATCATGGATCATCCCTCGGTAATCGGAGCATTGGAGTGACAAGGATGGTGTTCGGGTCAATTCAGGAAAATTAGGAGAGAGTCAGGTGGAAACTAGATCCGGGCGAAGAAAGGTCCGGGGGGGGGGGGGCAGTTGACTGGGGTCAACAGTCCGCCCTGGACCAATAAAAAAAGACACATAAAAATAATTGGAAATTCAATTAAAAATAGCAAACAATTTTATTTCAAAAAGTTTATAAATTAAAATTTATTTTTTATTTTTCAAACTGTTTTTCTATGGTTTTTATTTATTTTTATGAAAAATAATTTAATCTATATACAGTATATTGTATTATATACGTGTATAAAAGACCTATGTATTTTGTACATTTATTTTTTTTCTTATTTTTGTACAAATACCCCAATTTTATATTTTATTTATTTACAACATTTTATTTGGAGTATAAAATAAATTTTATTTTATTTTTATTATTTATTTACAAGTGTAAAATAAATAGATATATGATACATATATACATGTGTTATGTATAGGGTTGTAGAGAATTTTATTTTATTTTTATTTTATTTATATAGTTTTTTTTTATTTTTAGAAAAATATACATGGGAATATACACACTTTTTATTTTTATTTTTGTGAAAATAAATTATATACATGAGTGATAAATAGGTATGAGGTAGAGTGGCCCTATCTCTCTTTTGGCGATCAGGCCCATTCTGGACCCTCCCTTGGGTTCAGGTCACTCAATATTTATTCTAAATATTTCCTTCTTTTTCTTTTATTCTTTATTCTTTTATTTTTGCACAAATACGTGCTAATTATTAAATATTAACAAATGCATGCTTATTGATAATTTATTGTATTTACAACTATATACATGATGCTTTGCTAAGATATTTAAATAAAATAAAAGAATAAAGAGTGATGAATGAGGATTCATCACTGCTCCTCTACCTCCAAGTTCTCCTCAGGTAGAGACTTGGCGGTGTCATCCTCTTGTTCCCGCGCCCGATCAAGTACGGTCACAGTCCTTTCGCTCTTGAGGGACATGGGACATATGATTTACATTATGGTATGAGAGGATCTCATGTTCAGATAGAGAGTGATCTGAATAGTATACCTGATCGCGTGGTTTGTGATGACATTGATTCAAGCTATTTGGGTTAGCCTGAACCTAGGCGGGAATTGGGTTCTTTAGCGCCATCTGCTGGTCTTGGGTACGTGAAACACGGTTCAGATCAGTTTTGATATCCAGGTAGTCATTCTGTATCTGCTGGACCCTATCAGCCAGGGTCTGGATGGCCAAGGTGAGGGACTCCAATTCACTAGTGGGCAGGGCTTGCTGCTGCTGACTAGAGGATGAGTTATTCGGCTGTCTGTATTGGCCCTGCTGGCCGTGCCGATACTGCTGCTGGTGGGAAGGTGGTGGAGGGCCCTGCTGGCCCGAGTGGAATGTGCGCTGCTGCTAGTACTGCTGAGGCTGGTACCCTTGTCCGGGCCGGGACTGTACAAAGCGTGGTGCATGACGAAGCTGGTTTCCTGGTAAGCTAGGGATGATCGGTGTGGCTGACCGTTCCCTATCCCCGACTGTCTGCCGACGGGCTCATGGTTGTACCACAACCTGTTGATCTAGAACACTTGTGGAGGCTCCTCGTAGTCTGTCTCCACCTGTGGGGGTGCGTGCTGCTCCTGCTCAGTGTATTGCTGCTCCTCAACCCATCAACTCTGAGGCCCCTATACCTGCTCCTGTACAAGAAGAACTCGATGTACAGGCACAGGTGGTGTAGAAGGGGCCTGTAGTCGTATCTTGGCTACCTTCTCAGTCAATTCCTCCACTTGTTTTGGAAATCGTGAAAGCACCTCAAGGTCCGTGACCCTCTTGTGGATCTCCTCTACCATGTTGAGCTTATAAGCTATTATCCCCATGTTGGGGATGAGGTCATCTGTCAGATCCACTACGGTCCTCCTAGTTGTCTCATTAGATAGGCTTGAGGGAGACAACTGATAGGCTCTGGTGGCCTAAGCCCTGCATGTTTCCACCATCTGCTCTTGAATTTTTCATACGGCATCTTCGTTCTTGTTGAGATAGCTTCCTCCACAGGCTGCACTCACTAACCCCTGCATTTCCGAGGTCATGCCACGGAACAAGATCTGGACTAAGATCGCTTTGGTAATGCCATGACAGGGGAACTTTTGAGTTAAGTCATTGAATCTATCCCAGGCTTCATGAAATGGTTCGTGGGGGCCCTGGGAAAAGCTAGCGATCTTCATCCTTATCTGATTAGTCCTACTGAGTTGGCAGAACTTCTTCAAGAATAAATCCTTGAACTGCATCCAGGTCGTACATCTAACCCCAAGATTTTTCAGCCAATGAGCAGCCTTATCTCTTAAGGCAAACAGGGTAGCCGTCAGCCTGCTGTAATCTTGTCCAACCCTAGGGTGACTAAGGTTGTTGCAAACCAGCTCGAAGTCTCTTAGGAAAGCATATGGTTCTTCGTTGGCGTTCCCATTAAACTTCAATAGCAGACTCGGAAAATGGGGCTTCTGCTCGAACGCTTCTAGGGGCACCACGGGTACAAGCTAACTATGTATTTCATTCTCCGTGGGGTTGTAGGCATCTACCATCAGTAGGTCGATTCCACCTGCCTCTATCACCCGTCCCATCCTAGCCATAAGTTCTGCATTAAGCTTCTCGGCTCTAGCCAATCGGACGAAGACTTGGTGCATAGGATCATCCTCTTCTTTCGGGGGTTTCTTAGGAGGCATCTTGTCCTCTTTACCTAGGTAAAGAAATTGGTCTATGTTAGAGGACGTATTAATGAAGACATTCTCACCGAGGCGATGGTTTTCCTTGGTGATATGAGAGGAGAGAAAGGGATGGTTTGAGGGTAACCATCCTGAGGGTGATGGATACCGAGCTCAAGAGGGTCATGAGCTCAGGTTGGCCCAAGTTGCACTTGGGCTGATGAAGACGAACTTCGTGAGGGGCTCCAGGAGAGATTTGCGAAGCGTGAGTGGATATCCCCCCAGTCAGTCATCTTGATGGCAGAAGGAAATATCGGGAGTATAAGTGAAGATAGGATTTTACTCCTACCTGAAGAAAACAAGTGAATCACAAACTTTGATTTTCACACTCAACACAGTGAGGGACCCAAAACCGAGTCCGATTAGTCTGGTTGATTTTAAGTGTGATTTTTCAAGCAAGTAGCAAAGGTTACGCGACCTATAGGGGAGTCGGCTCAAAGCCGGATGTGTCTCCCCTGTTTAACCTGTCGCCTAATATACCAATGCCCTTCCTTTCTTCTCTCCTATCACCAGCCGAGAGTTCAAAGACCTGCTCCTATCTACCTACCAAAGTAGGCAGAAGCTGATAAGGATTTAACTTCGCCCCTATCTACCTGCTGGAGCAGCGGAGGCTACTAGCAACTTGTCGCGGTGCACCGTAATTTCGCCCCTATCTACCTATCGGAGTGGGCGGAGTCTACTTGGCACTGGTCAGTTGAACCCATAGTTCAGCCTATGATATTTGCTCGGATTGGGGTACGCGATATGGAAGGCATGGATTTTTGGCTCTGCCTTAGGGTATGCACACACACTCTTGTACCCTCACTCAGCCTTAAATCAAGGTCATGGTTATTCTCCGGCAAACAGAATTTCCAATTTTATTTGATTTTTTTGGTCAATTTTGTTTAGTAGTCCCGATTTTAAGTTAGGTGACTACTTGATTAGTCCACACACAAGGCACACGTATCGTCCAGTCCCAATTTTCTTTAAACCTAAGTTTGAAAAACTAAGGGAGAAAGAGTCGAGAAAAGGCGATGCACGATAAAACAATTATGAACGCCAAGTTTAGAAGACTTACAGTGATCCTCGCGCTTTGTATGCGGGATGCAAAACAGAATTGAATTTTACACGATATAAAATTTAAGCGAAAAAGCCGCTCCTAGACAAGCAGTTCTATTAACGAGTGAAGAACCAGTGAAATTTGGTTAACTCCTGCGGTCTAAGTGCGTCTTTTAAGTATGTATGATCTTATAATTTTATGAGCACAAACAGTCCTAAGATAACCCTAAGAGACGCAAGTGTAGGTCCTATCCTATGTTAAGCAACCACACAACACATGGGGGACTCATTTTATTATGACTTACACGCACGAGAACCCAAACGGGAACCGCTGGAAAATGTAAAAAATGAAAAAAAATTACAAGTCCTCTAAAAACACTCAATTTATTTTAATGCAGGTTCCTCGGTTCGCTTGGTGAGGCTCCTTCGACTCCTCGTATTCCTCACAAGAAAATAATTGATGGTTAGATAAAGTACGACACAAAATAAATAAAAATTGAATAGAAAATATTTACAAGAAAAATCGGGAATTAGACTACCCGGGGTTGGAAAACCTAAAATCCAAATTTCCTAAAAATTAACCTAAGCCGTGCCACCCGGCAACGGTGCTACTTTGAATAGCCTCTGCCTACCCTACCTAATTCAACCGGATTAATGATCGAATTAAATGTTTCGTTCATTGGAGCCTGGTAAATCGAGACTGATAGAAAACCACTTATATTAATCGAATTAAACACAAGCAGCAATTTTATTATTTTGCTTGGGCAATCCCAAGGTCGAACTCAGGGAGACAACTTTCTCCTTAGGTTAATTTGAAGTCAGTTTCGATGTTAGATTTTTAGGAGAATATTTTTGGATTTTTTAAACAATTAAAGAAAACTGTGATGCAATTCGAGCCAAATTTTAAGTTAAAACACAAATTATAATCAAATGAAGTCCAAAAATGATGAAATTTGGCCAGAATATGAAATGCAATGAAACTAAGATACTGCATTTTTTGGAATTTTTAGACTCTAATTGAATTAATTATGGATTAAATATGAATGCAAAGTAGTTTTTGCAAAGTTAATTTTAATAAATACTAAAGTATATTACTTTCAGATATAAAAATTATCCTAGATGGTTCTATGTGAGATGAATCCAAGAAAATTGATAGACTTAAAGAATGATGTATATTGGACATACTAAAAATTAATTAAGCAAAATACTATTTAATTTATTCAGGCCTCATGATGACTGTGAATGATGTGATTTTTGGGCAAGAAGTAGAATAACTTAAATTAAAACTGTTGTGATTTTTTGGGGATTTTTGGAGCAACAAATATATTAATATGGAATTTAAGGCACACAGTGGCAAAACTATGTAAATTTCCACAAAAATAATATTAAATTTTCGAAGCTCACAAAAGTATGACAAGTGTCCACAATGATAAAGCACAAGTTTCTCTATAACATGCAATTTTTGGAATTTAAAAAATGAAGATAAATGAATGCCTAAATAAATGCGCAAAAACAGGGACCAAAATGCAAACATGAATTAAAATTGCTTTAATAAAAACATGCGTACAGGGACTAAAATGCAATTACCTATAATTTTGGGGGTATGTATGCAAAATTTCCACAGGAACACGTGATGCTCCTAGCTGGGACTGAATCGCAATTTGCAAAACTTGAAGGGGTCTCAGTGCAAAATGCCCAGACTGCACGTGAGAAACACGTGAGATGTTAGGCTCGGACGACGTCGGAGGCTCGGACTGTGGCTCGGGTGCGCTGGAGGCTCGGGCATGCTTCGGGCTTCTGGAGCTCCGACCCTAAGGGTCGAGGAAGAGGCTCGGAGGAAGTGACGTGGCGCACGATGGACCGTTTAATCAATGAGGACCAAACGACTGCTGAAGCTGGATATGTGGCATGCCTTGGGACCGTTAGATCGTGATGGATCCAACGATATCTGGAGCTCCTGGATAGGTTGACGTGGATCGTTGGAGACCGTTTGATCAAGATAATCAGACGGTAGCTGTAGCTCCTGCTCCTTCTCGCCACCGCCTCCTGCGGCGGACGTGGTTGAGCTCCGACGAAGCCTCTACAGCTCTGCTGCCTTGGTTCTTGCTCGATGCTAATCTCCAAGGGCTCCTAAGAAGCTGGGAACGATCGTGGGAGCTTCGCGGAGCGACTGGAGCATCTGGACAAGGCGGAGGTGGTCCGTAGGCCGGAGGCAATGAAGCTCGAAGTAGCTCCGGCTACGCTTCCAACCAATGAAGATAATTGTACATGCAGGGTTAGTGTCTATAGCTGAGGCGTGCAGGTGCTCGCGTGGAGTGCAAGGAGCGACTGGAGGCCTATGTGGCAAAGTGGGTGAACGTCGACGGGTTTCTCCGCCATGAGGGACAGAGCAAGGATCGGAGATGAGTCGATGGGTTGTGGGGGTGAACGGAATGATGCACGAAGCTGGGAGCTCCAAGGTGGATCTCGATCGAGGGGCGGTGGAGGGTGGTATCGAGCGAGGTGGCCTAATAAATTAGGAGATGGTCTGAGGAAAAGAAGAAGAAGATTGGAGGAGAAATAGAGGAGGCTACCTAGGAATGGAGGCTCGGGGAGGAGTCTCTGATCGTCGCTCGAGGGTCGGTAGAGGCCTGAACTCTAGCAGCTCGTTGGGGAATCTGCTGGTACGACAGAGCTCGCTGTGGATCTCGCCGGGGATGGAAACACCGTTGTCGCTCGCTCCCAGTCCTAATCTCTATCACCGATAGGTAAAAGGGAGCTCTGGGATCTCTCGTGCAAGGGCAAATGGGGTTGAAGCTCGCCGGAGGTGGAGTATTTATATGAAAATGGTGGAGGTACAGGCGATGGAGGGAGTGGTTTGCGTGGGGTTTGTGGAGCGAAGGAGAGGCTGCCGTGGGGTGACTGAGTAGCTGCGAGGATGAGGGGAGTAAGGGCTCTATCGTGGGCTAGTTGGCGAGTGGGGCGAGTGGCGGAGACGGCAGAGAAAATAGGAAGGGGCCGATGAGTTGGAGAGGTGGGTGACGATGTGGGCGAGGCTTTCTCGTAGGTGGAAGATGATGTCTCAACCGTTGGATCTAGTGATCCAACGACGGCTGGGGAGGTGCTAAGAAACGATTTGGATCAGATCAAGGCGATGCGATCGAAGGGAGAGGGATGAGCCATGTGGCGGGCGTAGGTGCGGGCAGAGATGAACAGTTGTGATGGAGATCAGACCTTGATCGAAGGGTCAAGGAGGGAGCAGGAATGAACAACTCTGATGGAGATGATCGGGTGGTGATGGAGTGCGCTACGTGGCACAATGAGGTGAAGGTGGAAATGATCGGCCCAGATGCAATCTGGGCCTTAATCCAATGGCCAAGATTGATGTGGCAATAAATGGCCGAAATATGAAGAGGAAGGAGGCGATTTGATGGCCTGGATAAGGGGGCACGTGGCGAGCGGATGAGTGGGCCGCGTGGCGCAACCAGAGGGCGCCACGTAGCCCAATCAGAGTAGTCGAGGAAGAAGTTGAAATAAGAGGGAGAAAATGGCCGAATTTGGAAAAACTCAAAACATGAAAGTTGTAGATCTCGATGAGATCTAAAAGTTTCATGTTGACAAAAAACAAAAACGAAGTCAAATGAAGTGATAAAATACAAGGGTAAAAATATATGTACATATAGTATACAATGGGGGCCCAAAATCCAAGTTTTGCATACGAGCTCCGATTTTAATGAAATTGGTCTCATTTTGAAGGTATCTAAATGTATATTATTTTAAAAGTGAGTAGACCTAGATCAGAGGCTGCATGAGAGGGATATATGCATTTTATGGTCCATGGTCGCAAACTTGGATTGGGTTTTATTGGTCAATTTTACAAGTTAGCATTTTTTGGTATTTTTCTTGTATTAGTTTTAGTAATATATACAGTATAAAGTTGATTTTATGGATTTTGGAGTTAGTATAAAATATGTACAAATGAGTGATTTTTACAAGTGACTTTGGCTTCATATTTAATGTAGATGTGGATGTTAAAATGCAGATGTTATCAATGCATGCCTGAATGTTAATTATGTTATATAGGTGGAAATATGCCTCTAATTACTAGGGAATAAGGCTCTATTTTCAATTTTTAGAGTGATGAATCACATATTCATCAATATCTCCTCTCTTAATATATGTGAATATAGCTAAGATCACCCGTATCCAGGAAGTTTATTCTAGTTTATTTAGTATAAACCCTTGAAGTTAATCTTTCTTTATATTTATCAACAACATTATCAACTCGGTTCTTTTTCTTGAATACCTACTTACATCCTATGGACTACCTACTGATAACTCACCCTAGGCCAGTCTGTTGATCTAACAGGTCAGATAGCAATCATTGTGTGACCAAACTCAAGAGATGGGTTAGTCAACAATTAACCCATGAATAAGATGGACAATTTAATCAATGGAAAAAGTGAGTTAATACTTATTATAAACTCTACTGTAGATGTGTATAGGTGTAAGCATGGTATAATATCTTACCATAGAGAGAAAATAAGATAGATCAGGAATTAAGTATTAATTATTTCTAATTAATATTAATTTCAACTTATTTATTTTTCTCCCTTTGTTTTAATTGTTTTTATAGGTTTTTAATTATATGTGAATTTTTATAGGTTTTTTAGTGTTTTATATTTTTTAAATTTTAAATTTTTAAATTTACATAAATTTATTTTCATTTTGATTTTTTAAAATATAATATATATTCAAATGTAAGAATAATGATATTATATTTATATAAGTAATATATAGAGTATATAGTATATGTAGAATACTATATTTTAAATATACTTTAATATACTCAAATATAAAAAATAAAATATTTTTGTATTTTAATATTTTTCTCTATTATGAGAATTTTTTAGTCATTTAATATTTTTATACACTTCTAAATGATAAAAAAAGTTAACAACAATGTATACAATAAAAAGTTGCACTTGTTTTAGGTTTAATAATATAATTAAGTATAAAAGTAACCTAAACTATTTTTAATATATAGTATATAATATAAAAAATTTAGAAACAGAGAAATGCATTTTTGGATTTTTTTTCTTTAATTTTTGTTTATTTTTGTTTTTATGATTTTATAATTTTTAGGTTATATATTTGTATTTTTTTATTATTTTTGGATATGTGGCCAACAATATAATAATATAACTACTCTAATTTTTGGGAATTTTCAAAGGTGATTTTATATTTTTTGTATTTAATAAGTAGAGAGGGCAAAAAAGGAAAATTTTTATATTTTTAGTAAATAGAAAATTAACTAAAAATACATGAGAAAAATATATGTCATCAAGCACAGAAGTAAACACTTAATATAATTTCACTATAATTTTTAGAGCAATAAAAATATTTTTAAAGAAAAATATACTTGCAAAATAAAAGCTATAGTTTACAGGACCTTTTTGCAATTAGTAAAAACTTTCAGACCATTGAATAACATGTCTTAGGAATATAGGATATATAGTGCAATTTCACCAAAAAGCACCTCATATGGGACTACACCCAAGGTTTAATGGACATGATATAAATGCAATAAAAGGAAAGTATGAGGTTACAATTGTAAATATTACGAAAATTATTACACAACATCGTAAGATTAAATACTAAAATGAAATAAAGAAAATGCCCAAGGGTTTAGAAGCAAGATACCCTAATAGGAGTGCGATCCAACGCCGTTGATGATGCCACTTATCCACGTATTACTATGCGGACGGTTGAGACACCTTCGATGATGGAAGGATTGGACCAGATCATCAGATAGATCTACGGTGGAAGGGCTCTATCATCGAACGGTTGTTGTGTAATCTAGTTACCTCTCAAGATCGGACAACGGAGAGGTTGGCTGGAAGAACAAGGAATAAGGTTCGGCTAGGCGAGCTTCCTACGGCTGGATCTCTCTGCTCTGTTAGCCTCTCAAGCTCCAGAGAGGCCCAATCTGCTCTTGGAGGTGATCCATAGTGGGTGGAAGACCTAAAATAGTCCAAGACTTATCTTTGGGAAACTGGAGGTCCAAGGAAGATCGGGTACCTAGGAAAGTTTGTCTTAGATCTAAAACCTCTCAAATGGGGTCTTCCAGAGGCTATACCTGCATAAGAAAATGGACAAAGCATTAGTGGAGCTATCTGGGCCTTTATTGAGGGGAATCAGACAGAAATGTGGTGAAATGGGGCTCTTCGATGATGGGTGACAAAGTAAGAGTTGGTGGACTCGACCTGAAGGAATCGAGTGGATCTGGGTGGACTCAGAGGTGGAGAAGCGAAAGGGGGAGAAGATGGGTTGTTGGACTTGTAAGCCCTCAGCAACGCATTAATGCAATAAAAGTTATTATTTTATCATGTCCATCTGAAACGAAATAAATAATTGAATGAATGCTCTTCATTATTAATGTCCCTTTGTACAATTAGGATTATGTACCTTGGCCAAATTGAATACCAAGCAGCTGGGAGGACACAACTGACTTCAACATGTTATATTCAAAAAAGATCTTCAGCCTGAGAAAGAGATGGCAATCCTTCTCTAAAGATCGATTTCCAACTAACTTCTTGATGCATGTCCTCTTCATAGTAATGTAGATTCTTAAGTGTTGGAATAATCAAGTCAAAGAGTTGACATAATGAGGTCGAGATAAACTAAGACCTGAATCGTGACTATCATGATCAGACACACATCCTTTGACCTGAGAGAAGTATGCATCTATATGCATGAGTATGCATATTTGACAGACCAATAGGTTAGTGACCTAGCCAAGGTCCATATACCGGTGTGTTGGTGTGCATACGAAGTCGTATGAGATGTATGATCTCTCAAAGGAATTATACAGGTTCATAGCTGATGACCAAGGAAACAGAGCTCACTCATGAGATATTTTGGGGTCAAAATGAATTCCATGCATGGTCATCTTGTTTATGAAAAAAAACACAAATTCGAGATATTAATATATGCTTTTGAAAAGTATATGATTAATATTGTTGCTCAATTATCAAAGAAGAAATCTATTGATACATTCCGAACAAGACAGTCAAACCAGGGTTTGAACTTTGTACTTATCAATGTCTTCTAGTGTGAAGGATTGGATGAGTATTTGGAATACTCACGGTTATTTTTATTGTTGCAATGGATCATCTACCATGACACATACATACTAAATAAGTTATAAATGAGATGAATTTTAGTGGCTCCATTTAGTTAGATGATTTGTGATTTAATTCAAATAAATCATAATTCATTTGAATCCAATTTCTAATTCTAATTCCAATTTCAATGTCCAAATATTGAAAACAGAAATGGTCATGGAAATGGAAATATACAACCTACTTGAGCTCATTTCTTAGCTTCAAATGGTTTGAACTATGATTTGAAATGGTCAAGGAAGCTGGATTCAGCTCACTAACACTTCGTCCAACTCATGGAGAGTGTGATGTGTTTCGTTGAGCTCACTGAGAGTGTAAAGTATTACAGTTCAAGCTTAACATTCGTAGGTGATGGATTTTTGCAAAAATGGTATAAACCCTGAAATAGGATAATTATCCACAGTTCAAGTCACTATACGTGGATAGTATGATCACCCCGACATTATCTCCAAGTATCTATATTCCTATCTAATGAGTCCTAATTGGATTAGGACTCATACATGTTAATGGTAATATTGTAATAATTACGATTATTACATATTATTGAAAAGTGTAATTTTTGTATAGTGATTCAAAATAATTAATATCTATATGGATGTGATTCATATAAATATTTATGTAAATATGGTTTACATAATTTGTCCAAGATCATCCATGTACGATGAACAATCGACTAGATCATCACGATTATTGGGTACATTGTCTTGCGACAGTTTTAACGATTTAGATCATTCGGTAACTTTTAAAGTTGCTAATATTCTTCCCTATTTTAAACAAGTTTTTTGGTATATATGAGAACTATAAGGTCTGGAATTATACCCAAAAGATGCACCAATTGTTGGTGACATTTAGAAGAAGATTCAGATGATAAAAGCAATCATAGACTCCGATTTTGACCAAGGATTGTAACATTAAAATTATGAATTTTTAGCTACTCTTTTTAGGTCATATAACATGATAAAATAATGATGAATAATTTATGAATCAAATCCTCAATCAATGCGAAAAAGTTTTGTATGATTCTGACTGTGCGGCCTCGAGAAATTGGATTTCTCCATAGGCTGACTTGGAAGAGGATTCGATTGTCTTATTGACTTGATCCTCATATTTTGAGACTCAAAATTGATGGATATGTTTAACATTTTGGAAATATTTGAGGCCGCAATGAATTTGAAGTCCAAGTTATATGATGCTTCCTAATTTGAAGTGCAATGATCACAACTTGCAAAATTAAAATATGAAATCATTGTTTGTTTGGAAATATGCAACAAAATAGAATGTTTTTTTTATTTCATTTCCCCTTTGACTAATTATGCACTTGAATGTTTACAATGTAATTAGAAATTGTGGAAATAATTAGATTAATTGCACAAATTGTCTAGGTTGTTGCACTAGACATCTTTCGCAATTGAAATTGCTTTTATTCAAAGAATTGTCTAGATTGTTCCACTAGACCTTTTGAAATTAAAAAGGGAGTTTTTAATTCAAAAAGCATCTAGATTGTTGAACTAGATCTTTTAAGAAATTAAAAAGATTTTTAAATTCTTAAAATTTCTTAGAGTTACTATATAGTATCACACACGGTCGAATGATCGGCAAAACCTCCTTAGTACAATATGTACCGATTGTGTTGTCTGGAATTGATTTAGAGAAGGTGTCTAGGCCTTAGAAATGCTAATGGGTTTTTTAATTAAAACCTACGCTACATTTGCAATGTAAGTGCTCCCCGTTAGCATTATCTATCCGACCTAGATAGATCTGTTTCGATTGAAGGTGGCATGAGGAGTCATGACGTACTTTAACAACTAAAATTAGAATATTAAATTTTACTAAGTGAGGGTGTAATATTATATGGTAACATCAAGTGCATAAAAGATCAAACTCTTGTTGGGACCGCTTGTGTCATTGTTTTAATTGGATTAAAACTAAAACATAAGCATATGTCCTAACTCTTTCCCTTAGAGCATTCCGAAGAATATGATTAGAATTGATTAATCATTAGTTTAAACATGATATGGACTAAGTCATATGATGACATCCATGGCCTCCCATCATTACGAAGAACACTGTCGCCATGGGTTGTATTTTTGGAGACGTTCATGCGTAGTCATGAATCCGAAATACAAATTCAAATGGATTGGATTATTCGTTTCTCAAAAGAGATGGGCCATATAAGTAGCGAACCTAATGTTGTTACCATATTATTGAGGCGGCATTGGATTGTGCATAGCATAAATTGATATTCGCTCATTGACGGTTGGTTTAATCAACAACATGCAAACTCCATAAATGTGGGGGGTGTGGATGTTGAAGACCGAATTAAGAATACAAGTTGGACTTGTAAGGTGGAAAGAGTTCATGCTTCTTTCATCATAGTTGAATTTTCTCATATTATTGGGGTGCAATAAAAATGGAAAGGAGGCTCAGATCTTGCAGTGAGTCCTTTGGTTAGCCTGTCTAATGCTTTGAAAGCTTATAAGCGAAAGCATTTCAAAGTACAAAATACGAGAACTCTTGATTTAAAATATTAAATAGTTTAATTTCCTTAATCAAGATATTAAAGTGTATTCTATTTTTCCTTTTATTTCAGATGAAATCTCTCAACCCACTTAACAATTTGCTTGAGGTCAATCAATTGACCGACCTAAATTATTCGGATTGGATCCATAATTTGGAACTCGTACTTGAGACAAAATACATATCGTATGTGCTCTCATCTATGAAGTACGGGAACCCACAAACAGAGGATGCCCGTGAATTCAACCAGAAGTGGGATGAGGATCACTCGATCGCTTGTTGCTACATTCTTGGATCGTTGTCTAGTGTGTTTCAGAAGCAACTTATAGACATTGAATCTTCTCATGACGTCCTCTTGAATCTGAACGAGATGTATGGAGATGTGAGTTGCACTCTTTGTACAAAAAATCCACTGAGGATATTAAGAAGAAAGAGTTTCCCTCTAGTAGTGCAATGGTTGCACATGTTAAAGGAAAGTGTGAGAGGAAGCGTGGATCTCAGAAGGGTCCGATCGAAGAGTAGAAGAAAGGTCAAAGTGTTGACCAATCTTCTGAATATTCAACACATTTGACACCCATAGAGATGGATGTCTATCATCACTACAATAAGACAAGATTATGGAAGAATAACCATCCAGAATATCTAAAGTCCTTAAAGGAGGACAAAAGTATAACACTATCAAATAAGAAATCTACATTCATCATTGAAACCAACTTACTCGTGGGACGAGAAGGGAGTTGGATTGTTGATTCTGGTGCTTTTGTACATGTATGCAATCAGTTGCATATGTTTCAAGATACCGAAAATCTTGATGAAGGGGAAATAGTCATCCATATGGGATCCATGCAACTGTTGCATCGATCGCCATTGGAACCTGTAGACTATCATTATCCAGTAGGAGAGTCCTAGACATTAGAGATTGTCTCTATGCACCAAATGTTAGAAGGAACTTACTATCCGTATACAAGCTTGTTGGTTACAGATATACTTTCCTTTTCTATAATAAACTTATCATAAATCGTTATGGTAATTATATAGCAGATGGTATTCTAACAGCAGGCAGACTCTATGGATTGAACATGCATGAATGTATCATGAATCTCAATACCACTGATAACATTAATATTAATAGTAATATGAAAACCCCTAAATGATCAAGGGAAGATGGAGATCATTTAACTATGATCTGGCATCAAAAACTTGGATATGTGTCTGTTGATAGGATTAATAGACTGGTGAAGGACAAACCTTTGGATTTTCTGGAAGTCCATGATTTACCAATTTGTGAACACTGTATTCATTGAAAAATGTCCAGGTCACCCTTCTCTAAGAAAGGTGAACGATGCGAAGGTATATTGGACCTAGTACAGATCGATGTATTTGGTCCCTTTCGTACCACGACTCGAAATGGATATCAATATTATGTGACCTTTATTGATGATCATTCAAGATATGATTTTGTCTTCTTATTACATCACAAATATGGAACATGTGAAAAGTTCAAAGAGTTCATGTCTTTATTTGAGAACCAAACATGAAAATAAGATAAATAGATTTGATCTGCTGGAAGTGGCGAATACCTCTCAGATGAATTTAAAGAATACCTTAAGGAGAGAGGAATTATTTCCAATCTCACACCTTCATGTACTCCTCAACTCAACGGAGTTGCAGAGAGACGAAACAGAACCATGTTGGACATGGTATGATCAATGATGAGTAAATCAAACTTACCTCTCAGTTTCTGGGGACATGCAGTAGAGACTGCAGCTTATGTCCTAAACAAGATTCCATCTAAATCTGTACCCAAAACCCCTCATGAGCTTTGGTATGGTACCAAGCCAAGTGTGCGACTCTTGAAGATTTGGGGTTGTTTGGTCCATGCTAAAAATGTGGATGCAAGCAAGCTGGAATCTCACACCAAAGAGTGCTACTTCATTGGATAAGTAAAGAACCGTATTGGATATCAACTTTATGATCCTGAGACTCAAATGGTATTTATTTACAGAGATGTCAAGTTTAAAGAGGATGAGTTCCTCAAAGTTAAGAAAATAATTAAGTTAAGGAACTAATCAAATCTAGCGAGACCGATGAAGTTCCTACACCAGAAACTGAAGAGATAATTGAACATGACATGCATGTATCTCCTAGAAAGAGTTCTAGGGTTGTAATACAACCTAAGAGGTATGGATTCCATATATTAGAGGAGTCTGGTAATGATCCAACTTCATTTGATGAAGCTTTGGGGATCGTGCTATGGTTAACTGGATGCTAGCAATGAAGTCTGAGATAGACTCCATGCACAAGAATGGTGCATGGACCCTCGAAGATCCACCTAACAGGGTCAAACCCATTGGGTACAAATGGATCTTCAAGAGAACGAGGGGACCCGATGGGAATGTAGAGACCTTCAAAGATCGGCTTGTAACCAAGGGTTACACACAGAGAAGGCATTGATTATGATGAGACATTCTCTCATATTGCCATGAATAAATCCATCAAGATTTACTGGCTATAGTTGTACACCTAGACTATGACATCTTGCATATGGATGTCAATACCGCCTTTCTCAGTGGATACCTCAAAGAGGATATCTATATGGAGCAACTCCAGGGCTTCATAACTAAGGAAGGAAAATATGCAAACTGAAGAAATCCATCTATGGGCTCAAACATGATTCTTGTAGTTGGAACATCCGATTCGATCAAACCATAAAGTGTTATGATTTTGTGCAGAATATGGATGAGCCATGTGTGTACAAGAAGATTAGTGGGAGAGCCATCGTGTTCATTGTGCTTTATGTAGATGACATCCTTATCATTGAGAATGATACCAAGATGATGACCGGTGTTAAAGTCCAGTTATCCAATACCTTTGAGACAGAAGATCTTGGAGACACCTCTTATATCACGGGGTTGAAATTGTTCAAAAATAGACAAAAGAGGATTTTGGGACTGTCACAACAAGGATACATCGAGAAAATCTTGGAATGATTTGGTATGGATAATTCCAAGAAAGGCTTCCTTCCCTTAAGACATGTCATTCACCTATCTAAAGAGATGGCTCGTCAAATTGTTGCGGAAAAGAAAGCCATGGATGGATGTCCTTACACATCAGTTGTAGGAAGCTTGATGTATGCCATGATGTCTACTAGACTAGATAACTGCCACAATGGGAGTGGTAAGTCGTTACCATTTCTGCCATGGAGAGAAATAATGGATTGCAGTAAAATGCATCTTCAAGTACCTAAGAAGACCTCAAAACTACGTCTTGGTTTATGGAGATAATGATCTTCAAGCCTTAGGGTACACTGATTCAGATTTCCAATCATATTTAGATGATAGGAAGTCAACCTTAAGGGTTTTTAATTTTGTTGAAAGGTAGTGCTCTGCGAGCTAAGTGTAGAAAGAAGCAGGACACTATAGTTGTTTCTGCAAAGTAAAGCATTGGATGGATAAGATGTGACAACTACATTATATGTAGTTAATGTTCTCTTGGGGTATAAAGCTTTGTAACAGAACTTGGCATAGTCGCCAGTGACAGAGTGACTAATAAGCTTACCCGGCTGTTTGACAAATAGTCTACGATTTGCATAACTAATATGGGTTGAGATTTGTACATGAATAACTCTGAGGGCTAGTGGGAGACTGTTGGACTTACAAGCCCTCGACGACCCATTAATGCAATGTTGGAATAATCAAGTCAAAGAATTGACTTGATGAGGTTGAGATAAACTAATACCTGAATCGTAACAATCATGATCTGATGCACATCCTTTGACCTGAGGTAGACATGCATCTATATGCCCGAGTATGCACATTTGACAGACCAATAGTTCGGTGACCTATCCAAGGTCCATGTACCGGCATGTTGGTGTGCATATGAAGTCGTATGAGATGTATGATCTCTCAAAGGAATCATACAGGTTCATAGTTGATGAACCAGGAGACAGAGCTCATTCATGAGATATTTGTGGTCAAAATGAATTTCACGCATGGTCGTCTTGTTTATGAAATAAGACACGAATTCGAGATATTAATATATGCCTTTTGGAAAGTATATGATTAATATTGTTTCCCAATTATCAAATGAGAAATCTATTGATACATTCCAAAGAAGACAATAAAACCAGGGTTTGAAATTTGGACTTATCAAAGTCTTCTATTGAGAAGGATGGATGAGTATTTGGAATACTCAGGGTTATTTTTGGTGTTGTAATGGATCATCTACCATGATACATCCATATCGAAGAAGTGATAAAACATGATGGATTTTAGTGGCTTCATTTAGCTGGATGATTTTTGATTGGATTAAATCACAATTCATTTGAATCAAATTTTCAATTCCAATTCCAATTTCAATGTCCAAATGTTGGAAATCTAAAGTCATGGAAATGGAAATATACAAGCTCCTTGAGCTCATTTCTTAGCTTCAAATGGTTTGGACTATTATTACAAATGATCATGGAAGCTGGATTCAGATAATCGACACTTCGTCCAACTCATGGAGAGTGTGATGCGTTTCGTTGAGCTCACTGAGAGTGTAAAGTGTTACAGCTCAAGCTTAATATTCGTAGAAGACAGATTTTTGCAAAAACGGTATAAACCCTGAAATTGGATAGTTATCCACATTTCAAGTCACTATACATGGATAGTATGATCTCCCTGACATTACCTCCAAGTATCTGCATTCCTATCTAATGAGTCCTAATTGGATTAAGACTCATACCTGTTAATGATAATATTGTAATAATTATGGTTATTACATATTATTGATAAGGGCAATTTTATGAATATGATTCATAATCATAACTCATTAATTAATGAGAATAGTTATTAAAAATAATTAATATTTATATAGATGTGATTCATTTAAATATTTATGTAAATATGATATACATAATTTTCCAAGGCATGAGATTTTATGAATTTGATTCATGTTAAATTTAGTAGAAGTAAAATGGATTTGCATTTAATTTTGGGCTTATGAATATGATTCATAAAAGCATTGAGGATTAATTCCGTATTTTATCCAATATTGATAATATGATTATAAAGTGAATTAATTAATAAAAAATTTCAACAACAACTTCCATATATGGATGGTAATGTGGCTTGTACATATGATGTACATATGGCTCCATATGGTTGAGTTCTAATTGAGTTAGGATTATAAAGTTGTTGCTTATTTTATTTTAATTAATATTGATTGGAGATAATAAGGAGATGATACGTATTGAATTAGGAATTGGTCTTTGTCCTTGATTAAAATCCAATAGCTACCAAGGCACATGTACAACATGTGTTATAAGTAAAAAAGGAAGGCAAGACCTTCTCTTTTTACAACAATTTTGAAGAGCAAATCCTCATCTAAATCTTGTGCCTCCTTAGAGAGAGAAAGTCTCGAGAGTCTACAACTCTAACAACTCTATTCTTGTTTCTTAGTCAACGTCTGAGTTCGTGGTAAGTAACGTGACTCATCTCCGCACCCACGAGAGAGAATCTGTAGATCGAACTTCAATTAGGGGGTTTCTTTCATAGAAACTCACGTATCAATACTATATTATTCATCGTAAATATTATAAATCATGAAGTAAATTGTTTCCTTATATATATTTGATTTCTAGTTGCACAAATTGTTGTGCTACATTTTCTAGTTCATACGATGAACTAACATTATTTTGGTAGATTGTTTGCTAAATATTCATGTTTTCCATGATGCATAGTAAATAATTTTTTATTTGCTTCCTTCATGGGCATGTCAGGTGGTCGGAATAAGGGTGCAAATGAAGATGATCGATGGCCGGATCTCTAAGCTCCGACGTACTGTAAATTGATTAAATCTAAGATAGAACTACACCAAATCATCAAATAAAAGGAGAAATTCAAATGCAGAAAGAAAATGCAACAAGAAAATACCTATCCTAACCTTGACAAAACTTTAAAAGCTCTGAAGATGCCATTGCCAAAGTTAGGCTTCGAGCTTCAAGTTTTATCTCCAAAATCCTCTCTCCATGTCGTTCTACGACGACTCCTCTCCCTGCCTCAGAGAGGACTCAAGCCTAGGTGTTCAAGGTTTATGGTGCACTAATGGTGGATCAAATTCCAAAAGGAGGGCTTGGGTTTGATTTTTTAGCCGTTAGGAAGAAGCATCAAAACTTGGAGAACCAGGCGTATCTACAATGTCTAGAGGGCAGGCGTGAATCTTGGAGATGTGGTTGCCAAGAAGGCACTTAATGTCAAGTGGATGGAGTGATATGAAGTTCAGGAAAAATGGAAGAAGTGTACGTCTCAAGATGGTCTTACAAGTCATAGGAGGCGGAGGGGTAGTTGATTGGGAAGTCAACAGACGAGAGCTCCTCATTGGTTCACGTCGGACCATATGAGAATAAAATAGGAGAAAACTAATTAAATGAAAATTGAAATGGAAATGAAATAATTAAATAAAAGAAAAAGAAAAAGTGTATTATTGTATATACTATTTTATATGATTTTTATTTATTTATACAATATCCTTTATTAGTTGTTAATTTTTACAAGTATGTTTAAAGGTAAATTTACCCATATTTTAAGTATTTTATTTTTATTTTGTATTTTAAATTTTATTATCATATCTATATTATATTTATAGTATAATTAAATATGTATTTACATATTTTTATTGTATTTTTATAACTTTATTTATGTACTTGATTAAATAAGGGTATTTACATTATAGGTATAATATACCTATATATTTTACTCTATTATTTATTTAAGTATATTTTTAACGATTTTATTTCATGTTTAGATTTTTAATATATTTCAAATAATATTTACAAGTATTTAAAAATATAAGAATAGTAAAAAAATAATGATGAATAAAATATACATGTATACAGTACAAGGGGATCCTAGAAAGCCATATTTTGCATCATAACTCTATTTTTAATGAAACTACCTTCATTATATGGATAATTTAATTTTAAGAATAATAATAGTTAGTTTTATGAATTTGGAGATTATATGGAGCATATATTGATAATTGAAGTTTTGTTTGTGGCCTTTTCGTCTGTATGTCCCTAGTATATTGTGCATTATTTTTGTATGCAATTATTTTTAGAAATTTCTATGTATTTTAATATACAAGTTTCATCACCCCCCTATACTTGACTTTCCTAGTCCCTAGCAAATACATATTATAATGAGTGCATACAAAGAATATAAAGATAAGAAAATGAAACAAGTTGGATTGATTTTAACCTTTAAACTTATCTTCATTGGATCTCAGACAGATGCTTTGGATTTTAATTTTGGTCAGACCCTTATTGGTAGTCGGGCTTAAAACGCAATAACTTTCAAGAACCATAAAACTATGTTTAAGTCTCCTCAAAAGCCAGGTTAGAACAAGTTTACAACATAGGCAAACCCTTATAACTATGAATATATCTTGTACAGTGTAAGTGATATGTTGATCCTCTCGTTTGAAGCGATAAAGAGATAATTTTCTCCAACATGGTGACCCTAATTCCCCAATCCAAACTCTTTCCTCGAGGAGTTGGGTATTCCCTTCTAAGTTTAAGTGCAACCGGCTCAAGAAGAGTATGTGGAGAAGATAATGGATGGTAGCCGGTGTAGCTACCTATCGTAGGATACTTGACCAGTGTAGCCAAGTCATCCAGCTACAGGAACCATAAAATCTTTGACTTTGAAACATAAACCTTGCTTATTGAATACATAACCCGATGGGAATTGATTTTTCTTTGATTTTTACCCGTCTAACTTTTTTGGAGTCTTTATTGCATATTTTTGAAGGTATATGGACTACAACGTTTGCATAAGGACTTTTTTATCTTGGTCCAGTAGACTATCCCTCTTTTGAAGCTTTATAGCAACCCACATCCTCCTTTCTTTGGACCTCATCGCAACTGGATCGGGTTGGGATACAATGGCTACATATTGTGACTCCGTATGTTTCCATTCGCTTGTGTATCATGCTGACAAATCTAGCCCTCTACCACTTCAAATGAGTTGAGCTAAGTGTAAGGTGCATGTGTCAAGTTAGGTCACTATCGACTAGAGTCATGTGTGCTTTTTAAAATATTCTACTTAGGCAGTCAAGATGACATATGAAATCAGTCTTGTGGTCTCAAATAATCAAGTTTAGCACTACTTGAAGTGCCTCAATTCTGGTTCCTATAAGATTCCTGTGATTACTGGATTAAGATCCAACCAAGCTTCAATCTTTGGATTTTATTCTAGATCAGTTCAATTATCATTATCAATCCAAAAAATGCAAATGCAAATGCAACGCAAGAAAATATTTTTGTGGTAAATTTTAGAGGTTTTGAAAATTTTGAAATTTTTAGGGATCTTTTGATAAGGGTTAGCTAATTCGATATGTGCAAATATTTACACGAGAGTCAGTGCATATTTACAAGAATTGCATGTAGAATTTACGTTGGGAATTTACACGACAGTGAGATGTTATTTATTATTCACATGTTTTATATACAAGGGATGAACATATAATATTTGCTACATTTATATACAAGATTCTAAAAATAATTGAAAATATTTTTACAAATATCTTGAAAACTTTATTCTGCAATTAGTTTTTACAAACAATCCACAAACATTTACAAAGTTTGAAAATCATTTTGTAAGATTTTTCAAAGGTATGGATTGATTTTTCAAAGTATTCTTGCAAGCATTTTTTAAATCATTGCCAAGTAATTTTCAAAACATTTTATTCAAAGAAATGAAACAAAATTTTGCAAATAGTTACAAAAGCTTTTACAATGTTTTGAAAACATTTCACAAAATTTATACATTGATTTCAAATTATTTTCAAGCTATTTTCCAACTATTTTTCAAATCATTTTACAAAAAATTTTAAAACTAGTTTATTTATCATATTTACAAAGAAATTTAACTAATTTTATACATATTTATTGTGTTTTCTTTACAGATGATTTATTGTATACCCGTTTAGTATAGTATAATAGCCACATTAAAAATATGAAAGTACAAGTTATGGCTAAAATATATACAACGTATATAGGACCCTCTATACTTTGTGTGAACTATGTCCTCATAGTGATTAAAGAGCAGAAAGGAAAATATAACTCATGCTGAGTATAGAAAGGTCTATTATTATGATGACCCATAAAAGGAGGAGTTGATCGTCCCCCTATACTTACGTTAAACTAATCCTAAGTATATCAGACTGTACACAATGCATAGAGGATCAAGGGTTAGAATGAACAAATCATTGACTTGGCATATCTCCCCCTATAATTAGGGTAAGAATTCCCTAAGTATAGAATATCGTTGGGTGAGGAGACAAACGAGGGATCAACGAATGAAATATGAAACAAAAAGAAAGAATGGACATTTCACTCCCCTTGTACCCAGGGTAAGAGATCCTTGAGCATAGGAAATGAAAAGAGTGATGAAATGGAACAAACAAGAACAGGGTGTCCACACCCCCTATACTTAGGATAAAGTACATCCCAAGTATAGACACAAATATATGATGAGAGATCTGGGGTGCAAAACTACAACCAGATGAAAGAAGGAATAAAAAGATGAAACATGTATATACAATAGGTAGGGAGTGTTGAGTTGTCTCTTAATGAGCACCGGGTTTTACGCCCCTAGCATGACGCAAAAGTTAGGATAACGATGTGAACAAAGGTTAGGCTAACGATGTGTCACGGTTCAGAACGACATCAGTCAGTCAAATGTCGTACTCAGGTCTCCATCATAGAGTGAAAAAAATGATGAAATCAATAAAAAAGAACACTCGGATATATACTCAAGTTGGTGTTTACTACTGGGAAAAGAGAATTGAAAACTAACCCATTATCCGGTAGTGTGAAAAGAATCATCAGCTTATATGAATGGAGTGAATGATCAAATACAGAGAAGGAAGGATCAATGATGTAATCCTCCATGAGAATCATAGTCTCAGTAAGATAGGAAAAGTCAAGATCATAAGACTCACTAGAAGTTCGATATCTGATGGATGTAAGGTCGAAAGATCATAGAAAGCATCAAATATATCTAAACATGGCTCATCCTCGCGAGGTTCATCAAGGAGAGAAGACTCAAAGGAGTCGGAAACAACAGACAAATCAGAAGACTCGATTCTGTGATCCAACCGTTTGAATGCACAATGAGAGAGTGAAGTCGAGTGCAAAGAAGATGTTGCATCCTTCTGCAGATAACCCTCGAGAAGTGATGCAAGCTAATCCGTGAATAGTGAGGCAACACTGACTATATTGTCATACTCAAAAAATATAACAATCTCATCAATCGGGGGGATAGGGGCTGATGTGAAGAGCTAATGAGATTGGGAAAATCAAGATATAGCTTCTTACCTAACAACATCCGTTGAAATAGCTCATGATATTTATCAAAATCATCTATGTGCTCTATGGGGATTAGAAAGTCAAGATAAGGAATGGATCGGCTGATAAGATGAGTGAAAAAATGCAATTTCCAGTACTGTCTCTTGAAGCACAGAAAGGGATAGTACATCAGACTCCTGAATCATGACGGGCAGAATAGACTCAAGGATCAATATTTGGAAATGGAAGCGTACAAATCAGTCTCATCATCCAAAATATGTACTGCCTCTATGATCACATCCTCAATAATGTGTGAAAGATCTAAATCCTCAAGAATGGAATCATACTTATCAGGCTCAACATTCACAAAAGGAAGCACACTCATTCTAGACACAACATGGCCCAACTTAATCATATGAACAACATCCTCATTGCAGGCTTCATCTAACAACACAACATGCCTAGGAGAAAGAGAAGGTGATATGGACAAGAATGAAGGGGGGGGATGTATGAGACAAAACACCGCGTAAGAAACCAATTGAACGGTGGTTGATTTCAAACTAGACAAGTAAAAATTATGGTTCAAGAAGAGAGTCATCTTGAGCCAAACCATGGATACGGGGGTGATATGGGTGAAAGATAGCCGTATCCGGCCTAAGAGAAGAGTGACTAATACTCACGACACAAATGGTGACAAAGAAAAAAATAAAGAGGACTCAAAAACTAAAAGGTTTCAAGGACTGAAAAGATATCATGACTTAAGACTCAATTAAAGGTGAAACCCAATCAGGCATTCTAACATCTATGTCAAAGAGACATTCTCTAAGACTAAGGGCTCTCCCACTGGAATAGAGTAGTCTTATTATCTAATGATGATTGTTGTAAAATTGCATCAAAATTCATGTAGATGACTATAGGCATTTAGATCAATCATAATAGTCTTCTAAAACTAATGCAATCAGTTGCAAGTATTAGTAGAAGAACGAGATACAATTATTGAACTTTAAACTTAGTAATTTGATTTCAATGATGATACATAGATGTATGATATGCCGACACACTATCTCAGTCCTTTAAAGATTCTAGATAGTCCGGATAGTTATACTATCGGAATATCAGCTTCTTATTGTATTGACAATCATCCAACCATTTGGATGTGGAAGTTGAAGAAGCATGGTCAACTCTTTGATCTTTCTTCTTTATATGGGCCCGACCCATGCTTCTAGTGTGCTTCCTTAATCATTAGACAATAATTTCTTAAGATAAATGATCCCAATAATTGAACATGTCCTCAAAGGACTTCAATATGAGAATATTTCAAAATATATACTTGCTTTATCCTATTTATACAATATGAACATCATGAACTTTATGAAAGAATAGATCATAGATAGTAGAATGATGGCACTCATCATATCCATGCCCATCTCGACTCTTATGAATTCAGTTATGGCAGGTACTCAAATATTTTGAGTACATCATCTCCTTATGGAGCCACCATTTAGCATAATGCAGTGAACATGTATTTCGTAATCATATGTTGATAGTGCATAACTTTGTCAAAAAACATCTCCTTCGAATCTTAGAAGGATCATGACAATTACGATCCACATCGATATGTTGCTTTCAAAGCACATTCGATGAAGGATCAAGACTGTAGCAACATATGAATCATTGATCATCTTGCTTCTTCCTATTTAATTTTTTATCCTAATTATTACGAGGAAACTTGCATATTGTAACGACATACATTTTGTGTTCAATTGCAAGCACTACATCTTAATCATGAATCCTATCAGTGACACTAGTTATTATTGAGTATTAAATTGAGTGGGTATAAAAAAGGTTATCCTAAATAAGATAATTTGCATATATACACACACACACACTTTGATTAATGTTATTATTATTTTAAATAAAGATTGTCTCACTTTTTATTATCTTGTCGAAAGTTCATTCCCTTTCGAACATTCCAAGCATGAGGTATGCCAACCAAATTACCTCAAGTGAGATCTAGAACCTCCCTTCCACTTTTGTCGCACCCTATATGAGAACATGCAACTACGGTGAAGGAAGCGGTAACTCTTTCCTCTTTGCAAGTCTAACTTGCACTCCCAATTCGATCTTTGACACCCAGACTCACCATCCCTAAGGTGATGTTGAGTCGTTGCCAATTGAACCAATCATCAACATGAATAGCACTTGCTATGCGCAATCCAATGTCACCTCAATTACATGGGAAACAACATTGGGGTCACTACACATACAATCTTACTCTTTCGAGAAACAGAGAGCCCGATCCATGTGCACTTATACAATGGATCTATGACTTTGCATAGGTATCTCCGATGCACAATCCATGGTGACTGAATCCCCCATCTTGACGGGAGACCATGGATGTCATCTTATTATCATCCATATCCCATTAAAATTTTGACTAATCATTTGAATCATATTCAGATGATTAATCATCCTAAGGAAAATCCAATCTATATTAATTATATATTGTGAATTTTAATTGGAATAAATTAATTTAGTCACATTAAACTAATTAGCAATTTAACACAACCAATAAACATTTAGGTATTCTTGATATTACTATATTGTATTAGCTCTCACAAATATGTATTATTCTAATTTTAGTAATTAGAGTACAACTTGACTTACTCATTTTACCCTTTTTCGAAAATGTTTCTATCCAGACACTCAAGTATATGCTGGGAGGGAGCATTTCCTTGACATGCAAGGTGCTAATTAGGTAAACAAATCAACATAACCCAGTCTAGACACCTTCACCATCCCGATTTAGAACAATACATTGGATCAATGTACTAGCGGTTTTATCGATCATTCCTTTGATGACTGGTACAATACTATATAGTATTCTCTAAGAAATTTTAAGCATGTTAAAACATTTTTAATGACTGTAAAATTTCTAATCATATCAAGCAAATAAGTTTATTTTGCATGTAAAAGTCATCCTCGGTGAACAACAAAATCGCCTCTTTAATAATCGATAATTGTAGTATTAGAGACGAAATTTGGTCGATTAAAAACGACAATCTTTGAATGTTGTGGATTTAACTTGGCAAGATACCAAGGTTGAACACGGGGAATGAACTATTTCTAGTTGCACGATTTTAAATTAATTTAAATAATTAATTTCTTATAATGTTAAATTTTATGTTAGAGGATAAAAAGGAAAGATGATGATGCAGTGCAATGATGAAGATTCAATGCGAAGAAAATAAATAGACAACAAAAGTGAAGATCGGATCCGTGACTTTGATTTCTAATCTCAACAATATAAATCAATATCCTCGAAATTAAATCAGAGATCAAAAGATATCATTTCAAGGGAGATATTTAAATTAATCCCAATAATGTAGGCAAGAATATTATTAGATCAATTTATACTCCTACAAAAATTAACTCCTTAAAAGTATGATCAATAAACCCTCAAACCTAATCACAGATCAAAGGAGATTTAAGTCCTGAAATAAATATCCAATCAAATTCAAGCTGCAAAGATGTTAATCAGTGACTAATCTTGTCAGAATTCCATGTAATTTGTTCCTCAAAATTAATCTTTAATCAGAAGAATTCTTAAGGAGATTAAATGAATTCTTCCTCAATTTTGCTCCTACAAAGATTAATTATTCGTGAATAATCAGTAATAATCTATAGGGACTTAATTAAACTGAAAATCCATTTAATAGAGTCCCAGCAAATCAGATCATTAATTTCCTCAATTTAATGTAGCACAATTATGAAAATTTTCAGCCTGCATAAATCAAATCTAACATTAAATAATAATCAATAATGAATGTCCTCAGATCAATCCTCAAGTTAAATAAAAAGATAGAGCATTGAACAAGCTTTAAATCTACATATTGTGCGCTAAAAAAGAAGTGTGTATGAGAAAGTTATGATAATTTGAAATTCCAAGGACCAAAATGCAATAAAAGATAAGTTTTTGCTTCCTAAAGGTCTATAGCGGGTCTTATCTGTAATTTATAAAAGATGAAGGGGTGCCTCTATAATTTACCCCCACAAAGGGGTGTTTTTGCAAAGATTGGAAGGAGGGAGGTCTTCAGTGTAAAACAACCCAGGTCACGTGCATGAAGCACGTGACTAGTCTTCTCTGTAATTTTTGAAGAAATAGACGTACATAGCACAAAATCCCCCATTGCGTGTGCATAGCACGTGGGGACTTGTGGCTCAGTTGTTGCTTCGAGCTCTGTATCTCCACGTGGCATGTTTCTTAGCTTCGAGTCGTCCGAAGCTATAGTTGAAGCATTGCTTGATGTGGTTGGTTCAGCTCTGACCTGAACCATCAGATCTGATCACGGAGATCATATCGAACAATGGTTGCTACGTATATTCTTCCCCGACCTCCATGAGCAATGTCGTAGAGATGAAGTTCCGACGAGCTCCTCCCAGCGTCGTTGTAGTGCTGTCAGTTGATGGAGGGAGCTGGGAGCTCAGAAAACCTTGGTGAAGTTGTCAGAGGCGTTCAGAAGCTGCAACGAGGCTCGAGAGGGGTGTCGATGGTTGCTCGTTTAGAGAGGAGAAGGAGATCGAATATGCTTTCACGTCTCCGGCCAATGGAAGGCACATTACCTGCAAGGGTTAGTTTATGCAAACATAGGTGGAATCGACACGAGGGAAGGGATCCTTTCGAGCAAGAGATGGGGGCGAGACTCCGTCCTGTGCGAGGCCAGAGATAAGGAGTTTTGAAGCGGGGTAAGTTGGTGGATTTCTACGTCAAGGATGGATGGTTATTTACCTAACACAGGGGAAGGTATCGCCTGGTGAAGGACCTGTGAGGTCCTAAGTCATCGCTCAAAGCGTTGACGATGGGGTTGAGCTCGGCTACGGCGTGTGAAATGCAATTACGACAAAGAGACTTCGTCGTATCTCGCCTTAAGGTGCCCGGACTTCACTCAAGGGATTTCTCCTCTCTCGTTGTCACTGGAATGGAGCTTCGAGCTCGAGGCTGTTCTTAGGAGGTGGCAGATAAAGGAGGGTGACGGAGGATTTTGAATAGTCGAATGAAGGCGGCAATGCGCTAAGAGTTAGGGTCTGGAGAAATGAGGGTTGCGCGAAGATCACAGATTTTGGTATATCGTGGGAGTGGTGTTATGTTGTGGGTAGGCGGAGAGGAGCATTGGCTAAAAATAGAAGGGGGAGCGTCTCAGCGAGACGTAACAATTTTAAGTGTTTTTAATGTTTATACAAAGAAGAATTTTTGTAAGTGTTTTAATGTTTAAAAACACTTAATTTTAAAGGTTTTGTGATTTTTTGTATTTTTAATTTCTTTTAAAAGTAAAGATAAATATATACAATATTTAATCTAATTTTTAGGAATTTTTAATAATAAAAAATAAGAAAAAATATTAATATTAAATACAATAATTATGGCTAGAGTTTTAGTGTTAATTATATAAAAATTATTTACAATGTAGAATAATTAATAATAAGGATTTAATTGTGGTTTTTATTGAATTGTTTAAGTTAAGAGGATAATAAATAAATTTTATAACGATGTATCTGCGATTCATCATACCCGTATACTTAAACTATGCTCGTCCTGGAGCATCTAAAGAATGAATGAGCCAGATTAATTCCTGACAGCACATATGGTATTTTGCAAGTCTCAATTTATCGAAGACCCTCTATTTGAGCGATCCTAAAATTACGAGCTCAACCATGCTCTAGTCAAAAGGAATCCCAATTCTCTAATTATCACACTCTCTTTTTATACATAAAATATAAGGATATGATAATTAGTGTGCTACAATCATGAGAATCAAGTCGAGATGTCACCCAAGGTTCTAGTCCAGGAGACTCTCCTTTAGACCTAACCATCAACACTAGGGAATAAGTCTATTCTTGCTTCATTAGCTCGTCAGACTTGAAAGTGTAGATGGATGACCGGATAATGGAGAGCATAGGATTATGCCTATTTTTCTCTCCCTCTCATTGGATCAAGGGGCCTCTCGAGTGCCTTATTATTCAACACATGTATATTTTTGTTTTGTTGATCAATGTATCCGTTGAGAGTATTCGGAGTCGTCTGTACTTGTTTTCCTTGGAGTACACCGGGGTGTGTCTCTTTTGAGTATCTAAGATACCTTCGACACCCGGAGCCCTGTTTGGATGCTAGCCTGACTCCTTGGTCCTAATAGCATTTGGTCCAAGTGGACACTTTGAAATGGTTGGGAGTGCTCGCCTTTAGTAGAAGCTCATAGCATTTGTATTTGTAATGATTGAGTTTTTCTTTGTTTGAGAGAACTTCTCTCGAATTTCATTTCGTTGTTTGGCTAGCTCCACGGCTTTTACCAAAAGTTGGCACATACTATCAACAATTATTTTAGGTTTCATCATACCCTGACACATAGGTCAATATCAAACGATAGCATGAGAACTTGTTCACATACTAGCTAGGGTTTGCTGACACTCAGGTTTCTTGAAGCTTTTATTGACTTTATCCCATCTTCGAGCATCATTAAATCGGGTCTCAACTCAAATCACTATTCCCAGTTCCTCAAATGATAACTCAACTCATCTTCTCAATCATGCAGTTGTGAAAGTGATGTGCTGATCATATTCTTTAGAAGGTAGAGATGAAGAGTGCAATATAGCGCTCAAATCTTCAAACTAGGGAAGTGTGGATTATTAAATTTCAAATACCCTAATGACTAAGGCGGGCTAACTCGGTCTCTCAAGATCTCAGAAATCAAGTGTCTTCAAATCCTCAAGCCTTGAGTGATAGTAAATGTATCTAGAATACACCAACTCCTTAGTTAGTGATTTTTACAATTTTTATCTTTTGTAAATTTTTATTATTTTTTTCATTTTTTAATTCTTTAGAGAGATAATGATTGGCCCAAGCTCATATGAATAGTTGCATCTACTTCCAACTAGTATGGGTGTAAGTACGGACCGTTAGACAGCAACTTGTGTTACTTGAGGACGGATCCATAGACAGTGTCCTATGAACCACCCACTCTGTTAAGGGATACCGTAGTTCCCTCACTAAAGAGTAGCTACTCATTTTTAAGCCTAGTAATTAGAGTCTACCAAAGAAATTTTTCAAATTTTCATAATTTTATAGAGTTTTTGAATAAAGTTAATATTGTAATTACAAAAATTTAATCCCTCAATTTTTGAATAGATTTTTACAAAAATTTTACAAAAATCAGTTCACGTGTTGTCGAGGAAGTGTCGTCAGAGATGGAGCGGGAGACCAGAGCGAGCTGCGCAACTTCAAGCATTGACCTGCAAAACGTTAGCATTGCATATCCGAGGTGTGTATGCGTGCGAGTGAGTGGCGTGGAGGTCTTGTGTGGGTGGAGGAGTGGAAGACATGATCTCCGTCTTCGACAAACCATAGAGGAGGTGGGGCATAGGTGTTTGGGGCTCTAGCAAAGGGAGGAAGGAGAGCGAGTATGCGGTAAAGATGTTGGAGGCGGTATGGATGTAGGTGGAAGGTCGTTGAACAGAAGGGCGGTGTGTGTGAGGCGAGATAATTCGGAGAAAACACAAGAAAACAAGGAAGGAGTTACAAGGAGATTGAAGATGATCATTAGGCGGAGGAGTAGCTTGTGCTGGGCTCCGGAGGAAGCCCTGGTCTTTGCTCAGACTCGGTTAGTCGATCCGAGAAGCTCAACTGTGCGTAGCGCGGCTGCGACATGATCGGAGGGTCATGGGACTACAATCGGAGCTCCGCCCATTATCACGTGCCAATTCTGCCTCCTCATGTCATGAGGAGGGGAAGTCTAGGAGGGTGTTTCGTGAGTTGGTGGGCAGAGGTAGAAGGAGGCGGAGATGGGTTTTTATGGGCGATAGAGGTGGAAGTTACAGGAGGGTGGCGGAGGATAGTATGGAGATGTGGAGGGTGGTGAAGAGGGGTGGGGATGAAGAGGACCAGCCATCGTTAGAGTCATCCTTAGAAGAATAGTAGTCGTACACAAAGGATCTCCAACTATTGTCAACCAGAGGTAAGTGCTCTTTGATCATAGTTGTACTTATTGCACTTACATGATGAGCCACTTCAGGACTGGATGAGGACTCTTCAGAAATCAAGTGGTGTCTAAGGTCAACGGTGACTTTCTTGGTCGGTTTGTTTTCATAGAAGCATTGGGAGGAAGATGGACAATCTTCTTCTCCCTATCTAGAGTAACCGATGTGTCATCAGATGAATCCCCGTAAAAGTCAACCAATTCTTGTAGGGTCATATGTGGCTTCGGGCGAGGGAGCATGTTCCTGGTGGCTTTGTGATTGCTGGTTAGGGATGTTGATGTCACCTCCTGATATTCGTGAATTTTGGTGACATTGAAGGTTTCCTGAGTCTGTTCCTTGTATGGTTCAAGTATCTCATGAATTACTGCAGACTCAAAGATTGGACAACTTAAATAATTGTGACAATCTTAAGAAATTTGGTCCAATTCTTCATAAGCTACTAAATAATGTTTCCTCCTAGGAACAGGGTTAGGGTGGTGAGAATCCAAATACAACTTAACATTCGATTTCTTAGGTTTTTCTCCTACATTTTGTGTCTGTGTTTCGTGAGGAGAGGTCTGATCATGTGAAGTGTTTGTATCCAGATCACGACTGTTGGTTTCAAGTCGGGTTTCCTCAAAACAGGTCACGTCATTGAGGCTTTGTGCATTGTGGTATGAGTTCGGAAACTTGGTGTCCTGAGTCTCACAATCGACAATTGCCTTAGCAGATGCTAAGAACAACTTTCCTAAAATGATAGGAGACTTAGACAACTTTCCAAGGTGCTCAATGTCAAGGACAATAAAGTCCACTTTATGTTTGTCACCTCGGAAATTTACTATTACAGAAACGATCCCCCATGGTCTTTTGGTAGATCGATTGGGCAATTGAACGATCACCCTAGTCTTTTTGAGTTGTCTGAGTTTGAGTTTGTCAAAGATGGACTTGGGGAGGATGTTTAATGTAGAATCGTCATCCAACCGAACATGAGTAAATATGGTATCTTCAATTTCACATGTGATCCGAGTCAACCTCTTGACTTTGGGATTTTGATTTTATGATTCATCACCAAAGAGCTGGCCATAGATATGACATGATATTCAGTCCTTGATCGTTTTGTACCTGTATTTTTAGGATTTAGTCGACTCTTCACAAATCTCTTAAGATCGTATACATATTCTATGGCCTTGATAAATGGGAGCTCTAAGATCAGACTCTTGCAAAATGCTTCCGTTTCAGAATTGCCCATTTTTTTGAATTTTCTATTTTTTTTTCATTTTTTGGTATTTTCGGTGAGATGGTCAGTAGGGGGTAAGAGGTCAGTGATCATTTTTCCTTATTATGAGTCACATGATGATGTCGGGTTCAAAAGGTGGTGGCCTCACCTCTTCTGGATTCTACATAGACTGGATGAGATCGTATATTTTCTCAGTCAAAGCGTTTGCTCTATGATTGATCCGAGCAATCTCGTCCTCAAACATCTCATGACTTGTGATTGAATAATCATTCTCCATATGTCGTGATTCCATCGTGTAACCTTGACTAGATTATTGATTATTCATAGTCATTACGGTCCATGAGTCACATTTCCTTGACTCTATTTTTCTCGTGAAATATCGAAGGAAAATTGGTCGTACTCAAGAAGATAGTCATCCTGAGTAGGGGATATTTCAAGAGGTTGGGAGTCCATAGTAATCGGAAATCATGTTTCTCTGTCAATATTGGTTACTCTATTTTCCATCCTCAATTCTGTTCGCTCTCTCGTGTCCATAAGATTGTCAGAATATGAGAGAGGTCTATTCCATTAAGAAGTGTGGGCATAGGGTGGGATTTATGGGAGGGAAGAGAATGGTGGCTGAGGGGGACCAGATTTGAAGAGAGGGTTCCTCTAGAGAGTGAGAAGAAGGATATCAGGACATGGTCGTGGAGACTGGGTAAGAAGACCAATGTGCCGACATCTTCTTAAGAGAGGGATGGAATGATTTGCGAACCACGATTTGCTAGCAATTGCAAGTTATTTAGCGCACACAAGTCAAAATAAACACGTAGATTCACCCACTCGACACTTATGAAGGCACGTCAGGTTTGACTGCTTATCTTTTGGATTTTAGTTTTAAGTGATCAAATAATCTTAAAGATTAAGCGGAGTTGTTAGGTGCTGGAATTATTCACAAAGACTGCCCCAAGTTCGCAAAACTATTGCACCTACTTTCAACCAGTATAGGTGTAAGTACATACCATAAAAATACGGCTACCCGTTACTTGAGGACGTAGCCTTGCATGTTTTCCTCTAAACCACCCTTTCTGCTAAGGGAAGTACGGATCGTAGAATGGCTACACATGTTCCCTTACTGAGAAGTAGCTAGCTGATTTTAAAAATAGCAATCTGAATGGAAATTTTCAGATTCTTGGCTCTACCCTAAGTGTGTGATCTTTTCCTTACAAAGAATGAGTGGGTTTCTCTCCACCAGACACAAGAGTTAATTTTATGTCAATTTTATTTACAGTCGTATTTATTAGCAGTCTCGATTTTAAATTAAGGTTATCACTGAGGTCTTAATTGAGCATAAAAATATCACGCCTAATGAGCAGTCCCAATTCTTTTAATTCCTAAGTGGTAAATATTCATGAGGGAGAATCGAAAAAGCCAATGCAAGCATAAATCAATGATGCATGCTTAAGAAGGAGACTTAGAGTGATTCCTCACGTTCTTCATGCGGGATGCAATACAAGGAATTTAAATTTACACTAAATGATATGCACAGAGGAAAAACATCCTAGGCAAATAGTTCTATTAGCGGGAAGAATTGATTTCAATTTTTGACAAAGTAGAACGATCGATAGTGTGTATAGTTAGCGAAAGTGTGGCATAGGAATTACGAGCATAAGCAAAAATAAATAAATAATATAGCATATATGTGCCTAATTCCTATGCCACTCAAGTCGGGTCCCAACCACAAAGAAGGGGTTGAAACAAACCCGACACACCATAGAGAAGTTCAGTCTGAATTATTACAAGTTATCATGGTTCAGAGAAAGGGACCTTGTAAATAATGCAGAAAATAAATTATTCTAAGCTCTCTCTCACACAAAATAAAAATCATGCTTCTTTCGTAAAACCTTAAAATTAAATACAAAATTCTCTCCATCTATCTGCAAAGAGAGGAGACGCGATTAGTATCTGTAGAGAGAGAAATGTAAAATAAAATGTAGAAAAATAAAATGCAAAAAAAAGAAGAAAAAAGGCATAGAAATTATTTTCACAAAAATTAATTACAAAAATAATTTACTGGGAATGGACTATTTCTAGTAACGTAGTTTTAAATTAATTTAAATAATTAATTAGTTATAATGTTAATTTTTGTATCAGAGAATAAAAAGGAAGATTATGATGCAGTGCAATGATGAAGATGCAATGCGAAGAAAATAAATAGAGAGAACAAAAGTGAAGCACCGGATTTGTGACTTTGATTTTTTAATCCAAACAATAATAACAATATCCTCGAAATTAAATCACATATCAAAAGATATCATTTCAAGGGAGACATTTAAATTTATCCCAAAAATGATGGTAAGAAGAATATTAGATCAATTTATACTCCTATAAAAAGTAACTCCTCAAAAATATAATAAATAAATCCTCAAAACTAATCGCAGATCAAAGAAGATTTAAGTCCCAAATAAATATCCAATCAAAGTCAAGCTGCAAAGATGTTAATCAGTGACTAATCCTGTCAGAATTCCTTGTAATTTGTCTCTTAAAATTAATCTTTGATCAGATAAATTCTTATGTAGATTAAATGAATTCTTCCTCAATTTAGCTCCTATAAAGATTAATTCTTCATAAATAATCAACAATAATCTATAGGGACTTAACTAAATTGAAAATCCATGCAATAGAGTCACGACAAATCAGATCATTAATTTCCTTAATTTAATGTAGCACAACTATGTCAATTTTCAGCCTCCATAAATCAAATCTAACATTAAATAATAATCAACAATGAATGTTCTTAGATCAGTCCACAAATTAAATAAAAAGATAGAGCACTGAACAAGCTTTAAATCTACATATTGTGCGCTAAAAAAGGAGTTCGTATGAGAAAGTTATGATAATTTGAAATTCTAGGGATCAAAATGCAATAAAATATAAGTTTTTGCTTTAAAAGTTCCTTAGCGGGGCTTATCTGCAATTTATTAAAGCTGAAGGGGTGCCTCTGTAATTTAGCCCTACACATGGGTATTTCTGCAAAGTTTGGAAGGTGGGAGGTCTTCGATGTAAAACAACCCAGGTCACGCGCCTGAAGCGCGCAACTGGTCTTCTCTGTAATTTTTGAAGGAGGTATGGAGTGCAGAATCTCCCACTACACATGTGTGGCACGTGGGGACTTGTGGCTCAATTGCTGCTTCGGGCTCCATATCTCCATGTGGCGTGTTTCCTAACTTCGAGTAGTTCGAAGCTATGGTCTAAGCCTTGCTTTAGGTGGTGGTTAGACTCTGATATGAACCGTCAGATCTGATCACGGAGATCAGATCAAATGATGTCTGCAATATATGTTCTTCATTAACCTCCTTGAGCAGCGACGCAGAGGCGGGGCTCCGACGAGCTCCTCTTAGCTTCGTCGTGGTGCTGTCGGTTGATGGAGGGATCTGGGAGCTCAGAAAACCCTTGGTGAAGTTGTCAGAGGCATTTGGAAGCTGCAACGAGGCTCGAGAGGGGGTGTCGATGGTTGCTAACTGGGAGGGGAGAAGGACATCGAAGGTGCTTTCACATCTCCGACCAATGGAAGGAACATTACCTGCAAGGGTTAGTGTTTGCAAACGCGGATGGAATCGACACGAGGGAAGGGATCCTATCGAAGCGAGAGATGGGAGCGGGACTCCGGCCTGTGCGAGGCTGGAGATAAGGAGTTTTGAAGAAGAGTAAGGTAGTGGATTTCTACATCGAGGATGGATGATGATTTACCTGACACGAGGGAAGGTATCACCTGGTGAAGGACCTGTGAGGTCCTAAGTCTTCGCTCAAATCCTTGACGATGGGGCTGAGCTTGGCTGTGGCATGTGAGATGTAGTTACAACGAAGATACTTCAGCATATCTCGCCTACAAGTGCTCATTATTCGCTTGTTGGAGTTATCCTCTCTCGCTGTCATCAAAATGGAGCTTCGAGCTCGGGGATGTTATTAGGAGGTGGTGAATACAAAATGGTGGCGATAGATTTTGAATGGTCGAATGAAGGTGCTAAGAGTTAGGGTCTAGTGCAATAAGGGATGCGTAAAGATCACAGATCTTGGGACATCGTGCGAGTGGCGTTATGTTGTGGATAGGCACAGAGGAGGAACGACTAAAAATGGAAGGGGGAGAGACTTAGCAAGGCGTAATGCTTGGGAGGGAAGGCGTTGGAAGTAGAAGACGAAGGTCCACCATTAGATTGAGTGATCCAGTGATTGGGATTGTAGCACGGGTGGAGGTCTTGGATCAGATCAGAGGATTTGATCCAAAGGTGCAAGATGAGGCGGAAGATGAGGACTGAGATTTAATCATTAGTTTCATCAACGGTTGTGGGAATAAGGGTGACGTGGAGGGAGCAAGGCAGCTGGTTGGAAGCAGATCTTGCAGCTGAGGTTAGAGCGGGTGTGGGTGGATGAGATTAGATCAGGGGGGGTCTGATCAGACGGTGGCGAGGAGAGGGGAGATGGGTTGTTGAGATGAGCAGGGGGGAGATGATCCAAGGGTAGCCAACAATGCCGGGTGGTTCACAAAGGAAGGAGCCATGTGGGCGGCCCACGGGGAGCCATGTGGCACAATGAGAAAATTAGAAAAAAGAAAAAAATCAAAGAAAAATCCAAACAAATTAATTAGAAGCTTAATTACAAAAAAAGTTAAAACATGAAAGTTGTAGACCTCGTTGAGATATACAAGTTTCATGTTGGACAAAAAGTCAAAAGAGGTCATTTGTACAAAGAAGAATTTTTGCAAGTGTTTTTTAATTATTAAAAACACTTAATTTAAAGGTTTTGTGGTTTTTTGTATTTTAAAATTTTTTAAAAGACAAGATAAATATATAATATTTAACTAATTTTTAAGAATTGTTAATAATAAAGAAAATAAGGAAATGTGTTAGTATTAAATACAATAATTAGGGTTAGAGTTTTAGTTTTAACTATATACATATTATTTACAATATAAGTATAGTTTATAATAAGGATTTAATTGTGGTTTTTTATTGAATTGTTTAAGTTAAGAGGATAATAAATAGATTTTATAATGATGTATCTGTGATTCATTAGTCCTAGAACTATTGTGGGATAAACTAGGATTTTCATGGCATGAAGCATTTATTCAATATAGTTGTTTGTCATGTATTTCTCTAAATAAATGATATAATAATTAATCAGGATAAATTTCAACTTTCCATGATTTGTTTTGAATGATTAAACACATTAAAATATGTCAATAAGATAATCCAACGATCTTCCGATCCCTTTCCACTAAATATCATATACCTACGGCAAACAGAGTCAGAATCGCACGAAATAAATTCGAGCAGTTTTCTTATTTGATTACTAACATAATTACTATATTTTCAATATGTTCCATGATAGTAAAATAATAACAAAAAACTCTTAGTTTCAGATCCGACTTTGCGTGTTAAAACAACACTATATGAATTTTTTGAATTCAAAATAATGCCCAATTTTAGCCAACTTTTGGAAAATTTTTGCATGTCCAGACCATCTAAATATACTCAAGTATACCAAAAATTCATTCATAACAGGGCAAAATAGGAGACATATCATATATGCTCAAAATTAATTCTAAATTTTAATAATGTGAAAAACAATGAGTTTCCGTGCATCTCAATATCCAAAGCATTGTTTCCTAGGGTTTGGGTCATATCCAAATCCCTAAACAATGGCTCTGATACCACTTGAAGGAAATAATTTAGCCTTGTGCATCACAGAAGCGTAGAGATATGATCAAATTCAATCTAAGTCAACTAGTCGTACTAGTTAGCATGGCAGTGGAAAAACAAAAAAAATTAAGATGAAATCACATGGGACATGAGACTTTCCATGTCGTTTCATAAAGACCACATGTGTTTAGGATTACCTCTTGAAGCGTATTTGTGATCCTCAGAGCTTTTAAAGGAAGAAGACTTCCGACTCAAGTCCGATCCGATGAGAGTGCACTTGTAGGCATGATGATTAATCTTATACATCCTGCAATCCCAATGAAGAATCTAAGCGAGAAACCTCTTGCTTTCATCTCACAAAATCACTTCTATCCTTCACGAGCTCGATGTCCGAAAGAGGACCATGTCCCTCAAGCGATTAGTCTGGCATAGCGATGGTAGTACGATGACAATCACGATCTCCATTAACCTTTGGCAGGGGAATGGTATAGGGTTGTGGAGAGAGAGAAGTTGGGCATGTTGGGAGAGAGAGAGGATTTTATCCATGCAACAATTGCATATATTTAGTCATAAAGATGGCAAGAATTGGCCTCTCTTTGTTAGCATTTTGTAAGTCTATGGATCCCAATCCATGTGCTCACACTAATCAATCGTTTAGATTGATTCGTACTTCTTTTCATGGATCTCAATCCATGTGTTCTCATTAATCAATGATTTATATTTATTTCTGTTTTTTATGTTTACAATAAACACAAAATAAATTACAAAGAGATAATTTGAAAACAATTTCCAAATTATATCAATTAAATAATCAATAAGTGGATTTTAATTAACTAAAAGATTCATTCCACATACTATATTTAGGGTGGACATCCACCATGGTTTCAACAACCTCAAGGGCATTCAATCTAAGGTGAAATAAGTCACTTAATTTATTCACTATATTAGTTAATTAATTAATTGAATAATCACCAAATAAATCCTTATTTTTTGTGATAGTTGCAATTATACCATTGACTATTGAGAATTAAAATTTTCCATCTAATATTTAATGGAAGTTATATTTACATTAAATTATGTAATGTAAATCTAATTCACATAAACATATAAATTGTGAATCTCATTCACAATTAACTTTCTCTAGGATATTTGTGGATTATGTCCACATTATCTATGATTATTGCAGATAATCTTATCTATAATAATAAAACTCAATTTAATTATCCCGGTTATCTCTATTGACATTAATTGTGATGATTAAATCCTATTTAATTATCCAATTTTCCAATACTTAGACAAAATTTCTCATTGAACAATTCTCGAACTCTTTCAATAATTGCGTGCCTTCTCCTCAGATATGTGGAGATAAGTTCAAGGAGATTGTATATGCCATGCATAGTGACTTGGATAGTGAGATCCAATCTTATATCCAGATCTAGAAGACCACACAAAGATGTCTGATCATGTCATACATGATATCCCATCTTTGCATTGCATCTGAATCATATTCGGATAAATGTCCTACAATTGGATCAAGATTAGATATCCAGTTTACTAAGAGGAGTCACTAAAATCCAAACCTGCTTCATGACTCCCTTGGAATGGAAGCGTCATGGTTATACAATTGTTTAATATCACATCATCCTCGAGTATTCCTAATATATGTACATCTTGCATACTGGAAGACCTAGAATAAACATGAAGTTTTGATCTCATTTGAACTATCTTCTTCAAGGTTTCACCGTTAAGTTTCTCATTTGATCATTGGGAGTTGGTATCGATCATATGCTTTCCAAAAGCATATATCATACCTACAAATCTTGTTTTGCTTCCAAGACCATGCATGGAATTTGGTTGGTTCCAATATCTCATAGTAAGTGCGGGTCTTCCTGTTCAGTAGTGAACATGTATTATACCTTTGAGAGATCATACTACTCATATGTCCTTCTATATACATCATCTCGCTAGTGCATATACCTTGATGAGGTCATTAACCTAATGGTCTGCCTAATGTACATACTTATAAATATCGATACATCTGTCTTCGGTTAGAGGATGTGTGCCTATATCATGACAACATATGACGTAAATCTTATGTATCTCGATATCGTTGAGTCAACTCTTTGACTTAACTTATCTGACTCCTCTGAATCTCTATTCATATGCTGGGGACTGATAACCAAGAACTAGGCCGAAGTCATGTCATTCCACATAAGGCAGGAATGATAATTGCGGAGGCGACCTCAGACTAAATCCCTAATTAATCAACAAATAACCCACAATATTTATAAAGCATTTAATCTTAAAAATGTGGAGTTAAAATTTATTATAACTCTACATGCAAATATGTATAGGTATAAGCATGTGTATAGGTCGAACCATGGAGAGCAAAATGGTAGCATGCGGTTATCTATGTACAAGCAAGTCATTCATTTGTGTAATTCTTTTTGTGGGTTTTTAATTTTAAATTTTTTATTTTATTTTTGGTTTTTATATTTTTATATTTTGATTTTTAATTTTTCAGATTTTGTATTTTCTTTTTATTTATTTTTATTTTGTTATCTGTTTTTATATTTTCTCATTTTTTATAAAAATAATATACCTATATAAGGCTTTATTTACACAATATATAGAAATATATTTATAATTGCTATTAAATATAAACACAATCCATAAATAAATTATTTTTGGGTTTTTAATAATTTTTAATATTTTTATATTTTTTCCAGAAATATTTGCTAATTTTTTTGTATTTTAAGGTCAAAAATATCCCAATTATGGGATTAATACATAATTCGAAATTAGCTAGGGTTTTAAAAATAATAAATAAGTCCCAAAATTACCTAAATTAATTCTAATACATAAATGATAATATATAGATAGTTCTAAAACATAAAAACATATTTTTGGTATTTTTGTAGAATTTTTATATTTTTTGTTGGATTTTGGAGCTTTCTTATTTTTAAAATTTTCTTTTTCTTATTTTTACAGGTTTTTGTTTTTTTAACTCAATAAATATCAAAATAGACCATATATTATTTTTTTGGAATTTTTCAAAAGGTTTTTATATTTTTTATGTATTTTATAAAATAAACAGGGATTTTTTAGGATCCTTTTTAATTATAATAAATAGATTAAATGCAAAAAATGCAAAGTGGGCATGTGGAGTGTAAGTATCATGCATGGAGCATCTAATCCTATTTTTGTGGATTTTTAGGAGCTCATTAGTTATTTTTAATAATTAGATAAATGACACAAAAATACATGTCCTAGTAGGGGCATTTTTGCAAATAAAATAAAGTACAGGGGACTCTGTGCAAAAATACCATAAATATTCAACATGTATTTAAATTTTAAAGATTAAATTACAATTACAAAACCTGCTAGGGCATAGGTGCAATTTTACCAACACGTGGGACTGCACGTGACACATACACGTAGGGACCAAAGTGCAAATACATGAAAGTTCAGGGACCTGCTTGTAATTTTTATAAAAATTTATAACGCGAAATCAAATTTATTGGACTAAACATTAATTTAAAAAATGACAGGGGTATCCCTGCAATTTTACCACCTTACGTGGGACGGCACGTGAGGTAACGTGGAATGGACCTAAAAGTAATTATAAGAAATCTCAGGGTCCTTTATGCAGAATTTCCACTTTATTTTATACTATATACTTTATTTACAGGACTAAATATTAAATACAAAAAATGTGGGGTGAGATATGTAATTTACCCCAAACAAGGTGCGGGCGGATGGTCTGGATCATTTCACTTGAACACGTGTCAGCCTCTCCGTGCTTGATGACGGTTCATCAGCGACGGTTCTGATTTGATCATCCGAGATGATCCGATGGTTGAAGCTCGGGGTCATCCAACGGTTGAGATCAGATCTGGGGATTCCTCCCTAGATCCAACGGTAGCTGCTCCATACGAAGAATAGGGAAGAACTTGTCTTCCCCGAGCTTCGTTCGTCGATTCCTTCCTCCACCGGCACTCTTCTTCAATCTCAATGGATCTACATGACCGGCGAGGATGTCTGCAGCTGTTGGGGGTCTAAAGAGGCTCTGAACCTCGTAGAGAGGCCTGGCGAGCTCGGTGAAGAAGGGACCTCCAGGAACCTGCAGACGAATGTGATTCGATCCCAGGAGGACTCTGTGGGGTGCGTGACCTGCACAGAAAGAACTAGGGGCTCGAGGGGTTGTTCCTCGACCAGAAATGAAGCTGGATACACAAGAAAAAGGGTGGACGGAGAGGATTCTGGCGACGCGACGGAGGAGATCCTCGATTCGCAGAACCTAGGCAGTCCTGGGGGATTGGATGCGTGTGGAGCGATCGGAAGGCATTGAGGATTAATGTGAGGGTGAAAAGAAGGGAGGAGATGGTCCGAGTGCGCGTGGAGGAGCTCGTCGGAGCTCGACTTCGACGAACTATGGGGTGAGCGTTTACAGATGATTTACTTAACTAAATTCTAAACCAAGGACAAGAAATTAATCCTACAACTCTAATACGTAAAAAGAAAGATAAAGGGACAACTCTTATACCTGGGGGATGCCAAGAGAGAAGGGTCAACGGTGACGGCGGTCGTGGGTGCACCCCGACCTCTTGGAGCTTCATCGAAGACGCGTCACCTCCTCTTGTCATGAGGAGCTGTTTGGGATTCAAGTCGAGGGCTCCTAGGGCTCTAATGGTGACCAAATTTTTGAAGAGGAGGCGGAGGGCATTATTTATAGACTTTGCTAAGCACCCTTATTGACCGGCCTAGATCAATGATATAGTATTATGCACAGATTATACAATGATCTGGCGTGAATCATGGATGATTAGAGATTATTTCTTGTGAAGGAAGCATCTGCGATAGATGTATGGAACACCCAGGAAAAAGGGCAGAAAATCAGGGAAAAGATGGGTTGTGTCAGATTGGAAGCAGATGGGGAAGTTGACCTAGGTCAACATTTGATGCGACCCTATTGGTCCACGTTAGCCGCTAAACGACAAAACATCAAGATTTATTCTAAAATAATTAATTTAAAATAGTAAATGATTTTATTATTTTTGAGTAAAAATGTTTATTACTTTAAGTAGTATTTTATTATGATTTTTATTTATTTTGTAACTTTATTAATTAGTAGTTAATTTTTATTAGCGTATTTATAGGTATATTTATCAATGTATTGTGCATTTTTATTTTATTCTGTATTTTATTTTATTACTTTATTCTTTTATTTTATATATTTTTAACTATTTTTGTGAGTATAAAGATATTTTTATTTTATTTTTATAATGTTATTTGTACACTTTAAATAAATAGGTAAGTATATTATATAGGTCTATTTACAGGTATTTTACCTATGTTTTATAAACATCATTTTATTTTAATATATTTTAATGAGTTTAATTTTGGTTTGTAATTTTAATGGAATATAAATAATATTTACAATATTATAAAAATATGAAAGAATAAGGAATAAAAGAATATATTTCCCTTTTATTTATATACAAGTAGAAATATAGGTATTTTGCCTATATAATTACATAGACTTATTTTTTTTCATTTTCTTTTTAGTTTTAGTCTAGTTTTAATATACACATATGTTATAGATAATGTTTACAAAATTATAAAAATATGAATTTGTAAAAATAAGAAGGGATGAATAAGATGAATATTTTAATCGATAGAAAGTACAATGAGGACCCAAAACCTAACTTTCACACAATAACTCCAAAAAAATATAAAACCACCACTATTAAATTGCTTGTGAAGAGTTGTATACAATTAGAGGTGATTTTGCTATGTTTTGAGTTTTTATTGAAAAGATGTGACGCTGTGAAGTTTGGTTTCCGGCTTTTTATTTGTGTATAAAATACACACAGTGTATTATTTTTGCACAAACTCAATTTTGTATTTTTATTTGCGTTATTATCTACAATTTTCATGTACAAAGTTTCTTTATTTGAAGAATAAATAAAGAATAAAATATGTTCCAAAAATGCATAATTAAAGAATAAAGAAATGGTATTTTTTTTGCCATTATCCCCCCTACTTTATTCCTTGTCGACCAAGTCAATTCTTGCATTTGTTTCAGTGTTTAGGGTCATAAAATATTTTCAATATTTTATTCCTTTTTCTTTTCTTCTCTTTATTCTATAATTTTGGCATTAAAAACTTTATTCTATACATAATAAATACAATAAATAATGGATGCTATTTTGTACAAATTAATGTCATTTACATGCATTGGCTAGGGTTTTTAAGACGGAAATGATAGAATAAAGGTGATGAAATGGAGGTTCATCACCCCCCATACTTGCCTTTGCTAGTCCCTAGCAAACACTTATGCAATTAGTACAAAAAGAATAAAGAAGAAAAGAAAAAGAAAAAGAAAGAGTGAAGAGAATTGCTTTCAGTTGTAAAACTTGTCCTTAGGAAATCAAAGTTTGGAGCTTAGGTTAGACCTTAATGTGAGGATGTGTGTGGAACCTGATTGGGAACCAAATTTAAAACACAACAGCCTTCGAGAGCCATAGAACTCGGTTCAATCCACCCAAATAGCCAGGTCAGAACTTGCCTACACCATACACAAACCCTTATGAATATGAAGCTGACTTGTATGGTGTGAGTGATAGTGGCTCTCCCCAACTGAAATGACAACGGAACCGACTTCTCCAGAATGACAACCCAATGATTCCCCAATCCAGCTCTCTATCCTTGAGGAGCGGGGTATTCCCTTCTAAGTTCAAGTGGCATTTGACTCAAGAGGAGGAGGTGAAAAAAAGAATGGATGGTAGTCGGTGTAGCTACCTATCCCGGGATGCATGACCAGTGTAGTCAAGTCATCCAGGTGCATGCTTACGTGGTATAACTTTGATGCTCAAGCTTGCTTATTTTCTATACAACATATATACATACTGCGACAGGCATTTTATTTTTATTTTCAGGTCTGTCTATTTTTTTGGAGTTTTTTTTCAAACATACTATTCACAACATCATTTACATAAGGAGTTTTTCCTCTTGAGATAGAAGACTATCCCTCTTTTGAAGCTTTATTGCAACCCACACTCTCATATCTTTAGACTTCATTAAAACTAGACCAGGTTGGGGTGCACTTCCCTCCCTAAACGAGGACGAATGTTTCCACTCGTGTGTGTCTCAGACTGGCAAACCCAACCCTCTCACCACTCCAACTAAGTTGAGCCCAGTGAAAGGTGCAAGTGTCCAAGTTAGTTCACGGCCGACAAAGGCGTGCATGTGTCTCGAAAAGTTCTAGTTAGTCAGTTGAGGTGACTTGAACCCAGCCCTGAGTCTCAAAGAATTAAGTCTTATTGGACCTGAAGTACCCTAAACCTAGTTCCCTTGAGGTTCCAGTGCAATTAGGTGCAGTAAGGTCCTACTAAGCTCCAGCCTTCGACTTTATTAGATTAGTTTAATCATCAAGCTCAATTCGAAAGAATATGAATGATATGCAAATGCCAGATGCAATGATGCAAATAATGGTGCAATTTTTAAAACAATTTTAACATCATAGAATCTTTTTACAAAAAAGAATTTTGGAAAAATGAAAGAATTTTGGCACACAAAAAGTATAAATATTTACAACTATTTACATAGGCGTGCTTCTTTATTTTATTTATAAGACTTAAGCATTTTAAAGAATTTACAGGTTTTAACAAAGTGACTTATTTAGGTGCATATATACAATTAATAAAGAATTTTATTTTATTTTATGTTTTTATTTTTAATGATGCCTTTATTCCTCAAATTTATTTGAAAGCAAATTTTGAAAACCGTAGTACAAAATAATTTTTGCAAACATTTACAAATATTTGAAAGCCATTTTGCAAAGATTTTTCAAACAATATATATACATTTTTCAAAATATTTTTACAAAACATTTTCCAAACCATTTGCAAATAGGTTTTCAAATCTTTTATTTCACACAAAGAAAAGAATTTTTGCAATTCAAAATATTTTTACAAAGGTTTAAAATATCTCACAAAACATTTTCTAAATGGGTCACACCAATTTTCCAATCATTTTGCTAAAACATTTTTAACGTGATTTATTAATCAATATATAGTAAAAGAATGGGTACATATCTTTACATGGAGATATATTTTATGTATAGAAGGGTTTTGGTTCTTAAAGGATTTATAAGGGATTATTGCTCACTTTTATACATTTATAAGAACTTTTTAGTATAGTGTGTACACCCCTCAAACTTATTTGAAAATTATTTTGCAACAGTTTTGAAAACTATAGTCCAACATAATTTTCACAAATAGTTTTTACAAAAATTTACACATATTTGAAAATCATTTTGCAAAGGTTTTTTAAACACTATATATAGATTTTTCAAGATAATTTTGCAACCATTTTTGCAACCATTTGCAAATCACTTTTCAAACATTTTATTTCATACAAAGAAAATATTTTTTTCAAACAAAAATATTTACACAAGTTGAGAACTTTTTTACAAAATATTTTTCAAACAACTTTTAAAAGATTTTCCCAAATGTTTTTCTCACTATTATTCAAACATTTTGCAAAAAGTATTTTTGCATGATTTATTAATCAGAATGTACAAAAAGAGTCTGAGGATCTACTAACATCTTTTATTAGAATATTGTGATTAACATTATTTTTAGCCATATGTATTATTTAGAATACAAAAGTATGAGTTATGGCTTTAAAGTATATACATAGTATATACGAACCCCCTATACTTAGCTCGAGCTATGTCTTCATAGATCAAAGAGAAAAAGAGGATACATAACTCGGACTGAGAGGATACATAACTCGGACTGAGTATAAAAAATACTAAAGAATGAAGGAATGAGGAGATAAATAAATGAACAAGAAGTTGACCACCCCCCTATAATTAGGATCAAATAATCCTAAATATAGCAAACTGTACAAAAGGCAGTGACGGTCAAGGGTGAGAATGAACAGATCATACTCAGGTTGTCTCCCCCTTTACTTAGGGTAAGATACCCCTAAGTATAGTCAAGAAGAGGAGATAACGGAGAAGATCATAGAAAGAAGGGACTCATGGTGCACACCCCCCTATACTTATGACAAAGTACGTCCTAAGTATAGAAGACTGACAAAAAGGGGCGACACCTTTTTGGTAGGAAAAGAAAATAGAAAAGGAAAGAAGAAAAGATGAAAAGAGAAGAAATCAGAGGAAAAGTTTTTGAGGTGCATTGTCTGAATCTTTGGATGCTTCCAATGTCGTGGATGTATCTTCAAAGCACAGAATCTGGATTGAGTCGACAACACCAAGAAAGTATTAGGCTCAAGGTAAGGCTTCAGTAGTTGACCATTGACGACGAATGGTTGTGCGCCAGGAGACAGTTCTGATATGACAATACTTCATTGTCACGCACTTCACGAACTTAAAATGGCCCTGTCCATTTTCTTTTTAATTTGCCCAGGAATATCTTTCACTTTTCATCAAATAACCACACATTCTGCCCAGCTTTGAAGGTCTTTCGTCTGATGTGTCGGTCATGCCGGTGTTTCACCTTCTCCTTGTACATCAAGGTGTTATCGTATGCATAATCTGGGAATTCCAGGAGTCTGTTCAGATCATCTTTCCTTTTCTGACCACTACTCTGTGAGTCTAAATTGCACATGTTAATTGCCCATAAGGATTTATGAATTAATTCCACGAGCAGATGTCACGGTTTTCCATATACAAGATGATAGGGTGACATGCCCAAGGGAGACTTGTAAGCGGTTCTGTACGCCCATAGGACGGAGTTCAAGAGTTGGGACCAATTCTTTTGTCCGGCTTCGCAAGTTTCTGAAGGATCGTCTCGATTTCTCTATTCGATAATTTTGTCATGCCATTGGCCTGGGGATGATAAGGAGACGTGACCCGATGGTAGATGTCGTATTCCTTCATTAATTTCTTGACCTCTTTATTGACGAAGTGGCTACCCCCATCCGAAATAAGAATCTTCGGAATCCCGAACCGTGAAATGATATTTTCTCTTAAGAATCCGCACACTGTCTGACTGTTGGTGGCTCGAGCAGGGATAGCTTCAACCCAACGACTCACATAGTCAACGACGAGGAGGATGTGCTCATATCCCTAACTGTTAGGGAAAGGCTCCATGAAATCGATGCCCCAAGCATCGAAGACGTCTGCTAACTGAATGATCTTCAGGGGCATCGAGTCTTTTGCTATGAGTGTGTCCTTCAATCTCTGACAGTCAGTTCATCATTTGATGAAGTCTGCTGCATCCCTGAATAGTGTGGGCCACCAGAAGCCACATTGAAGTACTTTTGTTACCGTCATATCTCCAGAGTGGTGTCCACCAGATTCGAGCGAGTGACAGTGCTTGAGGACACTATGATGCTCCTCCTGAAGAATGCACATGCACCAAATGCAATCTATCCCTTCCCTGATAAGAGGGGATCTTCCCATTGGTAGAAATGGATGGTCGGCAAGAATTTGTCCTTCTGATTTTTCATCCAATCCGGAGGAACTACCCTCGAAACAAGGTAGTTGACAATATCAGCATACCAAGGGAGTGAATCCACTACCAAAATCGATTTGTCAGGAAAGGTTTATGTGATGGGTGCATTGTTTAGCGGAGGCTCTTACTGCTCAATTCTGGAGAGATGATCTGCTACCACATTTTGAACTCCAGTCTTGTCCTTGATTTCTAAATTAAATTCCTGGAGGAGAAGGATTCATCTGACCAGTCTGGGCTTGGCATCCTTTTTCTGCTGTAAATATCTGATAGCAGAGTGGTCGGTGAAGATGGTAACTTTCGATCCAAGCAGATAAGATCTGAACTTTTCCAGGGCGAATACTACAGCAAGCAACTCTTTTTCTATCATAGTGTAGTTTCTTTGAGCTTCATCTAATGTTTTGCTGGCATAATGAATGTCATAGGGCACCTTGTCTTTCCTCTATCCTAACACAGCCGCAACTGCAAAATCTAACGCATCCGTCATGATCTCGAAAGGGAGAGACCAATCCGACGGCTGTAGGACTGGAGCTTGAGTGATAAGCTCCTTCAACTGATTGAACGAAAGGAGAACCTGCAGATCAACATTAAACTCGGTCTCCTTGCATAAGAGTTTTGTTAGAGGTCGGGCGATGTGACTGAAATCTCGGATGAATCTTCTATACAAACCCACATGCCCCAGGAATGACCTCACATTCTTTACTGTTTGAGGGGGCTCAAGATTGTCAATCACATCCACCTTCGCTAGGTCGACTTCCATGCCACGATTGGAAATGACATGACCCAGCACAATTCCTTATGTGACCATGAAGTAGCTCTTTTCCCATGATAGCACTAGATTGATTTCACAGCATTTCTGAAGTACTCTGTCCAGGTGCTCAAGACAAGAATCAAAACTATCACCATAGACTGAGAAGTCGTCCATGAACACCTCAAGAAAACTACCTACCATCTTGGCGAAGATTGCTAGCATGCATCTCTGGAATGTCGCAGGTGCATTGCACAATCCAAAGGGCATTCTCTTGAAAGCATAGGTGCCGAATGGGCAAGTGAAGGCAGTCTTCTCTTGGTCCTCAGGGGCGATTGCCACTTGGTTGTACCCGGAGTACCCATCCAGAAAGCAGAAGAACTCCTTGCTGGCTAGTCTTTCCAGATCATGATCAACGAATGGCAAGGGGAAGTAGTCCTTCTTAGTTTCTACGTTAAGACGGCGATACTCAACACACACTCACCAGGATGTCGGTACCCGAGTAGATATCTCCTCTCCTTTGTCATTTATAACCACAATAAGCCCTAACTTCTTTGGAACTACGTGCAAGGGGCTCACCCATTTTGATTCGGAGATGGGATAAATGAAGCTTGCATCACACCATTTTAATATTTCTTTCATGACGATATCCCGAAGATTTGGATTTAGTCTTCTTTGGAATTTGTAGGACAGCTTGGCATCTTCTTCAAGGTAGATATGGTGTGAACACAATGCCAGATTTATCTCGCGGAGATCTTATACATGCCAACCAAGTGCCTTGCGGTTCTTTTCTGAAACATAGAGAAGTCGAGATTCTTGCTCCAAAGTCAGCCTGTTGCTGATGATGATCGGATACATGTTTTCTTCACTCGCAAGGAAAGCATACTCCATACCTACAGGAAGTGGCTTGAGTTCTAGTTTGATCTAGCCAACTTGTTAGTCACTTAGGAAACTGAACTAGTGATGGGATGTACTGCTTGAACTTTGGTAGAGCTACTGCACTCAGTACTCTGTTGAGAGATTCTGGTAATGTGCTGAACAGTTCTGCACTAGGCTCATTGTGTTCGGACTGAAGTGAATCATTGGAGTCAAAAATATGCATCATCACATTGGAGTTCGTCTCCCAAGTATCTTTGGAGCATATGTCGACTGTGCTTTCCAAGTCCTCCTACAGAGAGAGGATTTCTTAGGTCCATGAATCATTTAAGGAGAGTGGTGGATCTCTGATATTCGCAATAAAATCACAGTCTTCTTCGTAAGCTGCACCGCTCTCATCAGTCGTTACTTTCGGCTCGCTGATCATGTCTATAGTGATTCGCTTGCTACCCGAGCTGAAGGTGATCTTGCCAGACCCATAATCAACCACGGATTCTGAGGTGCGCGGGAATGGTCGGCCAAGGATGATAGGGGTCTGGAGTAAGGGTACGGGAGAGTCCATATCAAGGACTACAAAGTCAACTAGGAACTGCATTTCCCGCAACTTTACCACAATGTCTTCCAAAAGACCTCTAGGTCGCTTGATGGATCGATCAGCGAACTGAAGGATCATTCGTGTCTGCTTGAGCGGACCTAGCCTAAATGCTTGCGTTAGTGACGAGAGCAGAAGGTTGATGGAAGACTTGCTGTCAAGAAGAGTGCGCTCGAAGACCTGATCAAAAATCTCACAACTAATAAGAGGTGCTCCTTTGTCTTGCTTCTTCTGTGGGAGGTTGTTGATGGCTGCTACAATGGTCATGGTGGGAACGTGCTTGTCAACCTATTTGCGTTTGTTCTTTCGTGCTGGGCGATGCTTGCTTGTACATGCTTCTTTTAAACCTTTCTTCACAGTTGGCATGTACTCCATGGCCTTCATTAGAGGAATCATAATAGTCAAGTTATTAATGATATCCACAACTCCAGGATCAGATAATGCACTTTTTCTTTTTGTATTTTTTTAGAATTTTCTATTGCATCAGGAAAAGGAATATGTACATTGTTGGAATCCAAATTAGAGTTCTTATTTACAATAAAACCATCGTCCACAAACTATTGTACATCCGGACTACAAAAAGGAGTACAATCTGAAAGTTGAGGTGCTGGTGCTGGTGGACAAGCAAAAAGTGGAGCCTCCACTCCGTCGGCTGGTGTGGGATCGACTGCTGCTGGTGGCTCCTCCAAGGCAGGTGCGGCTTCACTTCGGCGACGGTCTTCTTTTTGTTCTTTTGTTTTTGCTGATTTTTTCTTGCTTTTTGCTGATGTAGATGGTGGTCAGTGGCAGCTGGAATGGCTCCTCTTTCTTTGTCTTCCTCACCCGTCCCTGTAGTTGGCACAATTGATGCAGAAGACGATGATTCACCTGAAGCTTTATTCTCCCCTTTGTTGGTGGCAAGAGGAGGTAAGGCCCTACCGCTCCTGAGAGTTACATCATTAGATAAAACAATAGTACAATCATCTGACTCTAAATGCATAGACGATTCATCGCACTCTAACTGCTCCTTCTTTTTGAAGTTGTTGGGATTAGCTTCGACCTGCGCTGGGATGGTGGACTTAATGGCGGTTAGGTCCTCTAGCTTCCTGGTCATATTTGTTATCCCTTTGACAAGCTGGGCCAAGAAATCCAGGGTTGGGTTCACGGGATTGGCCTCAGAAGGTTCAGCATGCAGACTACGTTGTTGCTACGGGTGTGGAAGCTAAAGTAACGACTGCTGATGGTGCTGCGGTGGTGGAGGAATCTGAAACTAATTATAGGAGGGAGGAGTGTAATGCTAATACTGCTGAGGTGGGTGATTAACCGAAAAATCGAGCGGTCGTATTGATCCACAAGGCAGATCAACAGTCGATGCATTGACTACTTCGAAATCCCGATTAAGTCAACAATTGACCCACAAAAGAAATAAAACAATGAAAAGCTGTGCAGAGTTAAAATTTATTATTACTCTACAAAGGATGTGTATAGTGTGCAAGCAGTGTAAAGGTCGAACACAGGGAGTAGACATGTAGAACGGGGCAATAATGCACAAAATGTGTGACTGCGATTATTTGTCTATTTATGCTATTTTTTGTGGGTTTTAAATTTTATAATTTTTATATTTTATTTTTTTAATTTTTAATTTTTATATTTTGATTTTTAATTTCTGATTTTGTATTTTCTTTTTATTTTTTATATTTTTATATTTTCTTTTTTCTTTAAATAGAATATATATACAAAGTAAGAAAGAGAGGGATAAAGTATTTATAAAAATTGGTAAAAATAAGGAAAATTCAGGCAATAAAATATTTTTGGTCTTTTTATAGTTTTCTAATGTTTTTTGTGATTTTTCTAGGTTTTTCCTAATTTTTTTGGTATTTTTAAAGTCAAAAAATACTGAAAACAGTGGACAAAATACAAAGCTGAAACTAAAATGGAGAAATAAAATATCAAACAGTAACAAAAATTCTCCAAATTAATTTTAAAAAAAGGTAATAAAATAAAGAAAATTAAGAAACAGAAATTGTATTTTTAGGATTTTTATGAATTTTTAATATTATTATGAAGATTTTTAGAGTTTTTATATTTTTTGGTTTTGCTTTTGTATTTTTTTTACGATTTTTGGACTGAAGTTGAAAGACAATAAAAGACACAAAATATATTTTTTGGGAATTTTCTAAGGTGTTTTTTATAGTAGCAAAAATGCTTGTTTTTTATTTTTTTTAAAATATTAAAATGCAATAAAAATGTGAAATAAAAATATGATGTGAAACTACAATGCAACAAGAACTTATGGTATTTTTTGTGGATTTTTTAGCAATTTAGGGATGCATAAAATTATTACAAAAAGCAAAGAGAAAATGCATTCTAGCAGGGGCATTTTTGTAAATATCTAAAAGTTCAGTGCCTTGGCGTAACTTTCCTACAAAAATAAAAGGCAATAAAAATATTCTAGGACCAAATACCAATAACCAAAATCCGAGGGCCAATCCTGCAAAATGACCAAGCCTGCACGTGACAGCCACACACTTGGAAGGGACGAAACCGTAATTAATGAAAACTAGGAGGGCTAAGTTGTAAAATTCCAAGAAATATATTACTGCAATTAAAAGTTTCTGGACTAAAAATTAAATATGAAGATCCCCCGGGTATCCCTACAAAATTGCCAAGTCACGTGCGCGAAAGCACGTGACCTGGCAGGGGCCAAAATGGAATATTACAAATTTCCAGGGGGGAGAACTATGTAAATTTTACAAGAGTTTTTAAATAGCCTATGAAATATTTAACGTTAATTATTAAATACAAAAATCGACTGGGTGAATCTTGCAAAATTCCCATCCTTAAGCGCGATCGAACGGCGGTGTGCCGCTCACTAATCCACGTGTCAAGCCCACAACGCGTGATATCCTTTCGATTTCGACGGCGGAGATCAGATGGCCCTGGCAGATCCGACGGGCAATGCTGTGGTTGATCTAACGACTGTTGTGCGTCCTGGAGAGGCTTGAAGATTAGACGGCACAGAGAGGGGCTAGAAGAACAGCTCAAGAACTCGGTTGGGTTGAGTTTAAAACTCTCTTCCAACACCACTCCGACCACCTGGATACGTAAAAACTGGGGCAAAATGGAGCCTGAGCTCCTCCTCTTCAGGGGATGGCCTCCAAAGAGAGCATGGAGCGCCGGTGACGTCGAGCGGAGCCGGAGAGGGTGGGGCGCTCCAGGTGCTTCGAGTACTTCAAAATCGATCACTTCCAAGGTCGTATGGCCACCAGATCCTGCAGGGTTGTCAGCACAAGGAAAAAGAAGGATCTGGGACCTTATTGGCGGTGATGGGCGGATATTGGCGTGAGGAATGGTGGTGGTCGGAACAGCGCTCCGGCGTGGAGACTAGGATGGAATCACTCAAAACATCGATCAAACATGCAAATAAACTGATAGATCTAAAGCTTGATCCTACAGCAAGCTAAAGAGCGAATAAAAACAAGTAAAAAGCACCTAGACTGGCCGATAAACCAGGAAACCTCGATGGCCAAGGCCGGAGATGGGAATGAAGACACAGATTTACTCCGCGAAACGCCTCCGTAAGGAGGCCGGAGAGGACCTGTCACCTCCTCGATCCAGGACCTGCAGGAAGGAGAGGCTTGGCAAGGGCAAAAAGGGTTCAAACTTCGAAGGGAAGGTGACGAGTATTTTTGAAGATTTGGTGAACATGCTCCGAAGATCGAGGCGCAACAGCGATTGCAGTGATTCAATCCCCAAGGGAACCCATAGGCGTGTATCATGGAAGAGTGAGGAGAAAAATTGCAGAAGAAATCATCATGAAAGGAGGAACGAGATGACCTCGATAAATCCACAAAGGCGGATAAAAATCAACGTCTGACAGAGGGACAGGCATTGGGTCAGAGAGTTGACCCGCTGGTCAACTCTCCAGCCCTCCTGGTTGGTCCACGTGGACCAACCAGGAAAAAGTCTGGAAATAATATTTGTAAAATCATTTAAAATAGAAAATTAATTTATTAATGTTTGGTTATTAAATAAAAATTTTATATTATTTTATAAATTATTTTATTTTGATTTTTATTTATTTTTTCAAGATTAATAATTACAAGTTACCTTTTATAGCCTGTATAGGTATACAAATGTATATACTTTAATATTTTATTTTTATTTTGTGTAATTTATTTTATTTATTTTGTTTATTATTTTATAAATTTATAAAATAGTTTTATACACTTATATATATTTTTATTTTATTTTTCTGAAGTGTTTTGTACACTTAATAAAATATAAGTATTAATTAGACAAGTATACTTTATAGGTATTATACCTATGTATTATAGACAAGTATTTTATTTTGTGTTTCCCTTGTGTTTTTATTATGATTTTAATATACACATTTATTATAAATAATATTTAAAAAACTATAAAAATATAAAATTATGAAAATAAAGAATAAATATTAAAATGATTATTTTTATCTGTACAAGTATACAATAGGGGTCCAAAACTCAACTTTCAAACCGTAGCTCCGCCGAATGTGAAACCACCTTCATTAAATAGCTTATTTAAAGTTATATACAATTAAAGGTGATTTTGATGCGTTTCGAGCTTTTATTAGGGAGATACAGGTCTGGGAAGTTGGGATTTTGGAATTTTATTCAGATCATAACTTTTTATCTGTATATTATTTTTGAGTGAAATTAATTTTGTATTTTTCTATATTTAATTATCTACAATTTTCATGTACAAAGTTTCTTTATTTGAGGTATAAAAAGCGGAACTAAAAATAGGTCCCAAAATGAATAAAGAATGAATTAAATAAAAGGGAATTTTATTGTATTTTGGCTCTTATCTCCCCCTACTTTATTCCTTGTCGATCTATTCATCTAGATGCCTAGGTCTAAGGGTTTCATATCATAAAATATTTGCAATATTTTATTCTGTTTCTTTTCTTTTCTTTATTCTATAATTTTGACATTAAAAACTGTATTTTATACAATATTTACACAAATATGCATGCATGCTAAAATGCCTAAATTAAGCCTATTTACACGCATTTACTATGGTTTTTAAGGCCAAAATGATAGAATAAAGATGATGAACGTAGATTCATCATCCTCCTATACTTGCCTTTGCTAGTCCCTAGCAAACACTTATGCAATAAGTGCATAAAAGAAAACAAAGAACAGAAAAAGAAGACGTGCCTTCACAAAATCAAAGTTTGGAGCTTAAGTCGGACCTTTGGAATTTAAGTGCAGGCGGAACCTTAATGGGAATCGGATTTGAAATCCAACAGCCTTCGAGAATCCCAAAACTCTGTTCAAGTCTCCTCAATAGCCAGGTCAGAAATATCTCAACTCATACGCAAACCCTTACGACTATGAATCTGACTCATATAGTGTAAGTGATAGTGGCTCTCCCCAACTAGAATGACAAAGAGACTGACTTCTCCAGTACGACAACCCAATGATTCCCCAATCCAACAACCCCTTCATCGAGGAGCAGGGTATTTCCTTCTAAGTTCAAGTGGCAACCAGCTCAAGAGCAGGGGGTGAAGAGAAGAATGGACGGTAGCCAGTGTAGCTACCTATCCTAGGATGCAAGACCAGTGTAGTCAAGTCATCCAACTGCAGGCTCACATGTTATGACTTTGGAACTCAAGCTTGCTAATTGACTTTACAACATATGTACATACTTTTACAGGCATTTTATTTTTGTACAGGCCTGTCCTTTTTTCTGAAATACTATATACAACAACATTTACATAGGGAGTTTTTCCACTTGAGCCAGTAGATTATCCCTCTTTTGAAGCTTTATTGCAACCCACACTCTCCTGTCTTTAGAATTCCTCATCATTGGACGGGTTGGGGTGCACTTCCCTCCCTAGAGAAGGACAAATGTTTCCACTTGTGTGCATCTCATACTGGCAAATCCAGTCCCCTCACCACCCCAACTGAGTTGAGCCATGTGAAAGGTGCAGGTGTCCAAGTTAGGTCATTATCAACAAGAGTCGTGCGTGTGCTCGGAAATACTCTACTTAGGCAATCAAGAATCCATTGAACCAAGTCCCATGATCCTCAAAGAATTAAGTCAACTAAACTTGAAGTACCTCAATTCTAGCTCCTATAAGATTCCTGTTATTAGGTAGATTTTAAGGTCCAATCAAGCTCCAATCTCCGGATTTTATTTAGACTTGTTCAACTATCAAACCCAATCCGAAAAATACTAATGCTATGCAAATGCTATGCAGAATGCCAAAAATATTTGTGTGATGCAATTTTCAAAGATTTTGAACTTTTTATGGATTTTTGAAAAGATGATGCATATGCATTTTTTGTATTTTCAAAAAGATTTTTCGAATGTTTTCGAATTTTAATTTTGCAAATGTTTTTGGGATTTTTGAAAATAAAAAGATCTTTGGATGAAAACTAGGTACAAATATTTACATGGGGATGCATCTTATATTTACAAGAAGTGGATTTTAAGAATTTACAAGGGTAAGTGGTCAATTTTACAAATATATACAATAAAGAATTTTAGGTGTGACGTCTGTATTCCTCAAACTTATTTGAAAAAAGTTTTTCAAATAAATTTGAAAACTATAGTCCAAAATAATTTTTACAAACAATTTTACAAACATGTACATACATTAGGAAATTGTTTTGCAAAGGTTCTTCCAATAGTGTAAATAGATTTTTCAAAATATTTCTGCAACTATTTTTCAAACCATTTGCAAATCATTTTTCAAACATTTTATTTCACACAAAGAAAATAAACTTTAAAAACTACAAAGTTTTTACAAAGGTTGAAAACATGTAACAAAATATTTCCAAATAGTTTTCAAAAGATTTTTTACAAAGATTTTCAAACTATTTTTCAATCATTTTGCAAAAAAACATTTTCACCTGATTTATTAATAGGTAAATACAAAAAGAATTTGAGGAATAAAATATCTTTTTATTAAGGTTTTTAATGAAATTTTAGCCATAATTATTAATAAAAATATGAAAGTAGGAATTATGGCTAAAGTATATATGCAGTATATACGACCCCCCTATACTTAGCTTGAGCTATGTTCTTATAGATCAGAGAGAAAAGCGAAGACATAACTCGTACTGAGTATAGGAAAATCTAAAGAATAAACGAATAAGAGATGAATGAACGAATGAGAAGTCGACCGTCCCCCATATACTTAGGATCAAATAATCCTAAGTATAGCAGATTGTACACAAAGCAGGGAGGGTCAAGGGTGGGAATGAACAGATCGTACTCGGATTGTCTCCCCCTATACTTAGGGTAAGATAGCCCTAAGTATAGACAAGAAGAGGAGACAATGGAGAGGATCGAAATAAATGAAAACTCAGGGTGCACACCTGCCTATACTTAGGACAAAGTACGTCCTAAGTATAGAAGACTATCAACAAGGGGCGACACCTTTTTGATAGATACAGAGGATAGAAAAGGAAAAGAAGAAAAGAAGAAAAGAGATGAAAATGGAAACGAGATCAGAGGATGTACACACCACTCCCCCTGTACTTAGGGTAAAAGAAGCCCTAAGTATAGGCAACAACAGGAGTGATGAAACGGAACAATGAAAGAACACTCGGCTCGTCCACCCCCCCCATACTTAGGAAAAAGTACGTCCTAAGCAAGGCAAACACGAGAATGGGTGGATGAGCAATACAGGAGAGGGACGAAGATGAACAAAAGCGAATGTACACAGAGATGGATGTACAGAGAACAAGAAGGTAGAAAGTGAACCTTCTTGCGAGACCACTGGGGGATAGATCTAGTGTGGTGCAGGTCGACATCGGGGTCCACAGTGGACGGAATCCGATCAGGGTCGACAGTATGTCCTCGGTGGTCCTATGGTGTGAAGGCACAGACTGGTGAGTGGAAGAAGTACGACTAGGTCTGGCCTTAGGAGTCTCACTAATGTCGAAGTGGAATGGGATGAACTCATCATCATTGGAAGAAGTGTAGTCAGAGTCATCCTGCGAGGTGTCGTCCAGGTCAAAACCAAAAGGAACAAACTCATCGATGGAAGTAGTCAAACACTGTTCATCCTCTATAATCTCAACCGGATCGTGTTTTTCATCAAAAGGCCCGAATTCTTGAATAAAAGCAATCAGATCAAATTCGGCCTTGGTCTCATCTGAATCTAAGTGAACAGGAGCAGACTCATCAGTGAAAGTAGTCGAAACGTGTTCGTCCTGTCTAGTCTCTACATCTGCCCTCCGCTCTAAGATGTCAATCGTGTAAATCCCGCGGATGTCATCAACACAACGCCAAGTCCCAGAAGAAGGAACTCCGAGGTCCATGCTTTCCATGTCTTCCTCCATGGGGAGGAATTCTTGGGTCTCAGTGGAATCCAATAAGCAGCAAAATTCTCTAATAGTCTCATCAAGGTCATGGTCCTCAGGGTCAGCCAAGATAGGTGTGTTCACATCAGGTGCATGTCTCTTGTCAACTGTAGGTGTGGTGATCAACACTTCGCTCTTGTCAACAAGACCGAAGCGAATCTCTCCTGATACATAATCAATAACGACCCTCGCAGAGGCGAGGAATGGTCGTCCCAAAAATGATTGGAGAGTGCTCCCCAGTGGAGGTCTCCATGAGCAATACGACAAAATCAACATGGTAGCTCATGCCCTGAATCGAAATGACGGCGTTTTTAAGTATACCCTTCGGCCTCTTGATTGATCCATCAGCAAACTGTACGATCATCCTGGTCTTCTTGAGAGGCCCTAAGTGAAGAGAATGTACCAGCGAGAAGGGTATGATACTAATCGAAGCACCACCGTCCAGGAGAGTGTGATCACAAGTATTGTAAGAGATGGTGCAGGTGATGAATGGTGTAGCTGTGTTCCTCTTCCGAGGAATGGGATGGTGTGTAATGGCGTGGGCAGTGGTCATGGTCAAAAGATGACGCTCAGATCTGCTCCTCTGCTTTCTCTTCTTGGAAAGAGGAGCAGATAAATCGGTCATGGCATGCTGAAGTGGGGCACGGATAATCTCCTGAATGGTGGCACCACTTCAGGTTCAGTCAACATTTTTTAAATTTTTGAACCTCCTCCATACAAGGGAGGAAGCCGGAGTCAGCATCTACACGAGGCATGCCAAGAGCAGTCTCTACAGTGGCATCCTCGGGGTCAAAGGTGGGACGAGGTGTGAAAGGCGGTGTGGTCAAAGGATCTGGAGGTGAGCACTCTCCTCACAGTATGTCGCAATCATGTGTCTCTCAAAATCTTTTTGTGTTTTTAAATTTTTCTCATTTTTTTGTATTTTGGGTGATTACAAGCTCTCATGGTCGTCCTCAAATGAATCCATATCCTCAAAGAATGGAGCGACGATTTGGTTCTTATTTAAACTAGTAAGATCAGTGATCCTCGACTTCATATGCTCCATCATCTGATTCAAGGTCTCAAGTGTGGATATCATGAAAGGTGACTCCAAAATCTCAGGATCGGGTGTGTCGAATGTGGGTAGTGGGTGTGGACAAAAATCACAGTCCGAATCTGGATATTTTATGAAGAGCAGGTTGTCGAACTGTGAAGGAGATGGTGGTGGAAATGATTGGTGAAGGTCAAAGTCCGAATCCTGAAATAGCGGGTTGGTCGAATATGTACAAAAATCAGGAGCAAAGTCCTCCTAGAAAAAGTGAGGTGGACCGACTGGAGTGAACGAGGGATCTGCAAAATCCGGACAAAAGGCGCTCCAGTCAGCCATCTCGAAACAAAAGGAAAATGATTCTGGAGAGCACAAAGGTCAAGTCAAGAGAATGAAGAAGAAGGCGCAAATGCGCAACGGCGATCTAGAATGCACACAAGCAATCACAAGCAAACTCACGCAAAAAAACCCTCAATTCACCTACTCAACTCATAGAGTCCGCAAATGCGGTCTTTTTATCTTGTCTGTTTTTAGAGTTAGGTGAGAAGTCAAAGAATTGCACACACACTTAGGGGGATGAAATGGGATTTGGGCACTAGTCCTTAGGGTGTGCGTGAGCAAGTAAAAACGAAGACAATGAGGGGGTTACTCGCCCCAAGACAATATTTTCCTTTTTGATCGATTTTAGGGTCGAGTAATTTTAGCTGTCTTACTTTATTTGTTATCACTTTTTTGGATTTTTAATAAGAATGCACGAGCCTAATGAGGAGTCAATTCCTTTAAGCACCTAGGTGATCAAAATCAGAGGGAGAGGCGGAAAAGCAATGCAAGCAGCAAATCGATGATGGGCGCTAATGCGTAAATGCTAACGTTGCCTCCAGCACTCTACATGCAAAGATGCTCAACATAATTGAAACCTAATCTATATGCAGATGCAAGCCGTTGAAATCGCCCTAGTGTGAGAAGCTGTTATTAGCGTGAAGCACAGTTTCAAATTTTGACTAAGTCCAAAACGAGACTATAGGCACATGCAAATATATTAATTGTTGGATCTAATGCTATCGACAAGCAACTCCTACAGCTAAGGCTCAATCACACAAAAGAAAGAAAATAAAATCAGAAAACAAAATAAAAAATGCAAAGAAAACACGAGAAAACAACGGTGAGCCCCCGAGTGAACAATCACATGGAAATTAGGCCCGAATGTCCAAGTCCTGAGTACCCGTCTTATTACAATAAAAAGTCTACTTAAATTACAAAAATAAATGCACGAAGTAAATGCTACAACTAAAGGTGGAGCTCGGTCTTCAAAAATCACTCTTCGTCTCCTTGGTGCTAGGTTGGCAGATGCCGGCTTCACGTGGGTGCCCATGTGCTTAGGGTAGAGCACCTCCCTCGATCCGCAGTTCCTCGCACAAAATCAACAAAAGAGGAGGTTAGACAACTCAATAGATATATCAAAAATAAGGAAAATAAAATAAGTAAAAATAAAAGCCGCGAAAATAGACAAACAATCACAAGCACAAACAAAAACCCGAACTAAGCGTTGTTGCTCCCCGGCAACGACGCCATTTTATTAACCGAAAAATCGAGCAGTTGTATTGATCCACAAGGCGGATCAACAGTCGATGCGTTGACCACATCGAAATCCCGATTAAGTCAACAATTAACCCACAACAGAAATCAAACAATGAAAAGAGGTGCGGAGTTAAAATTTATTATAACTCTACAAAGGATGTGTATAGTGTGCAAGCAGTGTAGAGGTCGAACACAGGGAGCAAACAAGTAGAACGGGGCAATAATGCACAAAATGTGTGATGTGATGATTTGTCTATTTATGCTATTTTTAATGGGTTTTTAATTTTATATTTTTTATATTTTATTTTTTAATTTTTAATTTTTATATTTTGATTTTTAATTTCTGATTTTGTATTTTCTTTTTATTTTTTTTATATTTTTATATTTTCTTTTCCTTTAAATAGAATATATATACAAAGTAAGAAAGAGAGGGATAAAATATTTATAAAAATAGTAAAAATAAGGAAAATTTAGGAAATAAAATATTTTTGGTCTTTTTATAGTTTCTTAATGTTTTTTTGTGATTTTTCTAGATTTTTTCTAATTTGTTTTGGTATTTTTAAAGTCAAAAAAATAATGAAAACAGTGAACAAAATACAAAGCTGAAACTAAAATAGAGAAATAAAATATCAAACAGTAACAAAAATTCTCCAAATTAATTTTAAATAAAAGATAATAAAATTAAGAAAATAAAGAAATAGAAATTGTATTTTTAAGATTTTTATGAATTTTTAATATTTTTATGAAGATTTTTAGAGTTTTATATTTTTAAGGGTTTTCTATTGTATTTTTTACGATTTTTGGATCAAAATTGAAAGACACTAAAAGACACAAAATATATTTTTTGGGAACTTTCTAAGGTGTTTTTATAATTTTTATGGATTTTATAATGCAAATAGTAGTGAAAATGCTTGTTTTTTATTTTTTGTAAATATTAAAATGTAATAAAATGTGAAATAAAAATATGGCGTGAAATTACAATGCAACAGGAACTTATGGTAATTTTTGTAGATTTTTTTAGCAATTTAGAGATGCATGAAATAAATACAAAAAGCAAAGAGAAAATGCATTCTAGCAGGGTGTTTTTGTAAATATCTAAAAGTTCAGGGCCTCGACGCAATTTTCTCGCAAAAATAAAAGGCAATAAAAAATATTCTGGGACCAAATACCAATAGCCAAAATCCCATGGCCAATCCTGCAAAATGACCAAGCCTGCACGTGACAGCCACGTGCTTGGAAGGGACGAAGCCGTAATTAATGAAAACTAGGAGGGCTAAGTTGCACAATTCCCAGAAATATATTACTGCAATTAAAATTTCTGGACTAAAAATTAAAAATGAAGATCCCCTGTGTATCCCTTAAAATTGCCAAGTCACGTGCGCGAAAGCACGTGACCTGGCAGGGGCCAAAATGGAATATTACAAAATTCAGGGGGGCACTATGCAAATTTTACAAGAGATTTTAAACAGCCTACGAAAGATTTAACGTTAATTATTAAATACAAAAACCGGATGGGTGTATCTTGCAAAATTCCCAATATTAGGCGCGATCGAACGGCGGTGCACCGCTCACTAATCCATGTGTCAAGCCCACAACGCGAGATACCCCTTCGATTTTGACGGCGGAGATCAGATGGCCCTGGCAGATCCGACGGGCAATGTCGTGGTTGATCTAATGGTCGTTGTGCGTCTTGGAGAGGCGTGGAGATCAGACGGCACAGAGAGGGGCTGGAAGAACAACTCAAGAACTCAGCTGGGCCAAGTTTCAAACTCTCTTCCAACACCACTCCGACCACCTGGATATGTAAAAACGATGGCAAAATAGAGCCTGAGCTCCTCCTCTTCAGGGGATGGCCTCCAAAGAGCGCCTGGAGCGCCGGTGACGTCGGACGGAGCCGGAGAGGGTGGGGCGCTCCAGGTGCTTCGAGTCCTTCAAAATCAACCCCTTTCAGGGTCATATGGACACCAGATCCTGCAGGGTTGTTAGCACAAGTAAAAAGAAGGATCTGGGATCTTATTGGTGACGATGGGAAAATATTGGCGTAAGAAATGGTGGTGGCCGGAACAACGCTCTGGCGTGGAGACTAGGACGGAATCGATGCTCAAAAGTTCGATCAAACATGCAAATAAAGCGATAGATCTAAAGCCTGATCCTACAACTAGCTAAAGAGCGAAGAAAAACAAGTAAAAAGCACCTCAACTGGTCAATAAACCAAGAAGAACGAACCTCGACGGCCAAGGTCGGAGGTGGGGGTGGAGACACCGATTTACTCTGCCAAACGCCTTCGCAAGGAGGCCGGAGAGGACATGTCACCTCCTCGATCTAGGTTCTGCAGGAAGGAGAGGCTTGCAAGGGCAAAAAGGGTTCAAACTTCGAAGGGAAGGTGACGGGTATTTTTGAAGAGGTGGTGAACACGCTCCGAAGATCGAGGCGCAACAGCGATTGCAGTGATTCAATCCCCAAGGCAACCCATAGGTGTGTATCATGGAAGAGTGGGGAGAAAAATTGCAGAAGAAATCATCATGAAAGGAGGAACGAGATGATCTCGATAAATCCTCAAAGGCGGACAAAAACCAAGTTCTGACATAGGGACAGGCGTTGGGTCAGAGAGTTGACCCGCTGGTCAACTCTCTCGCCCTCTTAGTTGGTCCACGTGGACCAACCAGGAAAAAGCCTGGAAATAATATGTATAAAATTATTTAAAATTAGCAAATTAATTTATTAATTTTTGCTTATTAAATAAAAAATATTTATTATTTTATAAATTATTTTATTATGATTTTTATTTATTTTTTCGAGATTAATAATTACAAGTTACCTTTTATAGCTTGTATGGATATACACATATATATATACTTTAATATTTTATTTTTATTTTATGTATTATATTTTATTTATTTTGTTTATTATTTTATAAATTTATAAAATAATTTTATACACTTAAATATATTTTTATTTTATTTTTCTGAAGTGTTTTGTACACTTAATAAAATATAAGTAGTAATTAGACTAGTATACTTTATAGGTATTATACATATGTATTATAGACAAGTATTTTATTTTGTGTTTCCTTTGTGTTTTTATTCTGATTTTAATATATACATTTACTATAAATAATATTTACAAAAATATAAAAATATAAAATTATGAAAATAAAGAATAAATAATAAAATGATTATTTTAATCTGTACAAGTATACAATAGGGGTCCAAAACTCAACTTTCAAACCGTAGCTCCGTCAAATGCAAAACCACCTTAATTAAATAGCTTATTTAAAGTTATATACATTTAAAGGTGATTTTGATGAGTTTCGAGCTTTTATTAGGGAGATACAGGTCTGGGAAGTTGGGATTTTGGAATTTTATTCAGATCATAACTTTTTATCTGTTTATTTTTTTTTTGAGTGAAATCAATTTTTTATTTTTTATATTTAATTATCTACAATTTTCATGTACAAATTTTCTTTATTTGAGGTATAAAAAGTGGAACTAAAAATAGGTCCCAAAATAAATAAATAATGAATTAAATAAAAAGGGAATTTTATTGTATTTTGGCCCTTATCTCCCCCTACTTTATTCCTTGTCGACCTATTCATCTAGATTCCTAGTTCTCGGGGTTTCGGGTCATAAAATATTTTCAATATTTTATGATTTTTCTTTTCTTTTCTTTATTCTATAATTTTGACATTAAAAACTGTATTTTATACAATATTTACACAAATATGCATGCATGCTAAAATGCCTAAATTAAGACTATTTACACGTATTTACTAGGGTTTTTAAGGCTAAAATGATATAATAAAGATGATGAAACGTAGATTCATCAGTGGGACAACCACATACTGATGGAATGGCGGTGGATGTCGGTAATGCGACTACTGATAGTGCTGCTTCTGCCTCCATTAATTGACATACTGAGGACGTTGATGGTACTGTGGCAACAGTTGTGAGGACTGCCCAAAATGATTACCCTGAGGTTGGTGGTACTGCATGTTGGCCAATTGCTGGCCCTGAAGGTGTCCAGTAGGACGAGTCGGTTGTACATCATTACTCCAAACCCCATTAACTTCTTGAATCAGGGGTGGTGGTGGGAATGTTGGATCGGATGCTGATAGAAAATCTGGCTGGTGCACAACCATCTGCTGCTCTGGTTGGCCCTGGTCAGACGCATGCACGTAGTATGCATGCTGGACTGCCGGTGGCTGCTGGCTCGGTTGAGGCTGATGTGGCGGTGATGGATTGTCCTTCTTCTCAAGTAGAGCATCTGTAGATGGTGGTGCCTACTGGGCAGAGTTGATGGTGCCCACCAGTAGTTCCAACTGTTTGGTGATCTTATCTAGTTTATCGAGATTCTGTGTCCTCTTCTCGATCACAGTGAGTTTCTCGAGGTCCTGTGATCGCTTCTCAATGATATCAACCTTCGAGAGATGGCCCTCGATAATGCTAAGGTTGGAGCTCTCATATCTCTCTGCCTCTCGGGATGCTGCCATGTGTACTTGCTTTTGGAGGATCTGGGGTTGCTTCTGATATGCCTTGGATGAAGATAGGGTGGCCTCTCCCTTGGCCATTTCCTCGAAGATCTGCCATACGACGTCTTCATCCTTGTTGAAATGTGAGCCCCCACATGCTGCATCGACGAGCCTTTGACTTTCTATATTCAGGCCCCCAAAGAAGTATTGGACCGGGCTGGTCCTCAGAATCTCATGGTGAGGGCACTTCTCCCGCAGATCCGTGAATCTCTCCCAAGCTTCATGAATAGATTCATGCCCTCCTTGAGAGAAGTTGCTAATTCTTGCTCGCATCTGATTGAGCCGACTGAGAGGGTAAAACTTATGAGGAAAGCAGACTTCAATTCCTCCCAGGTTGTCACAACCTTCCCCAGTTGGTTAACCCAGTAGAGGGCTTTGTCTTGCAAACTGAAGGGGAAAGCCATCATCTTGACAACGTCCAATGGGACGTTGGGGTAGTGAGTAGTACGTCAAATGTGTGAAAATTGCTGCAGATGGATGTATGCCTCTTCATTGATATTTCCATGGAAAGAATGAAGAAGAGCGAGGAACTTGGGCTTTAGCTCAAAGTGAGGATGTCCCGGTGGAATGAGGATCCACTCGGTCATCTGGCCGTCTCCAGGATTGTATGTTTTTTTAGTGTTGGTTTGGGCCTCCCTTATTCAGGCTCTTCCTCGTCATCTGAGGGTCCACCACCTCCTCCTCGTCTGCCTCCCCCTCCCTCAGGTATGTTCATCACATCATTCAGCATTTCCTTGAATGCGGTCTATGCTATGTACTGCTCCGTCAGCTGCTGCTGGATAGCTTGGATAGATGCCAACAACTGTGCTAGGCATCTGTCCTTACTCTGGTTGAGGGGGTTGTTGACCCTTGCCCTTTCCTTGAGGAGCCATCCCAGGGTCTGAATCTGAGGACATGAATTTTGGATTGGGATCCAAGGCTTGGTTTTTCTTCTATCTTCAAGATGAGAGAATCCCAATCAGACTACTAGAAATTGAATCCCAGCTTCCATCATGAATCTGGAATTAAGGTTAATTCCAGAGTGTCGTGAATGAAAAAGGATATGGACTGTAATCGACTTTCATTCACAACGACGAAAGTGGGACAAGAGTGGTCTCGGTTTATTTAATGGTCAAAAGGAAAGGTAGAAGATGAGGAGTCTGGAGATCGACCCGCAAGGTTTGGATCGGATTTTTGGGAATCGCCTTGAATTATTGGCGAGGTCGAGTCCATGGAATCGATGTAGGTGTCGGCAGGATCCCGACTAAACCATCCATGAATCGCCTTCGCAAAGCAAGAGGGGAGTAGATATCAGAAGAAAGATACGGTGGTCAATGAGGAACAAATTAGAATGCAAACAAAAGAAAGGCTCGAACTGAGCGGGGGTCGAAGGGAGAAACACACGACAAAATTTGCGCAAGTGCACGGGACTCGATCTTCGAACCTTAATCTAGATCCATGCAAACACAATACAAAATTGGGTTCACCAACTCAAGTCATGTGAAGTCGTGAAGGTTCGGCTACTTATTATCTTTTCAGGTTTAGAGTTGTTATTTCAGGCATATCTTATAACAAGTCCTTAGCATGCTATCCCTATAAGAGAGTGAGTACTACTAGAAAAGTATCATGTACTTGTCCTCCTCCTTTATAACATTTAGTCTGCACTTTTTAAAGTCCTTGTAACCCTTCCTGGATCCCTACTCAGCCAAAGAAATAGAGAGAGGAAGCCGATAGGTGATGAATCTCCATTTCATCACCTTTATTCTATCATTTTGGCCTTAAAAACCCCAACAAATGCATGTAAATAGCATCAATTTGTACATATTAGCATTCATTGTTTATTGTATTTATTGTACATAAAATAAGGTTTTTAATGTCAAAATTATAGAATAAAAAGAAGAAAAGAAAAAGGAATACAATATTGCAAATATTTTATGACCCTAACCCCGAGACCAAGGCCAGAATGGAATTGGTCGACAAGAAATAAAGTAGGGGGAGATAAGGACCAATAATACAATAAATACCTCATTTATTTATTCATTCATTTATGCATTTTTGACACCTATTTTGCATTGAATTATTTATTCATCAAATAAAAATATTTTGTACATGAAAGTTGTAGATAATGATGTAAGTAAAAATACAAAATTTATTTTGTACAAAAATGATATACAGTGTACATTCTATACACAGAATAAAAAGCCAAAATCTCAACTTCACATACCCATATCTTGCAAATAAAAACTCCAAATCACTCAAACTCAACTTTAATTGTATATAGCTTTCCAATAACCATTTAATAAAATTGGTTTCATAATTTTTGGAGCCCACCTGTGAAAGTTAGGTTTTTGACCCCTATTGTACAATTTACCCGAATAAAATATTCAATTTATTCTTCATTCATTATTTCTATACAATTATATTTTTAGAAATTTGTAAATAATGTATACAATACATGTACATATTAGAATTAAAAGAAAACCAAAAAGAATTTGCAAACAAAATAAAGTCTATAAAATACATAGACAAAATACCTATGCTACCTATATGTATATAATTAAAAAGGGATTTTATTCTTTTATTCTTTATTCATCTATATTTTTATAATAATGTAAATAATACACATAACTTCTTAAAAATACAAATCCAAAATAAAAACAAATAAAATATATTAAACAAATAAAATATACATAATATATAGGTAAAATACCTATAAGTATAACTACATATACCTATACCTATTTATTTAAAAATATAAATAAACTCATAAAAATTAAATAAAAATACATTTATACTCATAAGAATAAGTTGTAAATTTATAAAATAAAATAATAAAATAATAAAATAAAAATAAACAAAATAAAAATAAATACATATAAATATACTTATAAATACATTATTAAAATAAAACCATAATAAAATACATCAAAAAAATAAATAAAAATCATAAAAAAATACTACATTAATTAATAAACATTTTTTATTTTATAAGAAAAATCTAATTAATTCATTTATTACGTGTAATAAATAGGTCAAGGTCATTCTGACGTGGACCAATCAGAAGCCAGGGACTGTTGACCTCCGGTCAACTCCCCCGCGCTTCTGACTCCCGTCAGAACCATCTTTTCCCCCGCTTTTCCTCCCTTTTTCTTGGGCGTCTCTTTCATCCATCACCCTCGAATACTTCATGAAAAACACTCTCTGATCATCCGCGATTCTCGCCGAGATTCTGGAGCCCTTGTACATATCGTCGATTCGCCACTACGGCCTGGTCAAATAAGGGTGCTACCTTGTTCATAAATAAAGAACCTCTGCCATTTCTCCAAGTTTGGTTAGCCTCTCCCCATTTTCTTCCTTGCATTCGGTCCTCGATGTGCTCCTTGTGACAGAGTACGCCGCCGGCACCTTGAATCGGCTGGAGATGGTGACGGTGGCGCTCCGGCAGTCGTCCTGCTCCTTGGCCCTCCAGCCAAGTCGAGCTGCGCATTTACATTTCTTAGGTAGGTTTTCATTCCCGCATTTCATTTCTGTCTTTTATTTTGCATTTAGATCATTTGATTAGCTTAGTTTAGGTAATTCGAAGTTCGCCGGAGCTCAGCTCCGGCGACTTCTCCACCGTACCCCCGCCTGTTTTCCGACTCATGTTCGCCTTCATTCTGTTCCCCACCGCCTTCTCCACCTCCATACTGCTCAAACCCAACCAGATCCACACTGGATCTGCGAATCGATGCTCGTCCCCTCTGCTTCGTCGGAGCATCGCGGCCCTCACCCATTCATGTGCTAACAGCTTCTGTTTTTGGCCGAAGAGCATCGCCTCGAGCTGGGCTTTCTTCCTGAGCAGGTTAGGTGCGCTGTCAAGCACCAGGAGACGAATCACAACCCGACAAAGGTACCTGGAGCCCCATTTCTTCTCCGAGCTCGTAGCGGCGCTCCAGCGTCCCTCTTGCCGATCCAAGACCTCCAGCAGTTAAAGCAACCTCCCAGGAAGCTTTTGGGACCCATCTGATTACACTCCTTTGAGTCTGCTCGCCTTGACGGTCCTCGCAAGGTTGAGCTTCTGATATCTACTATTTTCATGCCTAGCTGGCAGCACGTTCCCCGAGGGTTATCTGCGGTACACTGCCACACTTTCTTGATTTATCGGTCTCTTATGCGGGTAGTCGATATGTCGCCTACCGAGATCGTACCTGATGATCCATCTGATGGCTCCCTGACTCCTTGGCGTCCGCTCGCCTTGACGACCCTTGCAAGGTCGAGTCTCTTTCTGCTTATTCGATGATTAGCATGTACCAATCTTTGAGGGTTATCTGCGGGAGGGTACATCGCTTTGTAGGTATTCGGTTTCATTTCTGGTGTCTCCTGTCTGTTGGAGCACGAAGCCGAGTCTTCTGAGTAGAGTACTCGGTCCTCTCTCTGATTGTGTATCCGATCTGCGGATCACTAGACCGAGTCTTCTGATTGGTATGATCCCTAGCTCCTTTGAGCTTGCTCACCTTGACGACCCTCGCAGGGTTGAGCCATGTCCTGCGGTATTCGGTGTGTACTTATGATTTTCCTACCTCACGATCATCAGATACCTTGGTGTCTCCTATTCTCTATCTTCCATATCTTTCTGAGACTCTGATTGAACGGAGGACTCTGTACTGTTCCTTCTTCCTCCCGGTCTTACTACATCGGCTCTGTTCCCTCATGCTGACCCTCTGAGCCGATCGACTGCTTCACGCTACCGGTCCATGCTTTACTTTCCGATCTATTTGTCCCCGGTAGCTGACACCCACATGATTGTATATTCGGGTGTCTTTTCACCTTCTGACTGCGTCCTCGTTCTCACAGGGAGACGACGACGAGAGTACGGTATTCACTTGTCAGATACCGTCCTGTACTCCACCAGTTTTTCACCGCTTGTATATATGTGTGCCTTTTTCATTCTTTCTCCCGTATGTTTTAGTGTGCCCCAGATCTATCGCCATATCTTTGTGTCTACACTTAGGACGTACCTTGTCCTAAGTATAGGGGGGTACACACCGCGTTGTTCTTTCGTTATTCAGTTTTGTCACTCCTGTTGTTGTCTATACTTAGGATTATTTGATCCTAAGTATAGGGGGAGTGATGCGTATATTCTCCATGATCGTTTCATCTATCTGTATATATCTCTCTTCTCTTCTTTTCTTCTTTTCTTCTTTTCCTTTTCTATCTTCTGTATCTAAATAAAAGGTGTCGCCCCTTTGTGTCAGTTCTCCATACTTAGGATGTACTTTGTCCTAAGTATAGGGGGGTGCACCCCTGATTTGTTAATTCTTTCATCTATTTATTCCCACCCTTGACCCTCCCTGCTTTGTATACAGTCTGCTATACTTAGGATTACTTGATCCTATGTATAGGGGGGACTGTCAACTTCTCTTTCCTTCATTTCCTATTCGTATATTCTTTAGAGTTGTCTATACTCAGTACGAGTTATGTCTTCTCTTTTTCTTTTCCGATCTATGAGGACATAGCTCAAGCTAAGTATAGGGGGGTCGTATATACTCTGTATATACTTCAGCCATAACTCGTACTTTAGTATTCTCTTAATAATATGGCTAATAATACTTTAAATTCATTAAAACCTTAATAAAAAGATGTTCTTATTCCTCGGATTCTTTTTGTATATATTGATTAATAAATTAGGTTAAAAATATTCTTTGCAAAATGATTTGAAAAATGGTGTGAACTGTGTGGAAAACTTTTTGTGAAGTATTTTCAACCTTTGTAAAAATATTTTGATTGCAAAAATTCTTCTGTTTGTGTGAAATAAAGGATTTGAAAATCTATTTGCAAATGATTTCGAAACCATTCTGTAAAAATATTTTGAAAAATGTATATATAGTGTTTGCAAAATCTTTACAAAATGGCTTTCAAATATTTGTAAATATTTGCAAAAATTATTTTGTACTAGAGTTTTCAAAATGTTTTCTAAATAAATTTGAGGAATAAAAGCATCTTAATAAATAAAGTAAAATAAAATAAAATACATAAAATTCTTTATTAATTGTATATACACCTAAATAAATCACCTTGTTAAAACCTGTAAATTCTTTAAAATTCTTTAAGACCTGTAAAAATAAAGCGGCATGCCCGTGTAAATAGTTGTACATATTTTCTTCTTTTATTTTGCAAAAAGTATTTGTGTAAAAATTTTCTCTTTGTTTCAAATTCTTCGAAAAATTACATTATTCTTTGCATATTTGTAAATAGCATTTGCATTGCATTTATATTCTTTGATTGAGCTTGATAATTGAACTAGTCCAATAAAGTCGAAGATTGGAGCTTGGTTGGACCTTACTGCACCTAACTGCACTGGAACCTTATGGGAACTAGGTTTAAGGTACTTCAGGTCTATTCGACATAATTCTTTGAGAAATCAGGGTTGGGTTCAAGTCACCTCAGTGGACTAACTAGAACTTTTCGAGACACACGCATGACTCTTGTCGGCCGTGACCTAACTTGGACACTTACACCTTTCACTTGGCTCAACTCAGTTGGAGTGGTGAGGGGGTTGGATTTGCTAGTCTGAGACGCACACGGGTGGAAACATTCGTCCTCGTCTAGGGAGGGAAGTGCACCCCAACCTGGTCCAGTTTCAATGAAGTCAAAGGACAGGAGAGTGTGGGTTGTGATAAAGCTTCAAAAGAGGGATAGTCTTCTGGCTCAAGAGGAAAAAGTCCTTATGTAAATGCTGTTGTAAATACTATGTTGAAAAAAAAAGCCTCCAAAAAAGTGGACAGGCTTGTAAAATAAGAAATAAAGTGCCTGCCGGAGTATGTATATATGTTGTATAGAAAGTAAGTAAGCTTGAGCATCAAAGTTATACCATGTGAGCCTGCAGCTGGATGACTTGACTACACTTGTCTTGCATGCCAGGATAGGTGGCTACACTAGCTACCGTCCATTCTTTTCCTCCCCCTCCTCTTGAGTTGGATGCCACTTGAACTTAGAAGGGAATACCCCGCTCCTCGATGGTAGAGGGCTGGATTGTGGAATCATTGGGTTGTCATTCTGGAGAAGCTAGTCTCTTTGTCATTTCAGTTAGGGAGAGCCACTATCACTTACACTGTACAAGTCAGCTTCATAGTCATAAGGGTTTGCGTATGACGTAGGCTAGTTCTGACCTGGCTATTGAGGAATTTGAACCGAGTTCTGTGACTCTCGAAGGCTGTTGTGTTTTAAATTTGGTTCCCGACTAGGTTCCACACACATTCTCACACCAAGGTCTAACCTGAGCTCCAAACTTTGATTTTGTACAGATGAGTTTAATAATCATGATCAATTCAATTTATTCTTTGAATTCTTTATTTTTGCTTTGTCTTTTCTTCTTATTCTTTATTCTTTTTGTACTTATTGCATAAGTATTTGCTAGGGACTAGCAAAGGCAAGTATAGGGGGGTGATGAATCTCCATTTCATCACCTTTATTCTATCATTTTGGCCTTAAAAACCCCAGCAAATGCATGTAAATAGCATCAATTTGTACATATTAGCATTCATTGTTTATTATATTTATTGTACACATAATAAGGTTTTTAATGCAAAAATTATAGAATAAAGAGAAGAAAAGAAAAAGGAATAAAAAATTGCAAATATTTTATGACCCTAACCCCGAGACCAAGGCCATAATGGAATTGGTCGACAAGAAATAAAGTAGGGGGAGATAAGGACCAATAATACAAAAAATACCTCATTTATTTATTCATTCATTTATGCATTTTTGACACCTATTTTGCATTTAATTATTTATTCATCAAATAAAAATAATTTGTACATGAAAGTTGTAGATAATGATGTAAATAAAAATACAAAATTTATTTTATACAAAAATGATATACAGTGTACATTCTATACACAGAATAAAAAGCCAAAATCTCAACTTCACAGACCCATATCTTGCAAATAAAAACTCCAAATCACTCAAACTCACCTTTAATTGTATATAGCTTTCTAATAACCATTTAATAAAATTGATTTCATAATTTTTGGAGCCCACCTGTGAAAGTTAGGTTTTTGACCCCTATTGTACAATTTACCCGAATAAAATATTCAATTTATTCTTCATTCATTATTTCTATACAATTATATTTTTAGAAATTTGTAAATAATGTATACAATACATGCACATATTAGAATTAAAAGAAACCCAAAAGAATTTGTAAAACAAAATAAAGTCTATAAAATACATAGACAAAACACCTATGCTACCTATATGTATATAAATAAAAAGGGATTTTATTCTTTTATTCTTTATTCATCTATATTTTTATAATAATGTAAATAATACACATAACTTCTTAAAAATACAACTCCAAAATAAAAAAATTAAATATATTAAACAAATAAAATATACATAATATATAGGTAAAATACCTATAAGTATAACTACATATACCTATACCTATTTATTTAAAAATGAAAATAAACTCATAAAAATTAAATAAAAATATATTTATACTCTAAAAATAAGTTGTAAATTTATAAAATAATAAAATAAAATAATAAAATAAAAATAAACAAAATAAATACATATACATATACTTATAAATACATTATTAAAATAAAACCATAATAAAATACATCAAAAAATAAATAAAAATCATAAATAAATACTACATTAATTAATAAACATTTTTTATTTTATAAGCAAAATCTAATTACTTCATTTATTACATGTAATAAATAGGTCAAGGTCGTTCTGACGTGGACCAATCAGAAGTCAGGGATTGTTGACCTCCGATCAACTCCCCCTGCGCTTCTGACTCCCGTCAGAACCATCTTTTCCCCCGCTTTTCCTCCCTTTTTCATGGGCGTCTCTTTCATCCATCGCCCTCGAATCCTTCATGAAAAACACTCTCTGATCATCCGAGATTCTCGCCAAGATTCTGGAGCCCTTGTACATATCGTCGATTCGCCGCTACGACCCGGTCAAATAAGGGTGCTACCTTGTTCATAAATAAAGAACCTCCGCCATTTCTCCAAGTTTGGTCAGTCTCTCCCCATTTTCTTCCTTGCATTCGGTCCTCGATGTGCTCCTTGTGACAGAGTACGCCGCCGGCACCTTGAATCGGCTGGAGATGGTGGTGGTTGCACCCACGGCGGCGCTCCGGCAGTCGTCATGCTCCTTGGCCCTCCAGCTAAGTCGAGCCGTGCATTTACGTTTCTTAGGTAGGTTTTTCATTCCCGCATTTCATTTTTGTCTTTTATTTTGCATTTAGATCATTAGATTAGCTTAGTTTAGGTCATTCGAAGTTCGCCGGAGCTCAGCTCCGGCGACTTCTCCACCGTACCCCCGCCTGTTTTCGGACTCGTGTTCGCCTTCATTCCGTTCCCCACCGCCTTTTCCACCTCTAGACCGCTCAAACCCAACCAGATCCACACTGGATCTGCGAATCGATGCTCGTCCCCTCTGCTTCGCCGGAGCATCACCGTCCTCACCCATTCCTGTGCTAACAGCTTCTGTTTTTGGCTGAGGAGCATCGCCTCGAGCCGGGCTTTCTTCCTTAGCAGGTTAGGTGCGCTGTCAAGCACCAGGAGACGAATCACAACCCGGCAAAGGTACCTGGAGCCCCATTTCTTCTCCGAGCTCGTAGCGGCGCTCCAGCATCCCTCTTGGCGATCCAAGACCTCCAGTAGTTAAAGCAACCTCCGAGGAAGCTTTTGGGACCTTCAGGAGCGGCATGGACTGGTGGAGACGCGAGATCTGGTCGGAAGAAGCTCGCCCCGGCGAGCCTGCTTCCATGTTCTTCCACGCTCACTCCTCGTCGTTGGATGAAGACGAAGGCCCAGATTGAAGATCAGCCGTCGGATCACGCACACCTCATCCATCAGATCTTGCCTGGAGATCTAATCCTCGCCGTGGATCCGCAAAGCGTCATTGGGCGCTTAGGAGGCGACGTGTGGCAAATGAACGAAGATCAGTCGTTGGATAGCGCGCCTTTGGGGGTAAATTTCACATGTACCCCCGCTTTTTATTTTATTTAATGTTTGATTCTGTAAATAAAATGTCACGTTTTAAAATAATTGTAATATTTGCATAAGGCCCCTTGTAGTTTATATAATTGCATTTTGGTCCCTACGCGCCTCACGTGCAGTCCCACGTGAGGCGCATGAATTTTGCATTTCAACCCTGGCGGGTTTGTTAATTGTAAAGTAGCCCCAAAAATATAAATAAATGTTTATTTCTGCTGTGATTTTTGCACTGAGGTCCCTGATAGTTATTTTATTTGCAAAAATGCCCCTGCCAGGCTGTATTATTTTTGTGTCTTTTATCTTTTTATTAAAAATACATATGGTGCTCCTAAAAATTCAGGAATAGGATAGATGCTTCATGTAATGGCCTTTCACGCCCATATTTTATTTTGCATTTTTTGCATTTTTCCTAATTGTTAAAAATGAAAAAGGAGCCCTTTTGGTAATGTTTAAATTAGAAAATACAAAAAAAATTATAAAATGCTTTTGAAAAAATTACAAAAAAATTATATATAGCATATTTATTTATATATTATATATATATATATTGAGTCCAGAAATTGAAAAAACCTAAAAACAAGAAAAAGAAAAATGAAAAAATCAGAAAGCTCCAAAATCCAACAAAAAATTAGAAAACCCTTAGAAAACCCCAAAAATATATTTCTCTCTTCTATAATTATCTATATATTATTATTAATGTACTAAAATTAATTTGGGTAATTTTGGGAATTATTTCATATTTCTTAAAACCCAAATTAAATTCGGCTAGCTAATTAGTCCATATTGCAGACATTTTTTAAATTAAAAATACATAGAAATTAGAAATATTCATGAAAAATAACAAAAAAATTAGAAAAATATCAAAAATAAAAAAAGATATATTATATCTATATACTTTAAGCATTCATGTCTATATATATATCCATATATTGTATTACTTCTCTCTCTCCTCATATGTATATATTCCTCTTTACATATATATCTATATTATATATTAAATATATATATATATATATATAATATATATATATAATATCACATATAAAAACCTAATAAAAATTATAAAAACAAAATTTAAAAAAAATTATAAAATCAAAAACCCACAAAAACAATAAAAATTAGACATGATCAATGAATTAAATAATTGTACAACCAAGTTCACCATACAACCTTTCGCCTCCCAGTGTTCGACCTCTACTTGTGCTTACACCTATACACACTTGCATGTGGAGTTATAATAAATTTTAACTCCACATTTTTGGATATTCATTGCATACATTTTCTGTGGGTTAATTGTTGATCGATTTGGGATCTGTTGAGTGGTCACCACATCTACTGGATGTCTCGCCTTGTGAGATATCTAGACCCTCGATTTTCCCCTTTCATCAATAGGCGAAACCAATACTTCGGTTCTTGCTCAGAAGGGAATCACCCGTGAGCGTGCAAGAACCTACTCGGATGCAAACCAATAAGACAGACACCTCCGTGAAGGCATGGCCTATGCTCAGTACTTCAGACCATGTCGATGTTTCACACAAGACGGGAACACCATCGTTGACAAGGTCCTACTCGGTCACGTACGATAGAAGCGCAATTACTACGAAAATCCAGGTGATACACAAGGCAGTTACAGACTGGGATTTGGGCTCTATTCCTTATGGGACATGCCTCTCTCATGGGAGGGGTTTTGGTCCCCTCTGAAGGTACCTGAAAGCAATGAGGGCTTTATGAACCTAGTACAATGATGGTCCAATACGGATTTTAATTAAGGTCAAAGTTTATTTAGCAGTCTCCTTGTTTTAGTTTTGTGGTTTTCACTTTTTTTTGAGTATGTTTTCATACAAGCGCCTAACGTTTTTTAGATTTTCATTTAAGTCTATGTGCTCAAAATCAGATGGAGATAGCGAAAAGCCATGCAAGTAGATTCAATGATAATAATCTCATCATTGAACCTAATGATGCATGCTGAGTTAGAAGACTTACTTCGCATCCCAGCTCTCTCCATGCTGTATGCAAAATAGAATTTTTAAACGTATCTACATGGCGGTGTGCAATCGACAAAATCGCCCTAAATAGTAGCTACTATTAATCGTGAAGAACCAATTGCTAGTTATTTAGAAATGATACCAAGGTCCGGTCTCTGATGTCGATCGATGCCTGCCACAACGGGTCCTGCATGCGTTGTATACGACCTCTAGCGGCACGCTGTCTCAGATCTGAATTACTAGCATTATTAATTTGATTAGATCCATACGTAGTAGACTATATGAACATGCATTCTTATTAATGTGTGGACCTAGTAATTTGATTAGATCCATACGTAGTAGACTATATGAACATGCATTCTTATTAATGTGTGGACCTAGTTACTGAGTCAAGCAACCTAAATCTAGGGGCTCCATGCACACAAAACAAAGTAAAATAAGGTGAAAAGCTCAAAACAGTGGGAAAACAAAATAAAAGAAGGTGATAAAATGCGGAAAACTGTGACGAAGCCCTCAGGTGAACAGACACCCGGGCACTGGACCTCGTTGTGAAGAGTAGAGTCCACGTTATATTACTTGTCAAAATTTTTTCTCTCTCACCATAAAATTACAAAATTAATTTTTTCCCAGCTAATCCCTCCTTCTGCTTCCTTGGTGCTCTCTCCAGTTGGTCAAGAAGAGAAGACCAGCCTCCTCCATGATTGCCTGCATCGGCCTCTTAGGAAACCGTCCTCGTGTGACGGGCCCTCGCATCAAAGTTACCATTATTTGGCATTAGTATTTTTAAATAATCAAAACAATAAATTTTCACAAAATCAATGAATATTTGCAACAAATATCATAGTAATTAATTTACAAATAAATAAATGAATCAATATATCAGATAAATCATTATACAAAAATGACTGGCAAAAAAAGGCTACTCTCATTGCTCCCTGGCAACGACGCCATTTGATAACCAAGAACTAGGCCGAAGTCATGTCATTCACACAAGGCAAGAATGATAGTCACTGAGGCGACCTCAGACTAAATCCCTGATTAATCACTAGATAACCCACAATTAATAAAGCAATAAATCTCAAAAATGTGGAGTTAAAATTTATTATAACTCTACAACAAATGTGTCTAGGTGTAAGCATGTGTAGAGGTCAAACCATAGAGAGTAAAATGGTAGCCTACAGTTATCTATGTATAACCAAGTCATTCATTTGTGTGATTCTTTTTGTGGGTTTTTAATTTTTTAATTTTTTATTAAATTTTTTATTTTTATATTTTTATATTTTGATTTTTAATTTTCTGATTTTGTATTTTCTTTTAAATTTTATCTTTTTTTATATTTTTCTCTCTTTTTTTATAAAATAATATACATATATAAGTCTTTATTTGCACAATATATAGAAATATATTTATAAATGCTACTAAATATAAATACAGTTCATAAAATAAATCGTTTTTTATTTTTAATATTTTTCTAATATTTTTATATTTTTTCCAGAAATTTTTGCTAATTTTTATGTATTTTTAAGGTAAAAAATATCCTAATTATGAGATTAATACATAATTCGGAATTAGTTTTGGCTTTAAAAATAATAAATGAGTCCCAAAATTACCAAATTAATTTTAATACATAAATAATAATATATAGATAGTTCTAAAACATGAAAACATATTTTTGGTATTTTTGTAGAATTTTTATATTTTTTGTTGGATTTTGGAGTTTTCTGATTTTTTAAATTTTCTTTTTCTTAATTTTAGGGGTTTTTATATTTGGACTTGATAAATATCAAAATACACCATATATATTTTTTGGAATTTTTCAAATATTTTTATATTTTTTCGGTATTTTATAAAATAGACAGGGATTTTTAGGCTCCTTTTTTATTTTAATAAATAGATTAAATGCAAAAATTACAAAGTGGACATGTGGCGCATAAGTACCATGCATGGAGAACCTAATCCTATTTTTGGGGATTTTTAGGAGCTCATTAGCTATTATTAATAATTAGATAAAAGACACAAAAATACATGTCCTAACAGGGGCATTTTTGCAAATAAAATAAAGTGTAGGACATCTGTGCAAAAACTTATAAATATTCAACGTGTATTTAAATTTTAAAGACTAAATTACAATTACAAAACCCGCCAGGGTATAGGTGCAATTTTACTAACACGTCGGACTGCACGTGACACATACAGGTAGGGACCAAAGTGCAAATACGTGAAAGTTCATGGACATGCTTATGTTTTTTTACAAAAATTTATAATGTGAAATCAAATTTATTGGACTAAACATTAATTTACAAAACTATCAGGGGTATCCCTGCAATTTTGCCACCTCACGTAGGACGGCACGTGAGGTGACGTGGAATGGACCTAAAAGTTATTACAAGAAATCTCACGGTCCTTTATGCAACAATTTCCACTTTATTTTACACTATATACTTTATTTACATGACTAAATATTAAATACAAAAAAATATTGGGCGAGATATATAATTTACCCCAAACAAGGCGCGGGCAGACAGTCTGGATCATTTCACTTGAACTCGTGTCAGCCTCTCCGCACCTGATGACAGTTCGTTGGCGACGGTTTTGATTAGATCGTCTGAGATGATCCGACGGTTGAAGCTCGGGGTCATCCAACGGTTGAGATCAAATCTAGGGGTTCCTCCCTAGATCCAACGAAAGCTGCTCCTAATGAAGAACAGGGAAGAACTCGTCTTCCCCGAACTTCGTTCATCAATTCCTTCCTCCACCAACACTCTTCTTTGATCGTCAATGGCTCTACATGACCGGCGAGGACGTCCGCAACTGCTGGTGGTCTAAAGAGGCCCAGAACCTCGTAGAGAGGCCTGACGAGCTCGGTGAAGAAGGGACTTCCAGGAACCTGTAAACGGATGTGATTCGAGCTCAGGAGGACTCCGTGGGGCGCGTCACCTGCACTGAAAGAAAGAGGGGCTCGAGGGATTA